>JARHVA010001937.1:2192500-2792500 GCA_037957365.1 Torreya grandis
AATTCATGCCTTCTAGAATCCCCACTTCTTCCAACATCACCACAACCAAATGTTGGAATAATTGTCATTGATGTCAAAGAAATTGTAACGGATATGAATGGAAATGTCAAACGGAATTGTTGTCGGAAGTAAATGGAATTGTTCAGAAGTGAACGGAAGTGTTGCTGGAAGTGAACGGAATTGTTGCCGGAAGTGAACGGAAATGTCGACAAAAATGTTAACGGAATTGTCGATGAAAATGTTAACGGAATTGTCGACGGAAATCTCAACGGTCACATCTTTTGGTAAAGAGATATCTCTTGGGTGGGACACATCCTTTAAAGGCTATATAAGGGAGAAGAGATGTGGAAGTATAACAAGCATTCGATTTGAATGAAGATCATATAAGTGTAAGAGAGAAGGAAGAGAGGAAGAGCAAAAAATGAAATAGAATATCTCTTAAGAAAAGAAGTATGAAGGGTAGATTTATTTTAATGAAAAATATTCTTTGAGAATTGTGCAAGACAGGAGAGCAAAAAATATATAAGAAAATTAATGAGAGAGAAAGTGTACGAGAAGCAAAGTCATCATTCGATTGAAGAAGCAATCATAGACGATGGAATCGATTTGGCTTGGGGTCGGTGCCTCATAGTCTAAGGGGTTGGTGCTCCTGTGGGTTGGTGCTCACGAATTGGCCAAGTTGGTGCGTGGCAAAGGGGATCGGTGACTCTAGTGGGTGGGTGCTCACAAATTGACCAAGTTGGTGCTTGGTTTGGAGATTGGTGTCTCCAGTAGGTTGGTGCCTGCAAACATTGTAAAAGAGTTCTATATATAAAAGGAATATTTCTTCGTGGTTTTCTCCAGAAGGGGTTTCCACGCAAATCTGTGTCTATTTGCATTGTGTGGTTTTGCATTGTATTCTTTGATTGCTTTGAATATATTAATTGCAGAGTAATTCGAGGTTTTGGATTTAAGATTAACAGTCAAAAGCAAAAAAAATATCTTATACTGATTCAACCCCCCCTCTCAGTATAAGCTTGTGCTTAACACCAAGTATAATCCCCATCTGAATACACTTCCTTTTGTATGAGCCTTAGTGGTAACCCGATCCACCTCCTCTACTATAAATTTTGCAAAATTATATTGCATACCTCCTTGGGCATACTAGTGTGCTATATTAACAATGGGCTTTGACACATCGGCCCACCTCATTGTCATGGTTAGCTTTGTGCTGATCAAATGCGTAGCTAATCAGGTAATTGGTGGAGTGATGTGATGAATCTTCGTTGTGTATCCCTACCTCTACAGTTGTAACTTTAAAGCAACATCGGCTATTTTGTCTATCTCCAAGAACACAGCTCAAATGTCCTCCCCCTCATTTTTCAGCCCCGTAACTGGCTGATCCAAATGACCAATATTTTCATACTTCGCCCTCCAAAACATAACTGACATTCATGTGTTCAAGACAATAAGTATTTTGTTAATTAATTGGGCTTCCCTAAATAGGGTGGGTTATATAATTTCAGAATTCCTGAGCCCTCCAAGTGTTCTCTAACTATTACCTAGTCGCCACCTACTTGAGGTTGTTCTAAGACTTCTGCAATTTCCTTCTCGTGACTCCTCTTGCAAAGATCGTAGTCTTAAATCATGCATTTCCCAATCTTTGAAGTCGGTTCTTCTCCTTCATTTACTCCATTGGAAATTTTCATTAATGGTGGAGCAAACGACTTAACTCTTGATGCCCCATTTCCACTGGGTGATTGGCTTAACTCACTAACCTATGGTTGTTCTTCTGATGACTCTACCTTCTCATCAAATCTTGACTCTCATCCCATTGTTGATTCCTCTACTTTCTTTTCCTCCACTACTGGAGCAGTTATGGGTAGGACAATTGTCTTATTTTTCCATTCTTTTTGCAACCCTAGAATTCTCGATGCAGGAGCATTCGAGTTCACTTGTAATCCTACATCAACCAAAAACACTTGGTCAAAAATAAGCATTTTTGCAGTTTGCGCAAGACCTGACTCGTGCGCAAGTTTCTATGTTGTTTTGCACTACCTTTGCGCACATGCATTTGTTGTTTTCTCTTTTGTGCAACTTTGATGGTGCACCCAGTTTCAGTTTCAGTTGGTAGTTGCTTGCAAAGCTTTGCGCAAGTACTTTTGAAGGTCTTTGTTTAGTTCAAAATTATTTTTGTATGCAGGTCTTGCGCGTATCAATGTGCAAGGTGATGTCTTATGCAAGATGTTGGTGCACATCCAGTGTGAATATGAGGATCATTGCACAAGGATTCTCTGGCGCATCCTTTGGTTGCGAAGTGTTGCAACTTAGTCTTGCGAGGTTACAACATCTACGTGACTTGTCTTGGGTGCAGATTGTTCGGCGCATATATTCTTGTGATGTGTTATGGGTAAAGAACCATTGCAGTTCCTAACTGTTTGCATTTAATTCCTTGAATTATGGAAGGATTTTACGGTTTCCTTTGATATCACTTTGGATGTAGTATGTTGTGATGCATTAAGTTGTAACGAGCTATTATGCCTTGGAATTGTAAAGTGCATTTAATATTTGTGGCACACTAAGGTATGTTGCCAATATTTAATGTTGTTAGTGGGTTGATGAGCATTATTATAAGTATGCGGGTCTTGTGCCTATATTAGCATTCCCCTACACTTGAGCTGAGGGCTGCATGGTTGAAGGCATCTCTTCGTTGAGAACTCTAATCACGACTACATCAATTCTTCAACTCAATCAAACAACCGCTCTACCCCTCAAATTAGTTACAGCAATAGTGCATATATAGCCTTGGCTTCTTGCTCGCACTCCTTGAATGGCACTGAGCTTCTCACAACACCTAATTCTTTTGCACTTATCCTACCTAAATGCCCTACTTTTCTTTCATACTTAGAAAGCTAGAGCTTTTTTTCACAATTTATACAAATAGCAAATGATTCTCAAAAGGCCATTTCTCCTCCTTTTATAGCCTCAGGTGCATTAAGTCCACCACCTACCCGCGAATCTTTGCTTTGATGACTCCTTGTTAGGAAAAAATATAGAATATGTGTGCAAGAAACCGAATTTCAGAATTAATATGCAACAATACAATGAACAAGAGATCACCACAACATAAGATATACGGGGAAAACCTTGCAATGAGCAAGGAAAAACCACGGGGCAATGGCAGCGTGGATCTTCTATTAACTTCAGCAAAACCCCCCTTACAAAGCTTCCTTCCTCAATAGCTTGGCCTTCTTACTCCTAGCTTACATACAAAGCTTATGCTAAGAATGGCTTATGCTTATACTTCAAGCTTACAAATACAAAGGACTAAATCTTTATTTATAGAATTACAAAAGAGGAAGGGAGAAGAGAGAAACAAAACAGAGAGACCAAAAAATGACTCCACACTTGGAGAGGGACATAAAGTTGTGAATAGTTAAACACTATTGATGAGTAGTGGTGAATAGTGAAAGTTGTCTCTCTCACATGTGCCAAAAAAAGGTAATCAATCACCTTTTGACAAAGATCTCATCCATGTGACACCTTTGTCTGTCTCCCACAAAAGACAATAGCTCATCAAACAACCTTTTGACAAAACTCTCCTACCATGTGCCTCCAAGTCCAAAAAGTAGAAACACCTTTTTTGGCTTACCTCCATGTGCATTCAAGAAATGTGCCCCACATTCAAATCACCTTTATGTGACTTAAATCTATCCATCTCCATCAAATTTTCTCCATGTGCATCCAAGGATGAAATGTGCCCCATTCCACCTATGCAAATAAATAGAGAAATATGCTACATCATATGTGACATGGATATTGGCTTCATATCCTAACATTCTCCCACTTGAAGTCAATATACACATATGTATTATTCCGTCCAGCTACCAATTGCCTAATGCTGCCCTCATCACATTTTCAACAAGCCCAAAGAAGTTTTGCACCATTCAAACTTCTCTGTTCTGACTGACTTTGTCAACATATATGCAGTATTTTGTTCAGTGTCAATTTTCTTCAACAAGATCTTGCCTTCCTCCACCATGTTGCTAATGTGTTACTTGTTGTCAATATGTTTCGTGCGATCATAAAATGTTGCATTCTTCACCAAGTGAATTGCACTTTGATTGTCATGATGCAAAGCAATCTTCCCATGCATTTCCATGAAGTCACCCAATAACCGCTCCAACCATATTGCCTCCTTGTAAGCTTTTGTTGCAGCTACATATTTAGCGTCAGTAGTTGATAAAGCCACCACTAGATGCCTAACTAACTACTCCACCTGCAAGAGTGAAGTATATCTTGTAGTGGACTTTCATCCATCTCTATCACCACCAAAATCCGAATCTGCATAACTTGTGATCTGTAAATCTATTGTTCCATAGCAAATAGCAACATCTGAAGAGCCTCTCAGATATCTAAAATTCACTTCACTGCAGACCAATGCATATAAATTTGTCAAATATGTTTACAAATAATTTACAAAAAATTTACATGCTTGGGGAAAAAAACTAACCTAGAATTTGAATTTGCTTAAATTTACTCCCTCCAATTCACTCCAAATGTTGTGTGATGAGAGTGTGGGGGCATGTAAGCTTATAAAGGACAAATTTCAATGTGTTTGTAGCGTTTTTACAACATTTTTGCAGCGTTTTGGATGCATTTTGACCAAACTGGACATGTTTTTCACCTTTATGGCCGCGTATTTGCAATGTACAGATTGAGGGTGAGTATCCCTACTATACTTGCAGCGAGTACTTGCCGCAAGTACTATGGGAATACTCACGAGTATTCAAAAAAAAAGCCTAGGTGAGTTAAAGTGGTGAGTATTCGCCCAACTCAATTCCCTGCGAGTACTTGTTGAGTATGTAATCTAAGGTTCAATGTATGGAATCCAATGATCCACCACACAACCTCCTTAAGACTACATAGTTGTGTTAACTAAAAAAAACATAACTTCACACAAATAAGTACGACGCACATAGGCATAGGCAATGGTGAAACTTAGAGTCGAGATTCTTCTGACCTGAACATCATCGTTCCACTTCATGGTGGAACCACAACCTTTGTCAAAAATTGACTCTCCTCCTAGGGATATTATACTGTACACACATTCATCTTTATTGGAGAGACTATATTTTTCCCGCAAACTGGTCATGTTACCTCCCTGCACTCTTCAAGGCTTCACGGCATCAAATGGCTTAGTTTCCCCTCCTCTATGGGGTCCACAATTTGCAGTTTCTCCTAACGTTTCCCAGTCTTCCATCTTACCTTCCTTTGCACCAAGTCAACCTCTCCACTGAATTCCCCATGCTAACCTTACTCAGCGCAAAGCTTAGCCAGTGATGGCTAGGGTTTTGACACAAATTTGATTTCTTTTCTAGTTATATTCTACACATGCTCTCCTGAGCCTTACACTCTCTACAAACAAGGTCCCAACAATGAAACCAAAATCTTGACAAAACCTAACCAAGCCTTGCACAGGCTTCAATAAGTGCAACAAATAGATGGACACTCGCCATGCCACACGAGTATATTACCTAAGCCCAAGGACTTAAGCACTCACCCAAGGCGCAATAAGAAAACACAAAGATCCTACGTTGAGAGCAATAAAGTACGAACATTTATATTACTAAACATTCAAAACCTAGCACAACGTATGATCAAATTCAGTAACAAACATCCTCTTTAGTCATAATTATTACTTCTATACAATCTACAAGATCTTTCTAGTATTCTACGAACTACTACCCTTAGCTATAATCTTTGCTCTACCTTTCTACCTACAGCATCAATCTGAATCTTTGTATTCTTCCTCTTTATCCTCGATCGATCCCCTTTTATACGAGGCCAAGACCCCTATTTATAGGTTTCCATTGACCTTGTTGTCGGCTCATTGCTCTCGGAATCTGATCTTGGTCTGCTGACTGTCCTTTCATATTCCTTTCATATTATTCTTCCCAGGCTTGATCCCGGCATAGCCGCAACATCCTTGCTTTGGTGTTTGACCCCTGTAAGATCCTTCCCTTGTTAAGATCGTGATCTATGTCTTTCTAGCTTGGCATTCATCCCTTAAAACTATGTTTCTTTTTCCAATGCACATTGCGCATGATCCACCATATGCACTGCAAGTTACCTACACACAATCCTCCTTTTGCAAGATTACTAAGTCTGGATGAGCATGTCTCACTCACACCCTTCCATACTTGGTCAGTTTTGGTTTGCTTTTATCTTCAAAACATATCTAAAATTGAGGATCAACAAATGTTGATCTCAAGACACAAGAAATAAGTGATGAACCGACCTACATTAGATTCTACATAAGAACAAACTGACAATATCAACCCCAAATACAAGGGCACAATTCATTTGGAGGATTTATTTGAAAATGAAACATGTTCTGGAAATGGGTTGTTGCATTGGAAAATTAAACACTGCAAAGTCTTCACCCCTTCATGCTTTTGTATTGCAATTGATAAAATGTTGTCGTTTAGTTGCCATCATCAATTGCTCTCACAAACAACAGCCTAAGGAGGGCAATGTTTGACTTCAACAAAACAATAGATTTTCATCTCCAGTATAGTTGCCTTCCCTACTTCACTAAATTCCATCATCATGATCAAGGATCCCTTCTCTTCCTGTCTACTAATTCCATTTTAACGAAGGTATCATGACACGAGATCCATCCCTTTCTTGAGGACCTCCTTGTGTACGACTAGATTATCATTGAGGAGGATAAGTTAAAAATAACCTATGTTGTAGAGCACATCTATGCGTCAAAATGTTATTTTAAACTTGCAATGCACCGACTACTTCCAATGAATTATACTACATATCTTCTGCAAGACGATGACAAAACATTACAAGATGTTCCTGTTGACCATTTTTTCCCCACGGGCCAAAATGGGTCAACCCCCTATAGTCAAAATCTTGTATAGGGGCTTTTTATAATGTCATAAAGTATGTTGCATCCCATTTGATGTCATTTCATATGCCATTCTAGTCTTGGTCATAGTCCGGTTCAATCCTTGTGCCATTTGATATCTTAGGGGTCATTTTAGGGTCATGTTGGCCATTTTGGCCCACATACCAAGCTTATACACATATAGATCAGGTTGCTAATGGATGAGCAGATGGGCAGTGTTGCAAAGACCCTATGGGATGTCAAGAGTGTTTGGAATGAGTATGGAAGTGCATAGCATTCATCTGGTTCTTCATTGTGTTCATTCTAATATTTTGGGTCTAGTGGCAGAAATTCTAAGTAGGCAATTTGTTGGTGCTATATCTCGCACGTGTGGCAGTCTCAGGAGAAATTGGTCATATGGGTTTGTTTATATTAACCCCAAGAACATATGCACCAAATTTCAGGTCATCCAACTAAGCGCAGCAAAAGATATGAAGACTCAAAGTTGGCCTATCGGACAAAAGTTGCTAAGTTTCCATACTAAGCCAATTTGCAAGGAGGCTTAAACAAAGCCGAGTGAACATTTTGACGAGGCCATATCTCACACATGTGACAATTGCAGGAGAAAATGATCATATGGGTTTGTTCAACTTGGTCCCTAGTTGCTACGCGCTAAGTTTCAGATCATCCACTGAAGCACAGTAAAAGTTATGCATGTTCAAAGTTGGCTCCTCGGTCAGATTTCGCTAAGTTTCCCATAGCCAAATGAACTAGACCATCACGCAGGATCAAATGGACCAACCAACTTGTGCATTTAATATCTTCACTTAGAAGACTCCCAGGACCAGCGGATCAAGTGGGTTCATCCCTTTTAGTAAGAAGAACATCGATAAATTTGAAGCCTCCATGATTCTTGCGCTTCAAGATCCAAGCCTTCAAAATTGGTCAAAAAGCATAAGACGTTCACGCTAACATCAAGTTAAAGCCACTGCAGAAATCCATACAAGCCTAAATTTGACGGTTTGCAAGACGTCAAATACGTCCACGAGGATGTCAAATGACAGTCAAGTAGACGTCGAGTTGAAGACAGAGCAAAGGAAATCCATTGGAGCTTAAATTTGACGGTCTACAGGACATCAATGATGGTCGCGTGAACGTCATTTGACAGGAGCGAGGACGTCAATTCTAAGCTCACAAAGTAGTTGGATTTCAAACGGTGGGTCCCAGTTGATCTAATGGTCTGCATTGCATCGTACATTATGATCTAACGACGCGGGATGAGTAAAAGGTCATAGAGCTTGAGAGATCAACACATGGCATAAGCGCATGAGGCTGGCAGACTGACAGCGGATCTTGAAATCAAACGCGGAGCTACCACATGGCGTGAACTAGGACAAAGTTGACAAGTCAAGAGGCAAGATCGATCGCTCGCACTTGATTGTACAGATCAAGATTGATGGTGCGAGCAAAGGTTTATATGTCAACAAGTTGAATCAAATCTCAATAGCCAATAAGAGCAAAGGCAGACTTGGAGCAATGTGATTGGTTCAAGTCGATTTTCGATGGACAAATGTCGAATCAAAGGGCCATTTTTGATCAGAGCAAGCAAATATTGTAGACATGGTTGAAGACGAAATGAGCAACATGGCAAGGGAACGCCACATGGACAAATATGTAGGATCGAGGATTCTGAAGCACAACAAGCTCTTTAGACTCATACGCGGCCATGAGAGATTAGTCGAAGTCCGAGACAAACAGTGATTGCCAAATGTGAAGAACGAGGTCTAGGAAAGCAATGAACGACTGCAGATGGTGAATACAGGTCTCTAAAATATAGCTAGCAATTAGGGGAACATGTTATGACTGTTATAGCATGTTTCAAACTCCCTCGAGCAGTGTATATGTGTCGACTCTTCTGGTTTAGTTTCAACTGCTCGAGAGATGGTTCATGATGAAAGCAGTTTCACAAAGGCTAGCCGAAGAATCTCTGCACCGTTTTGGAAAAGTTCGTCATGACTTATAGGGACATCTGTCTTAAGAAGCATTCATGGTCCGTTTCACACTCAGTTGCATCTGCAACATAACTGGTTCTCATGCCTAGACATGTGTTCTAGTGACTCCTGAACTTCTTTCTTTTCTCCTCTCTCTGAAGATCTATAAGTAGTTGCCATTTTGGCTTTTGTAAGAGATACCACACCATGTATGGTGAAGCCCTGCTAGATTGATGTCATATTTTGCCTTTGAACATTAATTCAAGTTTGTTTCCGAGTTCTCGAACAATTGGTTAAGTGTGTAAGTGATTTATAGTGATAAGAAGTGATAATCCTCTACCCTTCTTTCCTTTATCCTTCCATATCTGAGCAAGAGTTCTTAGTCTAACAGGTCATATAGAGTGTAGTTAAGTGTGTTAAACTCTTTCAAGTGTATAATTGTCCTTGGAATGGGTTATTTGCCTTCTAGTCCATCTACCTTGTGTTGTTTCACACATCTCACCTCTATATTGAAACACTCATGTTAGAACCTTTTAGAGCTTTGAGACTGATTTGTATGCTTTGCTTTATTGTGCTTGGAATATGGTCATGTGGAGATAATCTTAGTGCACCACCTCCCCTAGAGTAGGTTCCATTTATGCAATTCTAACTCTTCTCCCCATAAGCAAGCAGTAGTTTAAGTGATAAGCATTGCACGATACATTCAAGGAGCTAGCCCTTTAAATCTAGAGGCTCATTTCTAGGTACACCTACATACCTGGAAATGTTCCCATGTTGCCCAAATCTGGAAGAGGCTTGAACACCCTCTTCTAGGGAGCGAGATTTGGTGACAACAGGGCCTAGACAATTGGTCTATCTATGGCCAGAAATAATCACACCTAAGAGCCTTATGGGAATGTATGAACTTATGTCATTAGAGCAAGTTTCATCAAATACAAAGAAATGTTCCTTTATGGTTCCTTATTGTAAGTTTCTTGAATATATCATGTGTAGTAGAGTACAAAAGACAAACCTAAACAACTTAAGAGTTGTTTTCCACACGAAAATGCTAAGATGTGGGTGCCATTAAATCCTTCCTTGGACATGTGGAGTATTAATAGTAGATCGTCAAAAAAATTGCATGAGTGTCTTACCCCACAATGTGATGGCGTGGAAGGAAGCACCCTTTATTTGGACATAAGAGGGGAAAAATCCTTTTAAAACTTGAACCCGAATCAATTTGTGCCTAACCCAACTAGAACAAGGAGTTTGTGTGCATGGAAATGCATCCAAGTATGTCATAGGATATACTTTGGATCAAGAAGGCATTCACAAGCTATACCATCCTATCTACATTTCCATGAGACTCTCTTCCAAAGTAGAGGTGAACTATAGTACTACTAAAGCACTGGGTGTGGCATACTCAATGCGATGTTGACACATTATCCATGGGTCAATCCATTTGTTTTTTAATCCACTATTAGTCTCTACCCTACTCGGTAAACAAACCAATCAATCATGAACAAGTGAGTCAATGGTTATTATACAAATTCATTTTCAATCTTGTGGTTTGTTGTGTACCTAGGCACAACATATGTTACAAGATGTTTGTCCCTAGATTTGTATTTATTCTTATCATTATTATGAAGTTATGTTATATTTCATGTGTCTAGAGTTAGTGAAGGGTTAGGTCATGAGTTAAGTAGGGTTTCTTGAGGTTTTAATATAAAAGGTGACAAAACTCTAAATAATGTATCTTTTACCATTTCAACTTCTAATAGAGATCCACCACTGTGTGAGTACCCCTGTGTTATAAACTGTTTTAAAAGTGCAACCCACTCTCAGGTGAGCCAGTGCCCCCAATGTTCTTGTTTTATCACTTCTACTTTACATTTGTAGTTTTGTTTTCTGTTGTTATTTGGCTCACAGCAAGTGTATCAGAGATTTAGCTGAATTTCGCAATCGCTGCCAAAATTCCAAGGCAAGTTTATTTAAGAAACAACTTTAAGTTCGTGACCAAGGATGAGATGAAGGGATTATTTGTCGAGTTCTCCAATGAGGTTCGAAAGGGATATTCATTCCTTGGGAAAGCAGTAGGAGCATCCAGATGATGAAGAGGAGGATATCAACCCTTGGGGAGATCCTAATTATGATCCACTAGATGATGAAAAGGAAGAGGCAGAAAGCTTGCATCATCCCTCTTTTAATTTACGAATGAAGTGGGATGGAGGTTCACACGTAGTTGAGCAAGCTCATATTGGCCTTTAGGATGAAAAAGATGACACGTTGAATGTGTCCTAAAACATTTGGACGATGTTTCTCACACATGGGGAGAGAAATTACAAACTCCAATGGAGACTTTTATGATTTTGCCCACTCAGACAAAGAGAGCAAATTGTAACTAGGATGAGCTTTATGATACCCAATTAATGCACTTGTTTCAAAATGATATGTCCATGGGGGAGTATACACAACTTCCAAATTTTTAAGTCCAAGGCAAAGCTTTCCTCAAATCTGGTGCAGAAGATCTATATTTCCAATTTGTGGGCGGAAATTCAAACAAAGATAAGGACGTTTGAACCATGATCTTTTGAAAAGACTATTTTTGTAGGTAGAAAATCAGAAAAAATATATTGATGCCCTAAAAAATAAAATTGTATGAGCTACTACTTGGAAGTCTTTTAGTTTTGATAAGGAATGAGTGAAAATTTGTATGTTCATTGTTTAAAAACCCTAGTCATCAATTACTCCTATGTCCATTGTTGTAAACCCTAGTCATAAGTGCTCTCAATCATGGAGCAAAGGTCATGTATGCAACACAAAAAAGTTTTAAATGGCAGAACATGTGTGTCCGTCTGAGTAAAAGTTAAGAGTCTACGAAAGAGGATACCACTAATCAACCCAACATAGAGTGTGAACTAGAAAATGTCCCCTATTGCAATAGAAACAAGGGAACCCTCAATGTCACTTTCTACAATGATAGGGTTGGACCGCCTATACACCTTCAAGTTTTTTTCCCATTTTAAGAAAGCCCAGTTTTGGTCATGGTTGATCCAAGAAGTACACTTGCTATTTTGGATGAGAAACAAGTCCACAAGCTAGGGCTCCATTTATAAACCTCTAAGAGTCTTCCCATCTAGGTTCCAAGGCACCGAAGCATTGAATGCCTAGGAGTAGTGTATAACATGGAACTTTAAGTGGCAGACTATATCCTCGTGGATAAATTCTTTGTCATTGATATTGGGGGAGTGGATGTTGGTTTGGGGTTTCAATAGTTATCCTCACTTGGAACATACTCTACCAATCATTAGGAGAGATTCTTAATGTTCAAGCAAAAGGATAGTGGCTATACCATCATGATTCTAGTCAAAATTGTTGATTCTTGTCAAAAGAACAAAATTTTGAAGGGGCATTTTGGGTTTATGGCTCGCCTTTACTGTATGGATGTAGACTCTTTTGTCGCACATGACCAAGTTCCAAGGATTTCAGAGCTACTCTATAAATATAAAGTAGTTTTCCAAGATCTACCAAAGAGTCTAACACCAGCAAGGAAAATGGAACACATAATAGAACTTTACCCTATTAAGGGCCCAATTGTGGTACACCCATACAAATACAGGCATTTTTATAAGTATGAGGTAAAAAAATTGGTAAGCAAACTCTTGGAGGCTGGTATCATTGTCCCTAGAAAGAACCTATATGCTACTCCAATAGTAATAGCCAAAAATGGATGGGTTGTATAGAATTTGTATTGATTACAGGGCCCTCAACAAAATCACAGTTACAAATAAATTTCCTATGTCACACATTGATGATCTACTTTATGAGTTACATGGGGCGAAGTATTTCTCAAAGATAGATCTCAAGTCTAGATACTACCAAATACCAATTTGGATTCAAGACTAAGAGAAGACTGCAATCCAAACTCATCAAGGCCACTAACAATTTAGGGTCATGCCTTTTGGGCTCAATAATGCTCCAACTACATTTTAGGCGTTGATGCATAAGGTATTCAATAAATTCCTACACAATTTTTTTCTTGTATTTTTTGATGATATCCTTGTTTACAGTAATTCATTGGTGTCCCATATTGAGCATTTGGACACTATGTTGGATATCTTAGCCAAGGAAAAGTTGTATGCCAAGGCATCTAAGTGTGAAATTGTTAAGGCATCTTTGGAATTGGTCACACTATTTTTGTAGAGGGGGTGTGCACTAACCCTACAAAGATCAAGGTCATGCAATTGCCCCGTTCCCAAGACTCTTAAGAAACTTTGTTGTTTCTTAGGCTTTGGAAGGATTCTACATAAGGTTGTATAAGGAACCTCTCCACAATAGCTTGTCCTCTAACTGACCTTGCCAGGAACGATGACTTCAAGTGGTACAATGAGGCACAAAAATTGTTTGAGGATCTCAAATGAGCTCTTGTATCTACTCCACTTTTAGCCATAGCTGATTTCTCCATGTCCTTTGTCATTGAATGTGATGTTTTTGGATCCAAACTCTCAGGATGACCATCCCATTGTATTTAAAAGCAGTAAATTCAATGACAGGGAACAACAAATGTCAACATATAGCAAGGGAATGTTAGCCAACCTGCACACAGTGGCAAAATGACGACAATTTCTTTCGGGGAGCACATTTTTTATCTTGATTAACCATCTTAGTCTTGAGCACTTATTGACTCAAGGGACATTGACAAATGAGTAGCAAAGGTGTATGGATCGCCTATGACTTTGAGATCCTTTATAATAAAGGGGAGGAGAATGTCATGGAAGATGCACTGTCATACCTAGTGGAATCCCCTGTCTTTCATGCCATTTTCGTTGGGTCAACCTACTTGGATATAAAATCTGCTATATGACTACTAAACTCATCCTGCCAAAACCAAGCTCAGACAAAAAATTGAAGACAAGAATGAAGGAAAAGCTTGGTCTATTCGGAATGGCATCATGTTTTTTCAAGGACACATTTGCATAAGAGATGAATCTCCCTTGTTCAGAAGGCACTTGAGCATGGGAATGAGCCTCCATTAGTAGGCCATGTGGGATCGTAAAAAACTTACAAAAACATCATCTCTAATGTTTTCTAGAAAAACATGAATGCAAACACTCTACAATTTGTAGTTGAGTGTGAACCCTACCAACAGAATAAGATCGAAAGTGTTCCTTCCCCAAGACATCTGCAACCAAATGTTGTCCTAAATCAAAAGTGGGAAATTGTTTCAATGGAATTTATCTTAGGTCTTCCCAACTCTGACCGTAAGGACGAGATTTTCGTTGTGGTAAATCAATTGACTAAGTATGCCTACTTCATTTCCATGAGAAAGGCAAGAAATAGTGATCCCAAGATTGGTAAATTGTATTTCCAACATGTGTTTAAGCTACATGGTATCCCAAAGCATATCATTCATGATTGGGATGGGATATTTCAAAGTCATTTTTGACAAGAATTGTTTGGTAATGCAAGGGTTACATTTAATATGAGCACTACATACCAGCCCCAAACTAATGGTCAAACATAGGTGGTGAACAAGTACTTCGAAGGGTATCTCAGAATGCATTTAGGAGATAAGCAGAGCAAGTGGGTGGAATGGTTGCATTGACTAAGTACGAGTACAACACCACATATCACTATGACATCAAAATGACACCCTTTAAGGCTCCATATGGGTACGAGCCACCATCACCATTGAATTGGGTGATTTAAAGGGGCAAGGTACCAACAATAGAGAAAGAATTGGAGAAAACGCAGAACACTTGCAAATTTTTAGGGACAACATGGCATTGACTACTAATAGGATGAAGCAAGAAGCAAATCAACACAAGACATAGAGGATATTTGAACTCAGAGGCATGGTGTTTGTTCAGCTACAACCTTATAAATAGGTCAAGTTGAAGCAAGCAAGGAAGCGAAAGTTGCAGCCGAAATATTAATGCCCATAGAGTGTAAGAGAGGTGGGGGAAGTTGCATATGCACTAGACATACTAAACAAGGGAAGATTGCATGATGTTTTCCATGTATCATGTTTAAAGAAGATAAAAGTGCATATTGTACCACGAACAAAACTTCCTATCACAAATGATGAAGGGAAGCTTGTGTTGGAACCCCACTGCATTGTCAGGAAAGAGGTTAGAAAGCTGTGGAATCGAGTTGTGCAAATGTTCAAGGTTAAGTGGAAGGGGATGCCAACAGCAGATGCAAATTTGGAGACATGGCATTTTGCAGGAAAGCATCCAAACTTGACAAATTATTGGAAAGATGAAAATAAAATTTAAGGGTAGTCCGGGAAAAAAAAGGCCGCCATTCTTATTCAAAGAGGGATTTTAAGGAAAACAACCAAACTTGCGAAATTCTTGGAAAACATGCCTAAAATGTAAGTGGAGCTTGAAGAGTTTCAAAAAAAAATCATTCTCGTTAATGTATTTGGTTAAGTAGTATTATAGATTATGTTAATTAGAGCTTCCTTTTATGATGTAGTGTTCCTGGGTTCCATCCTCTGTGCATCCTTCACATTTATGAAAATTCATTATGCAAATTTTTTTATTAGGAAGTTCCCAGGAGGTCACCCATCCTATTACTACTCTAGGTTGAGCACACTTAACTTCATATTTTTTACTAGATTTGGGGACAAAGCTCATTAAGGGGGAGGGCACGTTGTGTACCTAGGCACAACATATGTTATAGGATCAACATTACCGATTCGTCATTTTTTGCCTATGTGGGGGATCTGGGTGCAGATTCAGGAGCAGTTCACCATCCCAACGCCTAGGGTTTGTCTGTGGGCACCCAGGTGCGGCTAGGATTCTTTTGGGACGAACCCTAGGTGTTGGGATGGCGAACCCATAATCCACAGAGATAAAAAACAGTCAAAAACACATTTTTTTTATTTTTTTCATTTTTCGTCAAATCCTGTGCATTGTTCGTGGCATGTGTTCAACAAGGCTAGAGGCGTTAAGTAGACGGGTCGTTTTTCTATGCAGCAGCATTGACAAACGAGAGTGTGCCCTAGACCCTGAGCGTGAGCATAACAGACAAGTTGTTGAGCACGAGCAAAGTAGAGGAAGCGCTGAGTGTGCAAGAGTTGTTGACACTGAGTCATAGTCAGAGTAAAACCAACTTTTGGAGCTGAGAGGTAGAGGTAAGTTTAATTTATATCGATTGTTTTATTTTATGTATATTTTTGTTTTTGTATTAATATTTTTGTATTTTATGTTTTGTTTGATTTTTTAAAAAATAAAACTTTACTTTGTAGTTTTTTTAATATATTTTTCATATTTGTTTTCAAGCTTTATTTCTCTATTTTTATTTATAGTTTATATTTTATTTCTCTTTTAAATAGTTTATATTTTATCTTTCTTAAAATATTTATTTAATTTTATATTGATAGTTTATATTTACAATATTACATTTATTAATATTTTATTTTTTATATTTTTTGTACGGACGAACCCAAAACGAACACAAGGGATAAAAAATCATCATATCGACGAACCGGGTTCTTTGAACCCGCACCAGAACCAAAAAATGAACCAGTAACATTGTATAGGATGTTTGTCCCTAAATTTCTCTTTAGTATTGGCATTATTATTATGTTATATTTCGGGGACAAGAGTTAGCGAAAGATTAGGTCATGAGTTAAATAGGCTTTCTTGTGGTTTTGATATAAAAGGTGGAAAACCCTTAAAGAATGTATCGTTTACCATTTCAACTTCTAATGCAAACAAAGAGCAACCATTGTGATAACTCATGTTATAGATGGATTTGCAGGTACAATCCACTCTCGGATGAATATGTACCCCCATTTTTTTCATTTTATCACTTATTCTACTTTATATTTGTAGTTCCATTTTTTGTTGTTATTTGGAACACAACATGGTTAGGACAAGAAAATGACATGTTATTGCATGCCAATTATCAAGAATCGATTCAAGACAACCACTTAAGTGTATCCTGAATGATTTCATTCATGCCCAATTGTTAGCAATACACATTATGATATGTATTTGCACATTGTATGGGTCCATGGGTTAGGATAATGTGTTAGGTTTGGTAGTGGAGTGCAGTTTATTTATGTGTACTTTATCCATTTATCTTAGCATATGATATGTAACGGGAATCACTAAAACACAAATGTGCATGCAATGAGGTGTCAAGAGGAGAATGCATGCTAGTTGAGAAAAAATGCTATACATACATGAGAGAGCCTCATTTTTTAGTTTAGCCTTTGTTAGGCATTACATTTTGCAATCATGTCCAAGTTGTGGATAGGATTTGGAGTAGCATGTAGCAGAAGTTTGGTAAATTTCAGCTGCTCCCTTGGCCCTTTGAGCAAGAAAGGCATCATTATGTAGTGTATTTTGTATGTTTATGAGATTAAGGAGCTCCGTTGCGTTGTTGGGGTTGTGTTTATTTTATTGTTTATGTGTAGCTTAGCGTGTTTGCTACATTTTAATGTGTCTAGCCTCCATTAATGTATTGATTAGGTTTTAAATGGTTACATCTTGGTTTGTTTTTCATGTTGGGCAATTATGTGAATGAATCCATGTTAAGATGGATGTTTTGTAAAGGTTTTATAGGATTTAGTATAAAAACCATCCAACACCAACTATTTGATATAGCAGTCTCGTTTTTCCTAGAGTGAAAATATAGGGAATTTGTTGTCAACGACAAGTTTTCTCACAAACAAGACCCCAAGTAGAACGAAGAAGAAGAATTACAAAGGAAAGCACATTCCACTTAATCAAATTGGTTGTACAAAATGGGCAAAGATCAAGTTTTGAGAATTCAAGCTTCCACAATCCATAAAGTTAAAAGACAGATTTTTAGAAGAATTGCATAGACAAAAAGAGGGATCATGTTGTCTGAATGTGTATTGGTTTTATCTACTTTTATTTATTTCACCACGGTCTAGTATTGTTCACTTTGTTTTAGTTTGTTTCCACTTACTACATGCAGTCCAAACCACCCTATTATAGCACCCAAGAGGAAACTGATGTGAATTCAAGCCTAATGGAATGGGCATTGGAACATGATTGGTCCTTGGTATTCAAAAACAACAAAAAAAGATATGTAACAACATTGTTATTCTATTGGAAGTGGATGGAGAGGGGAATATATGATGGGAGATATGGACAACCTTCAAAGAATCTCCTGAAGGACTTGCAAGCAGCCACATGGGACGAAAATGCCAAAACTAAGAAGGTTTTGCTAGTATGGCCATGGTGGCCCACTCTGTATAGGGACACCAAGGAATATGGACAATCACATGTGATACATACCAGAGGACTCAAAAGCCAAGAAGAGAAACTTTATGTCAAATTTTCCTATGCAACCCAAGTAATTGTTTGAACAATGGGGGTTGGGTTTTATAGGACTTTTCATGAAGTCAAGACAATTATGAAGATGCAAATAAATAGTTGTGGCGACTATATACCTCAACAAATGCATTGAAGCCAAAGCCTTATAAAAAAATCTCCAATATGGCAAAGTTCTTGTATGAGAAAACTGTCACAAACTTGGCCATGCCCTTGCACCTCACAAATGATAAATATTTTCATTTCATCAAAAAGACCATTCAATACCTTATGAAAGAGTTCAAGATTGTGCATCCATTATTGAGACCATAGATTACATAACCAACGAGTAATCACCGAGTACTCGGTTACTCATTTTGGAAAATGCTTAGACGGTTAACCGCCACTCAAACTTGCCAAAAATTTAAAACTGTCAGTTTTTAGCCTTACAGCGAGTACTTGTCAGGTACTCGCGAGTACTCTATGTGTACTCGTCGGATACTCGCGAGTACTTTGTGAGTACTCATCGGGAGTCCAATACACGTGTTGGATGCATCTGGATGCGTTTGGACTTGTCTAGAACGCGTCTAGGCTTGCAAATGGATGCAAAATGCTAATAAAACACTATAAAAAACATGGAGATTTGTCTTATAAATTGAAACACATCCCCTCATTGCATTCACACAAGGTTTGGAGCATTCAAGAGTGAATTGGAAGGAGAATTCAGCAAAGCGATTTCCAAGTTAGTACATTCTCAGTCTCTCTAAGTTTTCCAGAGAGCCGAGTGGGAGGACTAGATTTTATCAATCTCCTTTAGTTTTCCAGAGAGTAGAGAAGAGAAAAATATAGATTCTTGTAATTTGTACTTGTAGATTCTTGTATAAGTATCACTCTATCAGTTTGTTGTTGACAACTTGATAGTGTCATAGTTGTATTCGCATGATTATGCGATGTACTTTATTTGTATTCAAATATAAAAGGAAAACATTTTACAAACTCAGTTGATCTATTTTGCTTCTGCAATTTCTAAAAAAAATATGTTCTTTGATAAATTTAAGTATTTTTTTCATTTGTTGGTTATTCCCGATTAATCGACCAATGTTGTCGGTTACTCTCCAGTTACTCAAAAATCCCCCTTGGCAAGTACTCGTTGGTTATGGTTATGTATACTTTGATTGAGACCCTACTGCTCACAAGGGCCAATCAACAAGCAAAGTCCACAAACAAGGTTTTGGTCTCCATCATCTAAAAACCATGTGTTATAGAAGATTTCAATTGCAAGGGGATCGTACCAGCCCTACTAGGGCCCTATAAGATGACATAAAAGACTACCACTAGCCATACCCCTCTCCAATGGATGTAGTGAAAAGAGGCAGTGGTCACAACAGAGTTCCTTACGTCAAGTCTGAGAATAGCCATCAATAATGGAATTTCTTGTGCCTTGTCTTAAGAAGCACCTCAGACCATAGTCACCGCATTTGGTGAATTCCAATGATTTAGTTCAAAATTTGCCAAACTTCCAAAAAAAAAAATCGTTCAAATTAGCCTTTAAATTTGCGACGAATTTCAACAGTGAATTTGATCAAGTCGAACCCTAGAAAATTCATCAAAATTCGCCAAAATTCATTTTTTTAGGGTTGTTATGAAAACGCGTTTGGAGGCAAATTTATGACGTCATTTTGTTGTTTCCTTCATTGTGTGTTCGTTGTTATTTCCTTCGCTCATGACCTTCACTCACGACCTGCGTTCTAGAATCTAAGTTGTGCGTTCTAGAATCTAAGTTGTTCATTGTTATTACTTATTCCTTCGTTGTCCACAACCTGTGCATTGAAACTTCGACTCACGGAGTCACGACCACGACCTGTGCATTGAAGCTTCGACAGGAGTCACAACCATGACCACAACCTACAGGCTGCATTAGGGTTCAAGTTCTAGCTTTGCATTCCACTCCAAGCAGCGTCCAACTCCTATGTTCCACTTACAGGCAACCTCCAACTCTAGCCTCTAGGTATCTAATTGTTTTAATTTTAAAATTAAAATATTATTGTGGTCTCTCGAGGCTCTGCGACTGTGAATCAGGGGTCCGAGTTTGTGACTCTATACTAGTCTAAATTTCTAAAATAATAAAATAAAATAATATACTAGTATATTGTATAGCTATACAGTGTAAATTCCACTTCCAGCTACTTAAGAACTCAAGCTACTTCAATTTCATAGACTATTTGTTTTTAATTTGGAATGTACATTTTTAATTTTAAATGTAATTTTGATTTCGTAAATATATAAAAAATTAATAGTTAATAAATTATTATAGTTGAAACTTGAAAGTTTTGTATTTTGTTAATATTTTTTGCAGTCTACAAAGAGCAAACAGTGACTGTAAGTCTGCACATAAAACATATACTGCCCTAAAGGCTAAAGGCTACCTCAGAATTCAACATGGCACCCCCAAAATCATCAGCAGAATTCAATTAAGGCTAAAGGCTACCTCAAAATTCAATATGAACCGTGAGGGTCAATCTAATAGCGTCACTTGCAAGTTATGTCAACACTTCTTTACAGGGACATTAACAAGGATAATGGATCATCTTCTTGGCATATCAGCAGGTAAAGGAGGTGGTGTTGAACCCAGTGCAAATGTGACACTTGAAATAAAAGCAGCATTGGAGAAAGACTACAGTAGTTCACTAGTAGCATCTCAGAAAAGGGTACAAAAAAAGCAGTGAATCCAAGAGGACCTTTTTAGGTCCAAATATCACGCATCTTACTCCTCTGGCATGTCTACAAGCTCAACAATGCCACAAAAAAGTACTAGGGCACCCAGTGCAACATTGAAAAGTTTATGGAAACCTATAAAAAAAGAGCAGGTTGTGATGCATGCGCTGATTTCTTTTACAAATCAGCAATTCTATTTAATGTTGCTAGGAGCCCTTATTTCAAAAATGTTGTTCAACAATCAATAACATTTGGCAAAGGGTACACAACACCGGGTTCAGAAGCTTTGAGGACAACTCTTTTGAAGAGATCAAAAGATAGGGTCACTGATAAATTGATAAGCATCAAAGATTCTTAGAAATCAACATGTTGCAACATTCTAAGTGATGGTTGGTTTGATATACACTAAAGGCCATTGATCAATGTGTTGGTCTATTACCCTAAAAGCGTATTTCTTAAGTTAATTGATGCCATGGAACATACAAAAATTTCTGAGTATATCTTCAACATTCTGGATAAAGCAATTCTCCAAGTTGGTGCAGAAAATGTGGTCCAGGTTGTTACCGATAGCCCCAGCAATTGTGTGGGGGCAAGAAAGTTGTTAGAAGAAAAAAACTCAAATATTTATTGGAGCCCTTGTGCAGCACATTGTATTGATTTACTACTCCATGACTTGGCCAAATTTCTTTGGGTACACAAGGCAATGCAAAGAGGAAGAACAATTGTGAATTTCACAAAAAATCATCGCCTCACAATGAGCATATATAAGAGGCATACAAGCAAGGAGTTGTTGAAGCCAGTTGACATAAGATTTGCCTATTTCTTTATCACTTTGAAAAGAGTGGTTGAGCAGAAAGCAACTCTTTGGTCTGTTGTTTATAGCAAAAAGTGGGAAGATTTTATTCTTGCAAAAGATTCTAAAAGTAAACATGTAGAGCAAATCATCATAAGCCATGATTTTTGGCAAAATGCGAATAAGGTTCTAAAAATGTGTGCACCCATAATTTGCATGTTTCGCATGGTTGATGGTGATGTTCCTTGTATTGGCATGGTTTATAAGGGTATGGACCGTTGCAAAAAAACCATTCAAAAGGCTTTCAATGATGTAGAAGCTGAATATAAAAAATTGTGGGATATTTGTGATGGGAGATGGAAAATGATGCATACTCATTTGCATGCAGCAGCATGTTATTTGGAGCCCACACTATATCACATTGAGAGAGAGGGTGATCGTAAAGTCATGGCTGGCATTTATGTAGCAATTGAAAAACTTGTTCCTAGTCGAGATATTGCAAAGAAAACAAGAGAGCAACTCAGTGCATACCGGAGAGGAGATGGGTTATTTGGAACCCAATCAGCAATAGATGACAGAGAGGACATGGAAGGAGATGAATGGTGACGATTCTATGGAGCAGACACTCCTGAGCTACAACATTTTGCAATTCGAGTCTTGAGTCAAGAAGTAAGTGCATCGATGTGTGAGAGGAACTAGAACAGCTTTGACCATGTTCAATAAAAGGAATAAGTTGTTATTAAGAACACTAGAGGATCTTGTTTATGTTCGTAGCAATTTACGATTGACTATGAAAAAACTAACAAGAGATGCATCCTCTAAGAAGAAGAAGCTTCAAGATTTTCTACAAGACTCTTCTGATGAGGATGAGGCTGATTTTGTTGGTGCTAAAGAAGAAAATGAAGCTAATGAGATTGATAATGATGAAGCATCTGATGATGATATTGAGCCCAGCACTCTAGATGATCTAGAGCTTTTTGATTTAACAAGAGGGCCTTAGCCCATATGACATAGAGAAGTATGATACTCTGAAGATGATCTATATGTTTTTAAAAACATTTTAAATTATGGTATTACTATTATAGTATTATGTATTCAGCATGTTTTTCATATTTTTGCTATTTCAATCAATCTATGATAAATTTTTAAGTCTGAGATTTTGGACAGATTTTGTTCTATTTGACAGCAAATAGAGAACACAAATTAATATGAATCTAAATTAACTTGTATGTTCTGATTTTATATGGTAGTATTTCTCCATCAAGTTATGTTCTGAATCTTATTAGTTATCAGCAGGAAGAGAACGCAATTGATATGAATCTAAATTAGTTATCATTAAAGCAAAGTTATTTGGACATGTTTATATGAAATGTGATGTTTCTTGAATGGTGAGTTGATATATTTAAAAAAATAAGTATATTTATATTAGCCAAATTTAATCACGAATTTAATCCCAAATTTTTTCATTCCGATTTTTTTTCTTGGCGAATTCAAATGCGGTGACTAAAATATAAAGTTCAAATACTTCCAATCACAATTGAAAAAGGTGGACCAATTCTAGAAAGGGATAGACAATTGAAGACTTTCTTGGTCAAGTGGAAAGGACTGTGTAAAGAAAATTGAACACGACAGTCTGAGGCATTCATCCAGAAACATCCACAATTACTTGAGATTTGAGGAAAAAAATTCACTAAAGGAGGGTATGTCGTACACCACACACAAGAGAACGTCATCCAAAAGTTATAAAACATTGTTCATTAGTATTTCACATATTTATATATTTCATTATAAGTAGAATTATTAGAGTTATATTAATTATTGGATTTCATTGGAAGCATGGTGTTCCATATAGTCATCGAGTAGGTAGACTGCTTCCCATCCCTCTCCTTTTTCTGTGTCATATGATAATTCCAACAAGTTTGATTTGTTTGCTGCAGGTTTACGTGGAGCAAGTATCATTTGTTTTTGTACCTTGTTATTTTGTCCAAGTATCTAGAAGCAAAAATTTGTGACAAGTTCACGCTTTGAAAGAGACCCAAATCAAATGTTAAGAACTAACTAAATTGATGTAATAAGGACTTTGAGGTATTAAAGGATCTTGTACTTGGCGTTATATGGTGAATGAGTGAAGTCAACTACGAAGCATCATCCATTGTCAGCTAAAGGTGTCAGCACTATAATTGTTTGTATCTAGCCATTGGAGAAGACACTAAATGGAAAGTTACAACTAGCATATAACATGCCACTAAGATTACATATTTAAGTTAAATGCTGGATGAAAGTCTGAGAAACTCTTTGTGAAGGTAAGCCATTTCTTGTTTATTTTTGTTGTATTTGAATGAAAACAAACATTTGGGAACGTTCAATGGTCCATTGATATTCACATTTCAAACGTTTGTTCTTTATGACTGTAAAATCCCCAACCTACCATGTATTTTCACATCCTAATGAGAAGATAGTTTGTTTGTAGAAACCCTGTCTCTAGAAGTGCAAAGCTTTCAACCGTAAAATTTTCCTAGACTCGTTCATGTTGTATACTCTTGGGATTGAATTATTTAATCAATATAATTTGATATTTCCTTTCAATTGCATGCCTTTATGAAGGCTTCCAATAAATATGATTGTTACCTAGAATACTACAAGGTAATTTAAATGTGGCTGTTTGATTCTTTGAAATTTCCCTAACTTTTGTGATGCTAAAATGGAATATTGTGTGATACATATCACACAATGAAAAGTGTTCTTGAACCAAATAGGAGGTGGATGTAAGGAACTCCAACTTGGGTTGCTTTCCTTCCTATACAACCCCTTAATTTCAAAGCGGACAACCTTTGGTTTAGTGATTCGTTAATGTTGAAATTACTGATTATCATTTTAAAACCACCTGTGTCAATTCAAAAACCCCAATGGAGATTGGATGGGATAACATACTTCCTAAGATCACGATCTGGCACAAGCTTTCGTAAGAGAGAGACCATCACAATTGTACAAGTCAAATTATCCAAAATAGCACTAAGGAAAAATGTAATGATCGCAACCTGTCAAAACAAACAAAAAAGTTCTATTCAGAACCTTACAAAGGCATGTCAAATGTTTTCTACTCTAATTATCCATTGCATTAGAATTGACAACCAACAATAATAAATAAAATAGCCTTTAGTGACTATGCAAAAAACATATAAGGCATAAATTTCTCAATTAACATTCTCAAGAATTTGTAAACCTTTTAATTGATTCAAGTTACTTTCTCAAAAGAAAAGCATTACCCCTTTGCGTACTTTGTGCAATCAAAACAATTTTTACAAGAAAAAGAGGGTTAAGATGGTTAAAAATAGAAATACTGAAATGAACTATGGTATGCAAAGGAATGGAAAGCCTAAATGCTTGATTCACTAGTAAATAAATATTTAAATTTTTGGCAATCTCAAAGGTCAGCACAAGTAATATAATCTCAACACATTTTAACATTCTACCATCTTTCATATCTATGGAGGCAATGTAGTATGACTTACATATGCTTTTATGATTCAATGATAAAGATCCATTCAACCTTCTAAAAAAACATAGGTTTGGCTACAATTGAGAGGCCATCAAGCACACATTAAATGGAACCCCAAGTGTAAGGCCGTGTGAAGAATAATAATCTTCAATGTATAACATGTTTTTGCCCTCAACAATGATTCTCCTAGGTTTTAAAAATTGCTCTATTGGGACCTTTTCCTTAAGTACTCAACTAAACTCTTGCCGTCAAATTAAAACCATATATCTGACTTCATTTAAATTTAGGGCTAAATAGATTAAAAAGGGTATAGAAAAAAGAGGAGCAAAGTCCCACAACACTAATTCAGATTCTAGACTCTAAGATCATGATGCAATAGAACCAACTTATCATGGAAGTCAAGTTTGAATTGAAATATCATTACACAGATGAGATAACATAGGAATCAAATGAAACGATGCATCAATGTTATTCATTTATTTCAATTCCAATGATTGTGCAAAGGAAAATACCCCTCTTTTAAGTCAAGGAAGAGTAATGACTCATTTTTGTATGCTAGATTGGAAGTTTAAATATAAAGACATCCAAATTCTATGAAATGAGTGTAGGAGAAAAATACCCCATTAAGTGAGGAGTAGAGTATAAAATTTTAATGCACTCAAGTTCAACTATGAAATAAAAAAAACTGTGCTATGTTATTTTCCTTGGTGATTGCTTTTTAAGCCAAAACTATGGAAACAAAAATCCTTCATAAGTGGTTGGAATGTTGAGAGACTATAAGTATGGAAGTTGAATGGGGCAGATCATGATGCACTTCATTTTGGGCAAGTGTCTATGGAGTTGGAAATATAATCTAAGAACATGCATCCTTTTCCATTAAGGAAATTAAAAAAAAATCCCCTATTGTAACTTGAATGCATCTTTTTAGATGATTTCACTTATGAGCGTTGCAGGCCACTCTCCGTGTCTGCATACAAAGATTGTTTGGGGTGAGAGAGAAGGGAATAATTCAATAGTAGCACCTAACTTCCTTACTAAGGAGAATATCTAAATATTAGGTTTACGGGAAGGTTTAAGTCCCCATCTTATCTTCATTAGTGAAGCTTCTTTACCGCTGTTGATTGCTATAGGGAAGTTCAGTTTTCGTTAAGTGGATCAAGAACATGTGTGAACACAAAATTAGCTTTAGACAGATAAAAGGGTTACCGCTATACTTTATAGAGTTCAACTGGATCAACTCTTAAGGGAAAGTGTCCACTCTAGATGGAAGATTCTTATAACAACAATGTTTCAAATCATAGCACAGAGGGTTGTGGGGTACTTCTAGATAAAATACTTGGTTAACTAACTACCTTTTGGCTTGTATATATAGACATTGCTTTCTATATTTCAATAATCATAATCCTACTTTCAATACTAGTTCTGTAGTATGCATCGTAGACAGTGTTCTCTATTTACTACTTACTGAATCAACATGTGGACCCAAAGTAACTTTACATTGGTGAACCCCAACTGACAGAAAACAAGCGAAATAGAATCAGTATATGTCCATATACCTCGATAGTTAACTCGAAGAGAAGAGCCGTGGACCTACACCATATAAAAAGAAAAAAATATCACAAGAAAGTGCAAAGGTGAGGTCTATAAGACTTTGGAGAAAGCAGCATCAGAATGATATAGAAACCACTCAAATTCATATATCAGATATTGAAATGGTCTCACCAAAATTATGATAATTTAACATAAGAAGACGACAATCTCATTATCTTCTCTAGTAGAGCACAGACAAGTTAAGCTGCTAGGAAGGAGTTGAATGCGTATGCTAGGAGAAGAAAAAAGAACATCAGGATAATTTGTGCAAAAAAGAAAAGGTGTAAATATATGTATGAAGACCTCATAAAAGGCAAAAGATGGAGCAAAAACACTCTGGTATCCAAACCAACAAGGTTCGAAGGTGAGAACACACAGTTTGAATTGGAAGTACTTTTGGAAGGCAAATGTTGTTATGGATGACAAAGCAAAAGTGAAAATATTTCCAGCACATTACTGGGATATGCCACAAAGTGATATGATCAGCTTGATGCTGAAAAGAAGAAAACTAGGGCAATGGTGAAAGTGGAATTTAACAAATAATTCAAAAGGTGACACCCTAGTGTACAAATTTGTAATGATCCAGCTAGTTTGAAACAAGAGAAGGGTGAATACATAAAGCACCGTAATAAGAGAAATTTGAATCTAATTCACATGCTGGAAAAACCAATTGAAGATGAACTGAAACAGTAGTACTTTATAAACAGGCTCAGAAATTACTTCAAGCAGAACTTAAGAATAGCACCAACATCAAGTTACCAAGACACCTACAATAGAATGCTAGATTCGAAAAGCAGAATGCATACAATCAAATGTGCATTAGAGAATGATGACAAAGACATTCAGGACCAAAGATGTTTAACAAAGCCATGCAGTCAAAAGAAACAAACTAGAAAAATCAGGAATTTGGTGTTTAATATGTCTCATGAAATTTTGCACCATCTGTGACATGATGACACGTGATACATTAGAGCGCCCATATAATTTTAAGATAAAGACAAATGAAGAAAAACAAGCGCTATTGGCACAGTCAGCTGCGACAAGTGAGGGATATAAACACCAAAGAAATATATGTTAAATTTATAATTAGCTATTAATTAATGACTAACTAATGGACAGTTATGAAACCTTCCCAACTGATGTCACTGTTGTCAATCTGGAGTTGCACCTTGATCGAAGACGTGCTGAAATGGCTAATCCTTGCTCCAGTTGAAACAATGGGATCTTCTCACAAGGGTGGGTGCCTCAATGATAAGAAGAACCTCCAGGGAAGACTGGTTCCTATAAGATGTATCTATGAGGGTCTCAACTTCTACACTACAAACTGTCTAGGGAAAGGGAAGAAAGAACTTGAAAGGAAATCTTAGCTAAAATGGTGATACACCTAACTTCCTTAATCCACTCAAATTGAGCTTCTAAGAACACTAATTCAGACAAAGAAGCAGAACTTCAACTCCAATTGAACAATACACAAGTATTTCATGAAAATGTTTAATCTAATGATCTAAGCTTGAGAGAAATGGAAAAGTAAGCCTGATGAAAGGCACTAAACAACCACTAATATCCACTATAAATTCAACAAAAGGCATTCAAACACAAAATGTGACCTGCATAAATGGCCAGCTAGTAACCAGGTGCAAATCCAGATTTGACAAGGAATTAAAAAAATCTATCACTTAGGCAAATCAATAACAAAAGTACACTATACCAGCTGCTGGAAATTGAAAAAACACAGTCCTCTTTTTATTGATTCTGAAAAAAGTTACAACACACTCCTTGGCAGAAGTTTTCCTGCCAAAAGAGGGATGATTTAATTCAAGATTGAAAGCCAACTTATAGAAAAATACAATAGCCAAGAAGTGGCGCTGAAAATAAAAGAGGAGACAACTCTTTCATTAGCCCAAGTCCAATTTGCATTGCATGAGCCTTCCAAATTTGTCTTTTCTATGTCTTTTGTCTTGCATGAAGACTCCTTGGCATTGAAATGGACAGTGGCTAATTTTGAGATGTTAAACTCTTTATCATGCAAAAATGGTACGCCCACCTCCAAATTTGGAACCCTTCATGAGCTGCTAGAACGTTTGAAGAGCTGAGTTGACCTTGGAGATAAACTTGACTTCAACAACCAGTCAACTGAAGCCTTGACCAGTCAATGATAATTATCCCTTGCTTGCATGGAATTCCATGTTGACTCTGTCTTTTGCATGTATTTCTTCGGGTCTTATCTGTTCATGGCTTTTGGTTGTATTTGCTTGGTTTGTCTTTTCTATGGACCTTCCCTTTGCATGCATTTATCTTTTGCTCGGACTTATGTTCATTCTCTTCGGGTCCTTTTTATCTCGGACTTCTCCCTTTTGTTTTATTTCTAAGGCCTCGGGTTTATTCTCACGTCTTATGTATTTGCCTCGGGCTTTGATTTGCAAACTTGTTCTTTGGTTTTTGCACAGTCAACTTCCCGCGGTCTTTGTTTTGGTCCATTTCGTTTGTTAAGTCATTTTCTGCGGACTTTATGAAACTGTCTTCTCACTTTCCTGCGGATTTGTTCTGAGACTTTTCTGCGTCAATTCTCCCTTGGACATTTTCACTCGGACCTCCTGTTTGCCAACTTTTTCGAAGGATATCCTTCTTTCTTTGCTTTGTATTTCATTCCTTCGGGTTTTTTTGGTGTTCCTTGCCTTCCAAAAAAAATAGCCCTTCGGGCTTTTTGTCATGATCCTTTCCCAAAGGCCAGGTGCCCTTCGGGATTTTTGTAAAGCCCTTTGAAAACCACGAGACAAACCTTCCCGAAGGGCACATGCCCTCCGGATTTTTTGCAAACGTCTTTCCCGAAGTTGAAGTGAACCTTCCCAAAGGGTTCCCTACCCTTCAGGTTTTTTTCAACGACCCTTCCGAAGGTACCTTGCCCTTCGGGTTTTTTAAACAACCCCTCGGACTTTTCAAACAGCGCCTTCTGAAGCGAATAACCCTTAAGAAAAAGGCACCCGGGTTTTTTGAAGGGCACCCGGACTTTTGTAATGGGCATTTTCGGTAAAAGTCCTTTTCTTTGCCAAAGAACTACCCCTTTGTAATTTCATCGGACTTTTTGTAAGGCACCCGGGTTTTTTGGAGGGCACCCGGGGTTTTTATAAATCCCTTCAAATCTTCTATCCCTCAAACTTTTGTCCTCGGACAGAAAGTCCAAGGAAATTGCTTCCACATTTAGTCAAAAAGAAATATGAAAAGACAACACTTGAGGAAATAAAACACTTTGGAAAGAATCCAAAGACATAAACCTATGCTCACACTTATGATTGCTTGCTTTCATCTGTAAATGAACCTACAGGCCTATAGGTTAACTTCAAGGATGGTTGTAGCTATTAATTCTTCATTGGCTCTTATACACCTTACAAAGTCATTCCTTCTACAGGCCTAGAGCTTTAAGACTGTATGTGACATTTTGAACAGGAGATATGGCCTTTGAACTTGTTGTAGGTGTCTTTCCTTGGCTCATACTTCGTTGTAGATGGTTCCTTGGGTGGCTGTAGGTATGCATTTAAAGACCCCAAGCCTCACTGAACTTCACAAAACCCTTTTTCTTTTCATTATTCAAGACCCAAAACAGATTTACAAAACAAGCTGGCAGCATATGCGGAGTTCCGAATAGTAGGGGTGACAATTTTGGTGACAATTTGGCCTGTGGGGCAAAATCGTCAACTGTAACTACTTTGTGATTCATAAAAAGATGGTCACACAAGTGAGTAAGCGTGTTGCATACTTCCATTTTCTCTTAATTCTCAACATTCACTTGCTAACATTGGTATCAAAGCCAATCGCTCGAGGAAGCCCTAGTTAGGTACTAGTGAAGCACATTGTTCAAGGAAGCCCTAGTTAGAAGGGTACGAACATCAAGTTGTCAGGACAAGAAGATCGTAGAGGTACAAAATTCATGCAGTCTTGCAAAAGACGCAGAAGCAACGCGAAGACAGAAGGTCGAGGTAAGGGCAAACACAATCTTCCTCAGAAACACATTGTGGCACAGAAAACACCCTGCTGAAAATGAAAATGTAGAAGACATAGAGGATCGCGTGAAAACGCAGAAGTCAAACGCGAAAGACAAGAAGGAAACACATTCAAAACGTGATGCAGCCAAAGGAAGAGCAAAGATGTGACGCAGCAGAAGGAAGAAGGAAACGCATCCAGTCTGTGCTCTTTGTTTAGTCGTGAAAATAGAACAATGTCAAAAGAAGATAAATTGCATCGAACAAATGCTCACATCATGTATGTCTTTGAATGACCAGAGCTCAGTCACGTAGGGCACAGGAATGACATGAGGGCACAAGCATTAAAATCCATGACAACAAAAAGCGATGAAGCAGTCCAACAAGGCACGATGGTCAAAAGCAGTGAAGAATATTAGCATGATTACAGTTTGTGTCCTTAGGGCACAAACACCACAAAATAGTAGAACAAAACACAGTAAGTCCCTTATTTTCAAGTGTAATTTTCAAAGAGTATTTTTCAAAAAATTCAAAGAAATATATTTTCCTGTTAAAATATATACTAGGTCAAAAAACATTGCATTGATTTTTAGGTCATTATGTTGCATTGATTTCAGAGTAAGTCAAACAAACTGTATCTTTTTTCTGTTGAATAAAATTTTGGATCAAAAATTTGTATATTTTTGGGTCAAAAATAGTAATTTTCCTATTGCATTAAATTTCAAGTCAAAATTGTACTTTCTTTATTTTATTGTTTTCCAAGTGAAAAATGGCCAACATACAAAACCTAGTTCTGTCGAATGCACAGAAGTTAACTAGCCATAACTATAGTGTGTGAAGTCATAAGATTTTAACAATTGCAGGATATCATGATTATGACAAAATCATTATCGGCACTAAAGCAAGCCCTGTTACAAACTTTGTTGATTATGACAAACATAATAAGGAGGCCTTGCTCTTATTGAAGTTATATATATCGGATGACATGATTCCTGAGTTTCGGAATGCCACTGTGGCAAATGCGTTGTGGACCAGTTTGCAAAATAAATACCAAACCTCGGAGAAAAGCCGAGTTCTATACTTGAAAAATTTGTTATTTTCCACAAGGATGTTAAGAGGATAAGTCTTTGTCAGAACACCTACTTCGGATGAAAGATCTCCGAGACCAACTATCAACCATCAACAAAAAAGTGGATGATGATGAGATGGTAGCATTGGTTCTGAATAGTTTGCCATCCTCCTATGAATCTTTCATGGAGGCTCTAAACCTAATGACAGAGAGTAACAACATGACATTTGATTAGGGTAGTACTTATTTGCTACAAAAAAAATTGCAGATAGACACATAATAAGTCTATTGTTGGACAATCAAAAAGTGCATTAGTTGCTCAATCAAAAGGAAAATGGAAATGCATCTTCTATATACCAAGCAAAATATTTTTACTGTCATAATATTGGGCATCTTAAAAAGGATTGCTAGAAGAGATAGTACGCATTTTCCCAACCAAACAGTCAAGCAACAAATGTGGCTGTAATTGATGGACGAAATTTTGAGGAAGATTATGCCCTTGTAGCATTATACTCAAAGCATAGTACTACCAATCGTCGGTTTATTGATTTTGGCTCATCCTGACATCTCACATGTTGTAAGCACTGGTGTGTCAAATTTCTTGTAAGTACAAATCTTTTTGATTCAGTTTTATTAGCTGATGGACAATCATATGCAGTAGAGGGGATAGAAGATATTAGCCTCATATTGAATAATGCTAGAAAGACCATTTTAAGAAATGTTAGGTACGTTCCTGGCATGAATAAAAATCTCTTATATGTTAGTCAATTAAGAGAGAATCCCAACATTGTTGTACATTTCTTTGGGAAACAATGTATTGTGTTTGATGTCAAACAAGACAAAGTGGTTGCCTTGGGCATTGGGCAAGATGGCTTGTGTAGGCTCATTGACCCAGCAACGGTCAACATACATGCACTTGTAAAGGGAGACTCCACCATATAGGATGTGCAGAAGGATAACATTTCTTATAGGCTTGTTGACCTTGATCCAATAAACATAGATGCACTAGTAGTGGAAGGTATATCTACTATAAAGGACGTGTAGGAGGAATTAATTCCTCAATCCCAGTTCCATGCACAGGGAGTTATGCATAATGCACAAGCAATTGTGCATGCAGATGATATGTCAAAGTCACAAGCATTGGCTCATCTTGTTGCAAATGGCTTTTCACAACAGGAGGGAATAGATGAGGAGATGGTTTCTTCTCATATTGCAGAGTTGGTTTTCACTCCCACTATTACTAAGGAATTGGTTTTTATTCCTACTCCGAAGATGATCACATTTCAGTTGCTTCTCTCCACAGCAGCTCAATTTGGATTCTTGAATGGACATTTAGACAAGAAGGTCTTCATAGTGCTTCCTAGAGGCTTTCAAGTTGGTCGTAATCATTTGGTTTGCAGGATGGTTAAGTTTCTATACGGACTTAAGCAAGCTCCATGAGCCTGGTATACTTTGTTTGAGCAACATCTCCAAGATTTTGGATTCAAATATGGAAATCAAGCTGAAGTTATCAACCAAAGATAATTCATCGCCAGTCAATGAATCAACCTACAAGGAATTGTTGGACAGCTTGATACATCTTATGTCCACACAGCGCAATATTTTTTTTGTTGTTGACTATCATTTTCGGTTTTTGTCTACATCGAAGTTCCTACATTGGACAACAGCAAAATGTTAGAGGATTGCAAATTTCCTGTTGATATCTTTAGAACAGTCTGTAAATGTAATGACTAAGCTCTTTGGTCCCATTGTGTTTGTAAAATTGGAATAGTCATTAAGGGAGGGTTTTAAAATTACAATTAGCTATCAGTTAATGAACAACTAACGGATGGTTATGAAACCTTCCCGACTGCTGTCGCCATTTTGTGATTAATAAAAAGACAGTCACACAGGTGAGAAAGTGTGTTGCATGGTTCAATTTTCTCTTCAGTCTCTCAACATTCACTTGCTAACAATATACGCTCTAATAACAACAATAGAAATTAACAATCCCTAATACCAACACATAAGAAGGGACGACTTATGATAAAATGCAGACAATATAATAAATGGGTACATCATGTCAGGTTTATTCTCCACATGAAGTCAAATTATGTGCAAGTGATGGACCGGGAGACCATAAGGATGAAGAATGTCCTGAGCTGAAATTCAAGAATATGGTATGAATAGAAGATGAATATCTATTGCCAGATGCTCGGGCAGAAAAGATCTTGATATGCTAGTACTAAAATTAAGGATACAGGATGCCACACATGTAGGGTAAGACATGAATAATAATCAAACAACATAGGTTGGATCAATTCAGTGACACAAGGAAATAAAATAGAGAGGTAGATCCTGCCCCTCCTCCCACCAAGTAAAATTTCTCTATAGAAGAAAGAATTTGAGGAAGACAAAAAACCAAGAAACAAAATGAAAATAGTAAAATCAAGAAAAGATAATGCACAAGAGAAGACTTTGTCACCATTAGAGCAATTGATGGGATTAATAAATGGCACACAAGTAACAGTATCATTAAAATTATTATTGGAGTGCATCCCACAGTTGGCATGTATACATATACCAAGAAATCTAAATGAAGAAATGGATATACTGGTCCTTCGGAAGACGAACATGCCAAAGATAGCCATTGAAATTAAAGATTTAGTTTTTCCAAATAAAGGGATTAGGTGAAAACATCCCTCTCAAACGAAATTGGATTCAGTTACAAAATCCCCCACTGATACCATCAATTTTCAGATTGAAGGTTGCAAATCAAATGAGAATTACATCAATAGTTATTTTGCCAACTCAAGAAATTACAATTGCAGAAAAGTCCTTGGTGGTGGACATTGTAATGATAAAGATGGACAGTGTTCTCGCTCGTTACGGTGCTACATTACCATGGCTTAAGCAAGTGGAAACCATCCTTAACTGGAAACATTAAAAAACTGCTGCAAAGTTTAGAAGAGCAAGATTGATGATGGACATAGTGCAAGGTAATATGATTGGAGAAGAACAATCAAGTTCAATTTTTGACTCAATTCAACGTTGGAGGAATATGAAGCCAACGAGGAAGCCATCCTACAATTGGATTATTAAACTTCTGAGGTGGTTTTTGCAATGCTGCATGTTTGGTAGAGCTTTCTGAAATTTATTGCATTAGAAGTTTTATTTGGAATATAATTATTATTTCTGAATGGGACAAATTCATTGGAAAATGAGTGGCAATGAAATGCTTCTATCAGCCTATCTGATAAAAAAGAATCGCCATAGGCAAGTAAAGCCAGTCTTTAAGATAGAAAAGGGATATCTCTCTAAGAGCGGGAAGAGTAAATCAACATGATTGATACTGAGCTTGAGGAGACAATTCAATCAATTTTACAAATTAAATGCAAACCATAGCCTCCAATCAGCTGTTAGTAACTTGCAACATCAAAAGAGTAGCGACTATCCTCCCTATTTTTCACAATATCAAACAAGAGAGGCCAGATTAGATGTGCACTCCACAAAAATACCACAAGCATTAAAATAGACACTCAAACCCGCCAGCCCACCCTCCTTGGTCGAAGGATGTCATCTTAAAAAGGAAGTCTCACCCAAAGTATGAGAGAAAGCCGGGGACAGTCTTTCTATGTAAACAAAGCATCAAGAGGATAAAAACTGCTTCTAAGATCTAAAACGTCATGCCAGACCACCATTAATAGAGACTGAACACAAAATACAGCAAACTACTCCAACAAAGCATGCAACAACAAATAACATACCACAAATCTACTCTAAAATAGGAAACACCAACAACACATCACTCGTGAACACTACAATGGAGCTCCATTCCCATTAAGATCTGTATATAAGTTAAACACTCTTGATTGTCTTTTTTGCTTCCTTTTTCCAGCGCCCAACTGTCTCCATGCTTTGCCACTCCTACTTCAGTGCTCCCTATCAGATTTATCGCCAACAGCCAAATTTGTGAAAAAAACTCTCCATAGAAACTTGGGTTTACAAGCCTACTATCTAAGGACAACTTGGGGGCGAAAAAAAGCAAAGAAAATTAAAGGATAGGTGAAGATGGACTAAACAGAAAAAAGAGCGAGAAGAATGAGAGGGAGAACTAGAAAATTTGACTAATCAAGGTGATCCACATGGACATGGCTCTGAGCCGAGTCACGTGGCACAGTTAAACAATAAACCTTCAGGGCCTTGGTGGTGAAGTCTAAGGACAAAGAGGGCTAAGAACAAGATGATTATACATCGTGGGAGATTCTTGAAGACAAGTGGTGTGTGCATGTGATTGGGAAAATGTAAAGCTGATATAGCTAGTCAAAATTTGTAGAATGTAAAGCAGCTGTAGAGTTGGAGGCCAATTTTGAGATCCCAATGTCCAAAATACAAAAAAATGCAAAATATAACCTAAATCACATGCACAAGATATGTTTGGTCAGCCAATTTGTCATAATATTCAGTATATTCAAAAATAGAAATAGAAATATCCTTGAGGTAGGGCAACACCATACATTATTCCTTTGGGAAGGAAACACTCCACAAGATTTCGGCTATGAGAGCCAAACCTGCTATGCTACTCCACTCCTATCTCAATACGTAGTTGATTCTTGATTTGCATATGTAATTGATACTTGATTTGCTTATGGGTGAAAAGTACCCATTGCAGGTGGTCACCATACAAGGATTTTGGCTAAATCCAGATTTTAATTGGAATTCGGTGGCCAACACACTAATTTGCAGAAATTTAATGTGTTATAAGAGTATTGAACCAAATCAAAGAAATGGGCACAGCAAACAGAAATCTACTGCAATGTAAATGAAGTTGTATTGAATCCAAAAGTAGTATAAAAGAAGGGTAGAAATTTTTGAGAAGAGATATGAAGCTACAATAGGTAGCAATCATTGAGAACACACGTGAAGCTACAAAAAAATTATTTTACATGCAAATTCCAATTCCTTTATATCTATTTTTAGCAAGAAATGGCCAATCTGAAAATAAAACATGAAGCGATTTGACTTGAAATCTAAAAGGTCACATGACAAGTGTTCCCCCAAGCAACTCGGAGGTTTTGTCAAGACCCAAAACTAAGAAAACTACAAAAATACATTTTTACCATTTTAAGTTTTTTTTTATGTTTTAGTATTTTGGATTTTTGAGGCCCTGTTGTCAACCTGGAGTTGCACCATAATCGAAGACGTGCTGAAATGGTTAATCCTCACTCCAGTTGAAACAATGGGATATTCTCATGAGGGTGGGCGCCTCAATGATGAGAAGAACCTCCAGAGAACGCTGGTTCTTATAAGATGTATCTATGAGAATCTCAACTTCTACACTACAAACTACCAAGGGAAAAGAGGAGAAAGAACTTGAAAAGAAATCCTAGCTAAAATGGTGATACACCTAATTTTCTTGATCCACTCAAATTGAGCTTCTGAGAACACTGATTCAGACAAGGAAGAGGCAGAACTTCAACTACAATTGGTCAATACACAAATATTTCACGAAAAGGTTTTGTCTAATGATCTAAGCTTGAGGGAAAAGTAGAAATAGGCCTGACGAAAGGCACTAAACAACCACTAATATCCACTATAAACTCAGCGAAAGACGTTCAAACACAAAACGTGACTTGCATAAATGACCAGCTAATAACTAGGTACGAATCCATATTTGACAAGAAAGAAAATCTATCACTTAGGCAAATCTATAACAATAGTACACTATACCAGCTGTTGGAAATTGAAAAAACAGTCTTCTTCTCATTGATTTTTAAAAAAATAGTTTTCTTGCCAAAGAGGGATCCTTTATCTAAGGCTGAAAAGCCATTAGTATAAAAAATTACAAAAACCAAGAGATTGGCATTAGAAAATAGAAAAAGAGCTAAATCCGTCCAACTCAGCGTTCCCAAAAGTCTATTTTGTCTTCTTCCTCTTTGTATGAAAGCTCCTAGGCGTTAGAATTGGACGGTGGAATCATACGTTCGACTTTTTTTGTGCATGTTCAGCTGAAACGTGTCTAAAATTAGAAACCAACTCTTTGGCATTGAAATGGATGGTGGCTAAGCTTAGGCTATTCTTTATTTAGGCATCATGCATGGAACATTATGGACGGTAGGCTAATTTTGACAAATCAAACTCTTATCATGCAAAATGCTATGCCCACCTCCAAATATGGACTTCCTCTTGAGCTGTTTGAACGTTTGAAAGCACGAGTTTGACCCGAAGATGAGCTCGACTTCACAACCATTCAACTGAAGTTTTGAACAGTCAACCGAAAATAGCCTTTGCTTGCATGGATTTCCACGTTGACTCCGTCTCTTGTTTTGGTCTGCTGTTCGTGTCGTGTCTATTTTTGGCGGAATTCTGTATTTGGATTTATTTTGTCTATACTAGTCTATATTTCCTCGGATTTCTTGGCTGTCTCCTTAGCCTTTATTTTTGGATTTTTCATTGACTTTATGCTTTTCTCTTTGTTTTTCCTTCGGACTATCTCCTGTTGACTCATCTTTTTTTTTGCGGACTTTTGCGTATGCAATTTTCTCGAACTTTATTCTTTCATATTTCTGTTGGCTCATTATGCTGTCATCTCCTTGGTTTTGTTCCTTCGAATTCTTGCAGACTTTTATCTTGTCTCATTTCCTGTGGAAAAAATGTCTGCCCCTGGCTTTTAATTTCTCTCGGACTTTTCTATTTGCATTTTTCCTGAATTAATCCTTCGGACAATCCTTCGGACTTTTTGTCCGAAGGATATCCTTCCTTCAATTTTTCCTTTTTCCTTGTTTATATTTCCTCAGGCTTTTTGAAGGGCACCTTCTGAAGTCTTCCCGAAGGACAAGTGCCCTTCAATATTTTTGCCTTGATCCTTTTCTGCCAAGTGAATCTCTTGGGACTTTTGCATTTGTCCTCTGAGAGCTCTTTCTTTCGGACAAAAAGTCCGAAGAAATACTCTTCCTCTTACAACCTCAAAAAAAAAATCTTTGCTTAGACAAAATAAATGAACTTACAACTTGTATGTCTTGGCTTTTCGCTCTACGAGATGCTTAGAAGAGAAAAAAAAACCCTCTTAAAACTACTGCATGTGTCCTCCTTTTGAATGAACTGTATGCTCTATATGATCGTTGTAGGAGTCCATCAGAATTTACATGGCTGTAGGAGACCCTTTCGTCATCATTTGCATGGTTGTATTTGTACATTGCGTTCGGTGTAATCAAGAAAGCTCCTTGGAAACCTCTGAATGACTAAACTTCTCCTGGCTGTAGATGGCCACTTGGGTGGCTATAAATGCACATTTAAGGACCCCAAAACTGATTCACAAGACAAACTTGGCACCATAGCAAATTTTAGAATAGTAGGGGTGACAATTTGCCCTGTGGGGGCAAAATTGTCAACAGGCCCTTCAAAGTACTTTTAGGCCTTGAAACTTTAGTCACATGCCCTAAATAGTTTCCACAGGAAACATTTATGACATCTAAACTAGTTCACTTCATGAACTTTTTAATGCATATTATGGTTTCAAATTCTGAGCTAGGGTCAAGTTGTTATAACCCTGGAAAGGTGACATACTCATGATATACTAGGTTTTCTAATGTTTTACCCAAAACACTGTCTCGAAATGCCACTTCGATTATTGGCCTCCAAAAAGAGCATTAGATGGGACCCATACATAATTGTTCAAAATGAAAATTTCGATGATGATGTAAGGCTCCAACAAGGGCTGACACAAACCCAAAAAAAGGAGGGCCAAGGGGGGTCAAAAAATGTGGTTACCAATAAGCTATATCATTGTGATTGTCTTGACAAGACAAATCCAATGACTGTTATCTCTCGCAAGCACCCCAAACATGGAAACATACTTGCCTTGGGTCTACCGCTCAAATCGGATCCCCTGAGCTTGAAAGATATTCAAGACCACGTTTTCTACTAGGATTTGATCAAAACAGAATTGTGACAAATCTACTGCTCTATGAAGGTTGACCAGCAATGCAAAACATGCAATAGAGAAAACAATTGCTAAAAAATTGGGTTAACAGAAAGGTACTCACCTTTGATAATGCCTTGTCTTTGTCCTTGCACTACAAAAGTTCTAATCGTTGGATAGTGTCATTTCTTTGTCCTTGTGCTATGTAACTCATCATTCTGTGATGCAAGAGGGTCAAGGGTCAAATGAACAGCCATCAACCCACTGCTGATCAAAGTGCACAACAAAAGCCAACACATAACACATTCATTGAAAAACATGGCATTCTTCATTAATCTCATCAACGATAAAACACATTACATCACATTCTCACATTCTATCTTGGCCTGCATGGACCTTCTTTGGCTTTAAAGCACTCTACTCTCAAACACACACACACACACACTTTATTCTTCAACACACACCCTATCACTATCTCAGCTTATGGACTTTCTGGAAATTCTATTGTAAATTGCACTCACTAACTTCCTTGAAAGCCCCTTCCCTTTCCAGTTTACACTCTACTCAAACCAAGTGAAAAAATCCACCTGTATGACTTGATTTCACTATCTCGACTTATGGACTTTTCTGGAAATTATCTTGCAAGCTACATTAACTCACTTCCTTGCAAGCCCTCTCTTTTCTAGTTTACATTGTGCCCAAACCAAGTCCAAAAATCCTTGATCACTAATTCGGATTGAATATTTATCTTCACAGCTCTTGTCCATTACAAGAGGGAAGAATAATAGTTGGTGAAGTTGAAATGATCCACCTTCCAATCGTTACAAGATCTCAGATGCTGAGATGAAATTCCCAACATTACAACTGCAAATGGATGAAATGAACACCACGTCTAATCTAACATCTTGACATGTGTCCAATCATCATCATGTGACACATGGTATATATACACCTGCAACTAGAAATAAACTTGCCAACGTGTTTCTGAAATGGCTCTTCTAGCAATGCAATCAGTGAATAAAACCTAGCATGATTATCTTTGACACATCAATTCTCTCACTTAGGCAAATCCAAAAAAGGCCCCGCTGCCGCAATACCATAAAATGAATCATCATATCAGCCATCTAATGATTTACAAGATGGACCATTATTTGTGCCCTGTATATTCTTCTTGTTGTTAGACCATAAATGTACCCATACAGTGTTGCTGGAGCGATACCTTAAAATGTTCTTCTTTTGCATCTGCAACACCACACAATTTTTCTTGCATAGAAATGTTGCCACAAAGATACCTTGAAATGGTACACTTTGGACTCTACAATGCCACAATGTTTGGCATAGAGGTGTCGCCAAAGTAACACCTTAGGAATGGTATTCAATGGAACCTACAATAGCGAAATTTTCTACAGAGAGGTTTCGCCATGGCGATGCCTCAAAATGGTCTTTTTTGGAAACTTCAATACCACCCAAAACATCTTCCAAAAATAAGTTGCCTAAGAGATAGTTTAGGTAATGGAATTGACTCCACCATTGGATTGGCCTCGGAAAAATATATGAGATTAAAACAATTGCACTTGATTTGGAGTCCGAATGAAAAATTTATGGTCTTGACAAGATGTCATTGCCACAATATCACACCATCCGATTCACCCAAATGTTGTTGCCACAATATCGCACCATTTTCTTCACCTAGATGTTGCTTGGGTGATATCTCAGCCAATGTCAAATTTGATGGCATATTTGGGCTCCTTGTGAAATCTTATATGATTTCAAAAAAAACTGCACTCGATTCAGGATCTATATGAAGAAGTTATGGTCTCTAAAAGGTATCGTTGTCATGATAGCACATTGTCTGCTTCAACCAGATATTGTCTAGGTGATACCTCACCCAATTTGAAATCTGATGGCATCTTTCGATTCCTCTTGAAAAAATATATCATTTCAAAAAAAACAGCACTCAATTTCAAGTCAGCAAGGCAAAGTTGTGGCCTCTACAAGTATCTTGTCTTTGACCCCAAAAAAAATCTCATGGGCATCTCAAGATGATTTAAAACCTGGTCCTTCTCTCAAAATCCAACAAATTGTTTATAAAAAGGTGTCACCTTTAGGAGAACTCAAAATTATCTCAAACATGAAGGATCATGTTACTTCCCTAAGATGCTCCTACATCAGACTGCCTAAGTGAATTGGTTTGTGAGCTTAGTGCTCACAAACAAGGCTGTCATAAAACCACCTTTTTGACCTGAAGAATAAGGCCACGGCATGCCCTTCCACCATGTTAGGTACCTCAGAAAGTTTTGATTTAGCTTCTTTTGTTTTTTCCAGCCAACTGTTGGATCATAGTCTGCCCTCCTCCATCTAGCTCTAATTATCCTTTTCTTTCTCATTCTTTTGTGGGGTTTCGCCCACCTATACCTATCCACCTCAACCAAGTTCTATTCACTCTTGTTCTCTGCATTCTTTTTCCAGCCTACTGCTGGATCAATATGCTTAGACCGTTGGTCTCCTACAAAGCTCCACATGCTTCTCATCATCATCTCTTTTCTTCTCTTGCTCATTCTGTATCATCTTCCTCTTCCAGCATTCACTGGTTAAACAACCACCTTCGCCTAAGCTCAACACCTCTCTTATTAACACTTTGGCTGCAACATCAATCATTTGCAACTCCTCTTCTGCTCAACTTCTTCTAGCCTGCTCTCAACCTCTTTCTCTTTCTCAACTGCTGCTCTCTTTGTTAGCTGCACCAAACTCAGCATACAAGGTATTATCGAAATCAAACAGTCCAATATGCATCTCCTCTAACGGCACTCTGTCCAACAAATTCCCAGTTTCTCTTGCCTCAGGATACACTCTTCCTCGCCTCCTCCTCTATCAGATATTGGCCTTCATATATCACCATCTCAACATGCAATGTTGCTTCTGTCATAATCTCCTCGTCTTCACTTTCACTGTCTTTTAAAACTCCATCAAAATTTTCATCTTGTGCAATAGCATGCATTGCCTTCACCTTTGTTGGTTATTCAGCCGCAGGAAAATATGGAAAAGTAACTACATATTTATTACTACACTTAGAAGCTTTTCACAAGGATAAAATTGACCGAGATTCATACCTTGCTATGTGCAAGTTTATAACATATCTCAAACCCGTTATTTACTTACGGGACTCCATCACCCAAACTACCAACCAACCTATTATACTACTAACACAAGTAATTAATAACTAGCATTAACTACTAACATGACAACATTTACTAAGGGGATGTCTCACAAAGAGATGCATGACGTACATATTAATTTATTTTAAAGCTAAACTATAAAACTATAAACTTTGGATCTCACAACCTATCAAACTCCCCTTGATCCAAAAGGATCTAAAAGATGATCCAGAGCAGCATGACACTGAAGCCATCCAATAGTCTTTGTTGCACCTGCAAATTAGCACTTTGTACATCCTAGTATTGATCAACCTATGTCAACACCTCATCTACTACCTCTCTACATCCTGACCTCCTTGTCTACTATTTCTCCGCACCCTGACCCCCAATGCCCAATGCCTATTGCTTCTCCGCACCCTGACCTAACACGAATGATTAACATCCAGTTGGGTATGCTCATCCCTTATGACCATTCTATACTCGTTTTGTAGTATGAGCACCATCATGGGAATGCTCAACTACATCAACCCTTGTCTTAGTGACTATTCAATACCTCTGTATGGCACATCTACCATGATGCCCAACAACGTTAACCTCACTTTGCTCAACACTATTGGTGCTAGCAACCCCAATCAATTGCACAATCACTGACAACTGATCAAAGACCAATACACTATCTTCCCCCCTATCAGACGAGAGGTGAGAAGTCCTTGCAATGAAAAACATAAATAGATAACCCAGTCTGCTCCTAATCAATGATATCAAAGAACTCAAAAACCAAAATCGGACAAACAATACAACCTCCTATCTATCCAAAAATGCCATTACAACATAACTTAGTCTTAGGGCTAGCAGTAAACTCAAGCTGGGTGGGTCATTGGTTCTATCAATTGTCAGATCCCTATGGAACTATAAACCCCAAAATGCAACATGGTCATCTCTAACAACACAAGCAGTAGGAAATTATGTTACACCCATGGTTTTTAAGCACAAGCTGCCCATTTTCAAGTTTGGAGCAAAAACATGTCGGATTCCACCGAAAATGCACCCAATGTACGTTAAAACACCTTATGTCTCCAATTTAATACATGTTCACAAAACTCACAAGAGGAGAATCCAAAATAACAAAATGACCTCCCCAATGGATTTCAAACATTCCAAAACCTAGAGAATGAGGGGTTGCATGACTATGGTTGTGCACACTATGAACTAGACAAAAAATCCGTATAGCATAGGCCGAATGCACTAAATGACGGAATTCATAAATTGTTTTTTACTTAGAGGGATTTGACCACTTGACCTCCACTTTTCTCAAAGTTTTTACAAAATGTTTGTACCAACTCTCCTATGTATGCTTTGAAAGCATAATTTCACCACAATCTATATATTTTGTGTTTATTGTATATAGACACTTAAAGCCAAAAATGGAGGGTGGAGAGACTTGAACACAAGACCTCTTCTTTCATAGACCATTCTCTTTCACCCAAGCATGCTTTGAGACACAAAAGGTAGGAATTTATATTTTAATCACTTTTGAAGACTGCTCAAAATAAAAAATGAAATAACATATGGCAAATAAATTTACCCGCAATGTGAATCAGTAAAGAAGTTTTACCCAAAATAAAATGTACTTAGCAATCTTATAGGAGCACTTAGCAATCTTATAGGAGCACCCAGCAATAGAAAATAATTTTCAACGGGACCCCCACACCAAATATCAAGACAAAATTAACCTTTGGCTGATTTATTGCGCCATGCTCTATGTTCCCAACATTCCAGCACCACATAGTAAAATTTCAGCACCAGATCAGGCTACCATGGCTCAGCACCTTCTTCACACACTCAACGTGAAATAGCATGCCCTTGTCAGAGTTTCAGCCATGCCCAGCAAAAAATTCATGCCACTGCAATAGGATCACGCCCAGCAATGCTCTCTTTCAGTTTTTCAACGCTTAGGTTAAATTTTCAATGCCACAAATCAGTCTCAAATGCCAAATCAGAAAAGAACAGCAAATGAAATTCTTTTTGAATTCTCTCAGAAAGAAAACAACACACCCCAGGCAAATTTATGACTTCAAAATCAGTTTTGGCACCCTTCAATGAGCTAATCAATGCCCCAACAGGTGTTTGAAAGCTTCAGGGAAATGAAATAGCGCCCCAGGCAGATTTATGATTTCCAATGGATGTTTTGCAAGCATAAGCAGTTAATTGCATATTTTAAAATGACATAAGTACTTCCAGGTAATGAATGGCACACCACTTTGATCAGACTCCATGTTCTGACAAGCTTAATAGCGCCCCAAATAAGATTTAATACCAAAAAAATAGCTTCAGGCAGATGGCACTTCTAATCAGCAGGTCAACATGAATTTGCTCCACTCCAATAGGACTTTGTTTTATTCACAATTTAAAAAAATACTTTCAATGCCCCTCTAAGCAGAGTAAAAAAATGCCTCTGACAACTTTTGCATGCCACAGTGAATCACATAATGCTTCAAAATTAGACAAAATATAACTTCACCAAAATAGAGATTTCTTTAGGCATATCTCTATCACAGATTTATGCTTCAATCATCCAGGCTATTCAGCATGCTTCTTCTCATGGCTCTTCCATGACTTCCTCATAGGCTTGGCTTCATGGAGGCTCTAATACGAATGTTGGCCATTCAACCACAAGTAAATATGGAAAAGTAACTACATATTTATTATTGCACTTAGAAGCTTTTCACAAAGATAAAATTAATCGAGATTCATAACTAGCTATGTGCAAGTTTATAAGATATCTCAAACCCATTATTTACTTATGGGACTTACGCACCCGAACTACCAACTAACATATTGCACTACTAACACAAGTAATTAATGACTACCATTGACTACTAGAATAACAACACTTACTAAGGGGGTGCCTCAGAAAGAGCTGTATGCCCTGTACATTAATTTATTTTAAAGCGAAACTATAGAACTAAAAACTTCGGATCACATGACCCATCAACCTTCACCTCCAATGTACACAATAAAACATTTTTGGTCACCTCACATATTTGACTCTCATGAGGTCCTTTCACTGCCCCTCCTTCAATATTCATATCTTCTTTGAGACAATCCTTGGCGGCCTCCTTACACATCACCACACTCTCTTCTACATTCAGAGCTTCTCTAGGATAGCCTTACATCACTTTGGCATATACCAAACGCACTTTCTTTTCCACTTGGTGTCTCCTCCATGGGAACAGTCGCAGTATAAAAGTCCTCTAGGGCCCCTCCTCCTAGCTCAACAGCTACAACTTCCATATCCTCTCCATGAGGATTTTTGTTTCTACTATTGGCTGCTCACAACCTTCCATCTCCTCTATTCTACTTCCTTGAGTAGATTGTGGTCACCAACATGGCAACTCCACCACAACAATCTTTAGCTACCCTTCTTCTCTCTTCATCCTCCTCTCCTCAGCTCCCGGCAGATTGCTACCTCCTCTCTCCAACTTCTTTGGCATCAAATGCATGCCATATGCACATAAATTTGCACTATTTATGTTCTCACTCTTCTTCAGCTTCTGACTCATAAGAGTCTTCTCCACCTCAATTCCATCAGAAGGTTCATCATGTACATTCCCTTGTGCATTCTTCACCTTCACTTTCATCCCTTGAAAAGACACAATTTAGCTACTCTGCTACTGCTATCACTCTTTATCACAGCGCTCTTCTCATCTTCATTCACTTCATTCAACATGACTCCATCTTGTTCCTATGTCAAACTTTCTTCTGCTGGTTTTTTCTCCAGCTCTTCTATCTCAATCTTCTCATCATGACAGCTTGTTGTTGCCCATTCCTTCTTGCTTGCTTAAAGACAACTTTTATCCATCTTTCCAATATCTAAGTTCTGTCCAAAGCCTATTTCACTCTTTTTGCTCCTCGGAACAGACCTTGGTTGCTCACATAGAAACTTCACCTTCTTGTTTTCTTTGAGGGCAACCTTCTAATGAAATATCCCCTTTAGGGCTGAAAACTGAACAACGGGGTTATCCAACAAACCCTACTTGAAAATGCAATTTTCAGTAAACCCTAAGTGCCACAATGCCACAACAAGGCTGCAATAAATCAATTGAAACCCTAACAGTAACTTCACCAATTTTCAATGAATAAACTAGGACAAAGAAGAGTGATTTTTCCTTCAAACCCTAAATGCCACAAGCTGGGGAAAATACATGATTAAATGCTTGCCTTTACCCTTCAAAAAAATGTGATTTTATGATCCAATAATTAACCCGAAAGGTACTGAATTAATAGCTGGAATTAATACCAAATTTCCAGCAATAAATGGACCAATAAATACTGAAAAAACCCCAATAAAATATATTAAAATTATCCACAGTCCAGATCTGGATATTATGAATAAATGCAGAATTTTTCAAGCATCAATGGCTGGAAACACCTTACAAAAATCACCAAAAATTACCAACAGCTGTTTGACCCCGAAAATAGCCAAATTAGGCCCTAAAACCTGCTCGCCCAGCCCTAGGGAGAGGTTGTTGACCCTCCTAGGAACTCGCTGCCCTACCAAAGGATGACGTTGATGTTTGGAGCCCTTTTTGCCTTTGTGGATGCCTCGCCAAACTTGCTGCAATGAATATTGGTGTTTAAAACACCCTTGGCAATCAATGATGCTCAACTTCCTTACAAAGCTGCCCTAGCTGGTCTTAAGGGTTTTTATCCTTAATTCCAGTCCCCCTTGAACAATTTCGTCCTCAAGGAGAATGCCAAACATTTTCGTGCTTAGACTTAATGAATTCAATTATCAAAATCATAGATAAATGCCCCTTCCAAATGATCCTCCACTCTCTTTTATATCAATTCCCCCAAGGGGTGTGTTCCATTTTGGAGGGAAGACCTTTTTCAAATATAAAAAAGAGCAATCCTTATAACCCTCACTTAAGCCCTTGGGCACCCATAACCCTCAAGAGACCCAACTTAAGTGAAAAATAAAACAATAAAGTATTTATTGCAAATCCCCCTTAGAAACCTCAAAAGTTTCCCTTTTCTTGCTTATTCCCTTAGCCCTTGGGAAACCAAACCAAGCTAAGGGTCTTCGTTCATTCTATGTCCAAAAGGGGGACATGACATCTAATCTCCAATCTTAAGCTTCAAAGCTTGAAGCTTTCTCAGGCACTCTGACTGCATTCTTGGGTGCAATATATGCTCCATCAACTTGGAAATCATAAGTTCCCAACTTTTTACCTTTTTCTTTCCTTTCTCATCTCTTTTGCTAGAGATCTTTCAAACACACAGTTGCATTGCCACACAATCTCAAGCTTGCAACCCTTACCCTTTTGGGGTCTTCAATCTTCCTCTCTACAATATAAACATCCAGCTTCACTATCCACTCATCAGTTCTTTAGGGCTCTCTCTTTCTGAAAGACACAAGGTACTAGGATTGGGCACTCCTTTCACCACAAACTCTACTAGTCTCTTTTGTTTTTGGGGATCTTTTCCTCTGGGCTCCACAAGCTTATTTTTCTTAGCAACCCTCTTCTCTTTTCCTTTTGACATCCTATATAAGGCATCCAATCAAGCCACCACGTGTTCTCACATTTTTTCCACTTCTGCAAACAATGAATCTTGGTCACTCTTTCTCTATCTCGACTCTTCTTTGCATCATCTCTTGCATGTTCTTTGCTCTCTACCCACCTAGACAAGATGGATAACAATCAATGCAATCTCTGCCCACTATTCACTCAATGGATGATGTACCTTCAATTCTCTACCCACCAATGCAAGATAAAGAATTATCATCTATGTCATCTCAACACCTTGTACCCAACACTCTCTTGTTGGAAGACACTGTTATCTCATTGTTAATCATTGGCCTTCTTGCTCTCTACCTGCCTTTTACCAATGCAGAACAAGTTCATCTTCTCTCTCTATTCTCTCAACACTTAGCAAGGCTCAAAACCTATTCTCTCTTTCTTGACTCTTTATGGAGGATTCTAACCTGCTACCTCACTCAACAATGTTGAATACCAATCTACAACATCTCTCTCACAATGCAAGACTCAATACTTGCAACTTCCTCACAACCTCTCACAAAAATGTAGGACTCTCTAGCCTAATCTCAACACTCAACTACCCTAGTGTGAACTCACCAATGGAGGATTTGATCAGCTCTGATACCAAATGATGCAGGAGGGTTGAAGGTCAAATGGAAAAACATCAACCCATTGCTAATCAAAGTGCACAACAAAAGCCAACACAACACATTCATGGAAAAACATGACATTCTTCATTAATCTCTTAAAATGCATTAAATCACTCTTACAACTCAAATACATTCTTTCTTGGCCTGCATGGGCCTTCTTTGGCTTCAAAACACTCTATTCTCAAACACACTCATACACTTTATTCTTCAACATACACCCGATAACTATCTCAACTTATGGACTTTTCTCGGAATTCTCTTGCAAGTTGTACTCACTTCCTTGCAAGCCCCTCTATTTTCCAATTTACACTCTACCCAAACCAAGTCCAAAATTCCACTTCTATGACTTGTTATCACTATCTCGACTTAAAGACATTTTTGGAAATTATCTTGCAAGCTATACACTCATTCACTTCCTTGCAAGTCTTCTCTTTTCTAGTTTACACTCTACCCAAACCAAGTCCAAAACAGCCCTATTGTTAATATGGATTGAATAGTTAACTTCACGATTCTTGTATGTTACAGGAGAGAGGAATAATAAATGGGGAAGATGAAACGATTCACCTTCCAACCATTGCGAGATCTCAGACGCTAAGATGAAACATCCAAAATTACAACTGCAGATGAATGAAATGTGCTACATGTCTAATGTGACACATGGAATATACCTCTGCAAATTGGAATAAATTTGCCAAAGTGTTTCTGAAATGACTCTTTTGACATACCAATCGATGAATAAAACCTAGCATTATTATCTTTGACAAACGTCAACTCTCTCACACTTAGGCAATCCAAAAAAGGTCTAGCCACCTCAATACCATAAAATGGATCATTCTATCAGTCATCTAATGTTTTACAAGATAGACCATTATATGTGCCTTATATATACTTTTTGTTGCTAGATGATAAATTTACCCATATGGTGTTGTTGTCAACCTGGAGTTGCACTCTGAATCAAAGACGTGCTGAAATGGCTAATCCTCTCTCCGGTTGAAACAATGGGATCTTCTCACGAGGGTGGGTGCCTCAATGTTGAGAAGAACCTCCAAAGAAGGCCGGTTCCAATAAGATGTATAAATGAGGATCTCTACTCTGCACTGCGGACTACCATGGAAAAGGGAGAAAGAAACTTGAAGGGGAAATCCTACTTAATGACGGTGATACACCAGAATGTTGATCCACCCTACTTGGAACCTTGAACACTGAACAAACAAGGGAAAAGGAAGACCTTTGATTTCAATTGATCACTATGCATAAGTATTTCATGAGAAGGTTCGATCCAATGACAAAACGTGAGGGAAAATGATGGAGAGAGGTCTGATACAAGACACTATGCAACCACCTAACATCCACTTACAGCTTCAGCAAAAGACCTATAAAACATTGAACATGACCTGCATAACATGATAAGCTAGCAACTAGGTACGAATCAAAATTTGGAAAGGGAGAGAAATCTACCACGTATGCAAATTGTTGAATGAATGTACACTATGCCAGCACTTGAAATCTGAAAATACAGTCCTTCTATTGATTAAAGAGGTTACACAACTCAACAATGACAGAGTCTAGTCTTACCAAGAGAGGGATCCTTTTTACAAGGCTGAAAAGCCATTAATATAGAAAATTACAAAAAACCAAGAGATTGGCATTTGAAAATAGAGAGGAAGTAAACTCAAACCAACTCAGCCTTTACAAAAGTTTATTTTGTCTTGCATGAAAATTCCTTGCGTTGAAAAGTGGACGGTGGGCTCAAACGTTTGACTTTGCTTATGCATGATCGACTGAGCCATGTCTAAAATTAGAGACTAGCTCTTTGAAATTTGAAAGTGGACAGCTGGGCTTGTTAAAACGCCCACCTCTCTTTGCATGGAAATCCACGTTAAGAGTCAATAGATGAGCTCTACTCGGACTGCTAGAACGTTTGGAGAAGCGTGACTTTGACTAGTCAAACTATGGGTCAATTGAAACTTAGAAATCTGCCAAAAATAGCCCTTGTTTGCATGTATTTTCTCTTATTTTGGTCTGCTTGTTCGTGTCTATTTTTGGCGGGATTCTATTTTTGGATTATGTTGTCTATATTTGGTCTATATTTCCTCGAATTTCCTGGCTATTCCCTTAGCCTAATTCTTTTGGATATTCTTTTTTATCTGCGAATTTCCTTTGGTCTCGAATTTTCTTCAGATATTTTGATTTGCCTGTATATATTATCTTCGGGTTTTCTGGCTATCTCCTTGGTCTTATATTCCTTCGAATTTCTTTCTTGCCAATTTTTCCGATTTTATTCTCTTTGGCTCTTATGTCTTGCCCCCTGGATTTACCTTTGGTTTTCTTGAGGACTTTTATTATCTCCTTGGCTTTATTATTTTCTGCCCCTTTTCATTGATTTGTTTGCATTTTTCCCGAAGGAATTCCTTCGTTTGTCCAAAGGATATCTTTCCTTCTAAATTTTTCTTTTTCTTCTTTATTCCCTTAGGTTTTTTCGCTTTGACTTCCTGCAGGCTTTGTTTGGTCCATTTCCTTTGGAATTCCGTTGACCCTTGGTTTATTCTTTCATTTGGACTTTTATCTTGCGCTAAAAATGTCAGTTTCCTTCTCTGTGTTTGACAATTATTCTGAAGGAATCTTTCGGACTCTTCACTGGCACCTACTTCAGATTCTTCATTGCTTGTTACTTATAAAAAGAGATAAGTCATTCACCTTGGGAAACCCAAAATGCACTATCCTGAGTAATTTGGGTTTCTAAATCCGGATTACTTCTACTAATAAAACTTTCATAAGCAAAGCACTTCTCAAAACCCGATTTGCATTGTCAAGAGTAATTTGGGTTTTCCAACCCGGATTACTTCTGCTGAGGGGTTTCAACTGTTGATTACTCATAAAGTGAAATAAGTCCTCTTGTAAAACCTGAAGACTTCTTCCAAAAAACCCAAAGTCTTCTGCTGTGTAAAACCCAAAGTCTTGCTTGAATGCCCACCCTCTCACACTTAGGCAAAATTTTGGTATGTAGGCCGAAAAATGGCCAACAGGTGTCACTGGAGGGATATCTTGAAATGTTATTTTGCATATGTAACACCACTTTCTTGCATATAATTACCACAACGATACCTTGAAATGTTTTACTTTGGCATCTACAATACCACATTTTTTGGCATATTAGTGTCACTAGAGAAATACCCTAGACATGGTATTAGTTGGAACCTACAATACCAAATTTTCTACACAAAGGTGTCCCCACAGCAATGCCTCAAAATGGCCTTCTTTGGAAACTTCAATGCCACCTAAAAAATTGTCCAAAAGATATCTCCTGGGAGATAACTTAGATAATGGATTTCACTTCACTTGATCCATGAAGCACCCATGTGGTGCACGGAGGACAAACTACAACTATTTAAACTAGACAAATCTATTCACACAGAGTTGCAAAATTGTAGAACATGCAATGGAATCCAAAGCAAGATGCAAAACAACTATTAAACATTCGCATTCAAAGAACTAGCAAAATAAATCTACTTCTATTCAATGGAAAAAATAGGGTGAAATACATGTGTACAATGCATAGTAAACCTAAGAATGAGAGTTCCCATGATTAGAAAGGGGAGACATTTCCTAACTAATTTGTCTATAATGTGCAGGGCCAGAAAGTTTGAGAATGAGAATTCCCGTGATCAGAAAGAGGGAAACACTTCCTAACTAACTTGCCTAGTCTAGAACGTGATTACAATGATCAACATATGTTAGATACTCAAGGCATGCTAGCATGTGAGAGAGATTACCATGTCCATTTGTTTTGTCTTATGATGATCCCCTTAGGGTCAAATGCCTTAAATATATACAAAACAGTTTACAAAGGAGACATTTACAAAATAGTTTATATTCTATAACGGTTGAAGGTTTGCCTTCTTGCACGTGTGACAGCTAAGCTCACAATATGCTTTACAATTACTCTAACATGGTGTGAGATCGATAAGTGCCACCTAGCATGGCATGACATGGCACAGAGTATCCACGTGACCATTATATCATGCACAGACTTCGAGTGTTGCACGATATGTCCCTTGGTGTTGGGCGCAAAGCACATAATCGGGTATTCCGAGTTGTGTAGCATGTGTCTTTGCACTGACTATAGTTGCACTCACAATTGGCTGTTGATCTGGGGATGCCTATTAGATTACATGAGTGTGATGCAAAATACTTTGTGTGTGACCAAATGCCGAAAAGAATATTGCAAATGAGAAGTTAGTCTTAAGGAATCCCTCCTATGTTTGGATCACCATCAATGGACTCCCTCGGAAACATATATGAAATCGAAAAACTTGCACTTGTTTGATCTTGACAAAGATATTGTTGCACCATCTGCTTCACCCAAATGTCGATTGGGTGATACCTCACCCAAGGTGAAATCTAAGAGCATATTTGGGCTTCTCTTGAAAAATTATATGATTTCAAAAAAAAAAAACTTGATTTGCAGTCTATATGAATAAGTTATGGTCTCTTAAAGATATTGTTGTCATGATAACACACTATCTACTTCAACTAAATATCACCCAGGCGATACCTCACCCAATCTGAAATTTGATAGCATCTTTGGATTTCTCTTGAAAAAATATATGATTTCAAAAAAAATGGCACTCAGTTTCGACTCTGCAAGACAATGTTATGGCCTCTACAAGTCTTGTGTATTTGGCCAAAAATTGATCTCATGGGCATCTCAAGATTATTTGAAACTTTGTCTTAAATGTTCATGAAAAGGCATCACCTCTGCAAGAACTCAAAATTATCTCAAACATGCAAGATCATGTTACTTTCCTAGGATGTTCCTGCATCGCTTTGATACCACTTGTTAGGATATTTCTTATAAAATAAACTCAAATAGCAATAGCAAATCACTTGAATGCAAAAATAAGAACAATTCCAAAGACATTGATGTGCAAATGATATATGAAGCGATATGACTGAAACAAATATATTGACCATTTTGAGGGGGAAACCTCTAGAATGCAAGCCAATAATGGAATGCAATTGAGGATTTGACTTATGATAACTTAGAAGAGCATATCCATCCCAATTTATAGACATAATTAGATAGGGCAATCCCACAGTCCTAATTTGGTCGGCCTAAGGAAACATCAAGAATTAATAAAAGAAAATATAAAGGATGTGTGCCACAAGTCGGCTACTCCATAATCTTAAATCTAGGATACCAATTCGCCCCTGCCTTGTTTCAGGTCCCATCCATACTGGCTTCCAGTTCGGATTCAACTATGAGTTTGTCCCAGGTACATTTGGGATAACCTAGCTTCATTAACGTTCTTTCACTGAAGAACACAGGGAAACTTGGCCTGTCCTAGATGTACCTAGGACGAACCTGCAATTTTTTTCCTATATATATATATATTTTTTTCTAATTTTTTTAATATAAATTAGGCTTAATATAATGGGGGGACGGTGCGAGGGGGAGCGGGGGGGCAAGGGGAAATGCTTACAAAGCCTTAAAGTTGTTGGAAACTCAAAAAGATAACATTGGACAATATCTAATATATTTATATTTTTTATTTTATTTTATATATAAATATATATATATATATATATATATATATTTTGTAAGGTTGTACCCAAGCTGTACACGAGGTGAAAAATAAAATCATCTTAATGGTGAACCCAAATCGCCGTACCCAAAACGAACCAGCTACTTGGCCTTAATACACTTATGAAGATAGAATATTTGAAGATTTTCTTTTTATTGATTTTTTATAACAAACATAGACATCTACTTGAAAGAAAATACACCAAATTTTGACTAATACTTTTCAAAATATTTTACATTCCCTAATTTGGCCTTCTTGGCCTACTTGCTCTTCAACGTGCTTCAACTACCTATTCAATCTTCCCCGCCCCCTCTTCCGTTATTGTTTAAAATAACTATAATGCACTACCTAAAGAAGGAATCATGGTAGGAGGCAGTGGTTCCTCTTAAGTAAGCTACAAACTTGTTTTACCTTGAACTGAGCTCAATGCAATCAAATGAAGTCCAATGGTGTTAATACTTATGTGATCTTCAATTTGGAACCTATTTGGTGTTTACTGACATGTTTCACTAAAACATGACCTTCAAAGTTTGGGTCTTCTTTATAAAAAAGTGAGATGGTGGGAGAAGACATGGTCGCACTTCTTCCCCTTGCTTCAATTTTGAGATGGTGGGAAGAGGTGCAGCCACAACCTCTTCATCGCACAAGAATTTGAGTTAGGCATGAAAAGGTGCAACCAAACCTTATCCTCATCGAACTACTTTTTCATGTGGAGGGAGAAGGCGTGACTACACCTTCTCCCAAAAATTTTCAGAATTATGCGTTGAGGACCATGGGGAAGAAGACGCAGTCACACCTTCTTGCCTTCCCATCGCACCGATTACTCTTTGGACCCACATCCCCATGGTTTCCTTCCAACACACTCATCAATCAACCTCACATTCCTTCCTTGGAATCTGACTTATCTAGTTTGATATTTGTTCTTCCTCATCCTCCATTTCACTGCTTCCATGATATACATACAAATCCAGCACATTGAAAATCAACAAAATGCCCAAACCTTCAAGCAATTCTACCTCGAGCATTAACTAATAATTTTCTCAGTCTTGTAACTCCCAAATTTCTTGTACTTCAGTTTATTGTATATCCCAGTTCAAAACCTATCTTTTCTCATATGTACTCACACCGAATCTCCAACTTCAAATGACTTGGCTCTTCTTTTTTCATCTTCCATCAACTTGTACTTCTAACTACTCTTCTATAATTGCTTCTTCACTTGTGCATGCATTTCAACCAAACTCTTGAAGTTGGATGGAGTGTTTAATAGAAAACTCCATAAATTTCAGTTGCAGGGATTACTATGTTCTTCATCCTTATTAATGACCACCGGCCATTCTGTTTTCAGTTAAGAGCCCTTGCAATCATATCAAGGTTCAAATTTTTAACTTCTGGTCTTCCATTAGGGAGCACTTTGATGTGAACTTAAAGGTATAATGAGGCAACTGCAAAGAGTAGAGGCCAACAATAATGAACTAAAGCTTGAAAGAGCCTTTAAAAGCAATTGAATAGGTACTAGTAATTAGTTGTAGTTCCCAACAGAGGAAATGACACAAATTCTAAACCAAATCCTGAGAGAGGTAGATGGAATAAAAGACAGCTTACAAAGCAGGTAGGTAGTTATAAAAGTGGAGGACCCTTATGCTGTTGCAATCCTCAAGGAATTCCATGAATTTCTCATTGAGGAACTTTGAGCTTGCAATGCTAGCATGGAGAAGTGAATGCAATGTGTTGAACAAAACTAGATGTCATTGTTTAAACTAATGATAAGAGCTACCTATTAGTATTTTCATAGTTTAATTATGTATATATAGTGCCACTGGATAGGATTTCGTTTTATGGACTGTTATGGCACAAAAAATTCAATTTATGGTTATAGGACTCATAAAGCTGCACCCTGGAGTCCTTATCGTCCTTAGTTTGCAGATTTCAAGAAATATAATCCTAAACATTATCACTTCTGTTTTAGAAATCCAATTGTTGGACAAACACTGAGCAGTTGAATTCTCAGCTTCTGGGAGACGTCAAGCAGCATTGATCGCATATGCAAACAAGTGAATATATTACCAAATTCAACCCAATTCAAACTAGAGACCATTTTCCCCCCATTTGCCCCAATGTCGCTTCTTATTACCAGTGATTCTAGATTTTCCGTTAAAGAGAAGTCTTGGTTGTCAAGTAAAGAGAACCCTTTATGCTAATCTCAAATGTGCTGGGGTTGTAAGAGTTTTAAAAAATATGAATTGGTTTAGGAATAAAGACTGTAAGGAATTTCTCTAATGGCTGACCTCCAACTTGCCGTGCTTATATGTGATTGTCAAAGTGTTTTTCCTTTAACATTGTCCAGATTTAAATATGAAATTATCCTATCACAAGCAAATCTTGCAGTTGAACAGTTTCCGGACATATGGTCTTCTTGTATTGGTAAATGATATTTTGTACACAGGAGAAATAGGATATAAGATAAGGCTTGGGAAAAATGGTATATGCCAAATCCTTGCATTCACATTGGACAACCAAGTATGCATGTTCCTTGGAAATTCCCATTAGCAAACAAAAGGTTAGTGCATAGTACGTCACCACTCCATTAGACTAAAATGCCTACACTTAAACCCTTAGAACACCTACTCCTTCGAAACTTCTATTTATAATTATTAGTATACTACAGCACTACTGTTTGTTTGTTGAAGCCTTTACATTATCCATGATGTAGGTGCAAGTCTGTTATATTAAATGGAAAACCATCTGCTATTACAAAAAGAATCCATAATAAAGGTTTTCATAGGTGTCCAAAGCTTCTTAGGATAGCACTACTTTGTGCCCTTTGCACCACTTCTGTCTTCAAAAAACATTAGCAAATCAAAATCAACAAGTGAAAGAGACAGCAAGGAATACCTAGATGAGTAAATGAGAAAAAAATATTTGCTAATTCTTTGTGGAAGTTTACCAACTTTCTATACCAAATTACCAATCTTTATTACTCAAAAGATTCTTCCCAAAGTGTAGACATGGCAGAAAATGCCAAAACAGTCGTTTAGGAAATATTATCTTAGACAGAAAAGAGAACCAAGGCAGTATGGACAAGCAGGCACAACCTACCACCCAAAGGAGCAGATAAGGCTTGCGAGTGGTGATGTTATCTGTAACAAGCTTGAAACCTTGATGTGCATCAACTATCTCAACTATAGTCATGGCACCAAGCAAGAAGAACACAATCTGACTCACTTCTGCAGATGACGCACTCAATTCATGGACTGCTACATCAAGTGATGGAGCCTGGTGCATCAAAAAATATGACAAAAAGGATTAATTTGAAGTTAGATAATGCTAGACATGCAATTCAGAACACAATCATTCAAGACAAAAGGAATTATATTAAATAAAGAAGCTAATGTAGCAGATTTCTCAATGCTTTCCTTTCATATTCTTAAGTCAACTTGTAATTCAGAACATAATTATGCAAGTTAAAGTACCTTATCCTATACATAAAGGAAGATGAATCTATTTCTCAATGTTTTTCTTTTTCTTAACTCAATAATTTGAATAAACTAACTACTGAATTATGACTAAGGGAGCATTAAGAAATTAAGAGGATGGATGTACTGTCAAATAACCAACACCTGTGTCACTTTTGGAGTCTGGCAACCAACTACTACAAAAGGCAATCCTGGATCAGGTTTTGTGTAACATGTGATGTCAATTGTGAAATAATCTTAATGAAAGGCAATGAGAGACTTACCCCTATACTTCGAATTACCCACAGGCTAACAGCCATCAAAAGTGCTACACTGCTCTTATTGAGAGCCAAGGACTCCTCAAAGATAATTCCAGCATAACCTAGCGTAAAAACTGATACCATCGCCAAATCCTACATCACCCAATTATTCCTGTGATTTAAACATATGTCAAGCCCTTGAGTACCATAATAAAATGCCATGGTATGCTCAATGCATTTGAAATTCACCAAAAGAGAATCTAAAGTGGAGAAAAAAAAAGTCTTCCAAAGAAAATAATGGCCCTTCATTTCCTCTAGTGGGAGGAGAAAAATTTGAGGGGGAAGAGAGGAGATGATACCTGATGAGCAGCCACCCAGGAATGGTTTATAACTGCTGCTCCAGCGGCAACAGAAGCAAAAATAGTAAGAGCCTTCCTTAAGTCAGTCTTTTGTTTAAAATTTTCCTCCGAGCTGGCTGAGCTTTTTGCATCCTCTGAACATAAAGGATCACATGTTCTAGATGTTGAGTTACCCTCCTGCAATTGAGCCCGATGCATGTCATGAACTCCAACTATAAAGATGTTTGCATTTACATGGAATAATTGTTAGTGTATTTGATAGATTTATCTGAGTTGCATATATTGATTGGAGCTGTCAATAGTAGTCAACGATGTTGATTTGCATGGATAGATTTGGACAACGCCATAGACAGGTGATTACTTCAATAGAATTTATTACCATGTGAAAGGTTTTAACAATCATGGCCTGCAAGTATTGTATTTCATTTTTCAGACATCCAAAAAAATTAAAGCAAAATGCACTCTAATTTCAGGTACTGGACATCAACCAAAACTCCCTCGTTTCAATAACTAGTTGAATTTAGTGCTATAATCATGGCATACAACTCCTAGTGTCCTAACGCATTTCCAATCATCCCATAAATGACTGCATGACACATCTGATACACCAACTCAGGAGTTACTACACCACCATCATTCAGCAGGCAGCCACCCAAATCGAATCAACTTGTGTTTCCATTGCTCTCCTTTGTAGGGTTGAGGGGCAAGGAAAGCACATCACACACCCCCATGTGATTGAAACTATAGTTCCTGGGACAAACACATTGATCATGTGATACTTGTGTACCGTCATACGGGCTACTAAGCAACTAAATCTTATCTGGCACCCCATTTCCATTTTGCATAGCAAGTTCCTATTGACCATGGAAAATTTCCCCCTGCTTATTTGTAGGCCTAAAATGAAATAACACTTGTACTACTGCATAATGCATTATCTGTGATCACATGCCTAAAACAGAATACGAGTTCTAGCTGATGCTTTTGTCAGCCTGGAATAGAGACAGAGCACTCCCAGTTCATAATGCATTATATCTTTACCAAGTGCTCAACTTCAGGAATCTAACCATTAGCTCTCACTCAGCAGGTTCCACGTAGCTACAATATATATAATGATTTTTATTGCACAATTCATTTTTTCTTATAAAAAGTCAGCTACCCTTCTTTCAGCTAATATTTTTCCTTCTTAAAGTTGCTGGTTTTGCTTTTCCTGTGTTATTTATTTTTTTTATTTTTATTTTTTATGTTATTATTATTATTTGAAAGCATGAAAATATATTTATTTAGATAAAAAACATAGATAATACCCAATCAAAAAAGACAGTGGTATCAGAGCACACCCCGAGCAATAGGCACTGCAGAAGTCAAATCAGGCCCAACAAACCCGAGAACAAAGTTTTGAATTTAGAGACATCAGAAAAAACACAAAACATAGTGTTTTTTTACTTAAGAAATTTTTTGGGATTGCTATTGCAGATTGCTTAGAGAAAAGACATTCTTCTTCCTTCTTAAGATTCTGAACTTCAAACTTTGGGGTCTTGTACATAAAGGTGTTTGCAATAGCAAACAACTTTCCCAATGTTTGAAGGATGATTTAGGTGTAAATGTGTAGTGTCCAGATTTATTAGCGCTAGTTCCATAATCAATCTAGGGGTTTGGTATTATAAAATGATGAGATGATACTTAAACATCCTCAGGCCAAATTGATCAGTATGATCTCTCAAAGTCTATCTACTTTGTTCCTACGGGTGTCCAGTTTTAAAATTATTTCTCCAATTTGATTTTTCAAATTTAAGATTTTGTGCACTAAATTTCTGAAGGTTGTGACTGCAAGTAAATATCTATGTAGTTGTGCCTAATATCATAATATAGAGGGCAAGTAAAAATAAATGTGTTTCATTCTCTAGTTATATAGACAACCCTCCCAAATTTGCCAAGGTTATTCTCTGGGCTAATCCATGTACACTTAAGTCTTACAGTTCGTATGAGTTGGTTCTTAGTTTTGCCATTACAATTTTCTTCTTGAGGCTTCTTACCCTGTGCATGTAGGTGGGATGCTGTAGTTTAGTGTATGACTGAGGGTAATTACTAATAGCACATAACGCCTGACAAAAATCAGTCCACTAGTCTGAGGGCAGTGCTCCAGTGCTAGATCGGTGGGATTTCACCTTCACTAGCCCAGGTTCAAGTCTCATGGATGCTGCAAACTGTGAATCCCCCAAATGGCACCAAATCCTCGGGAATTTTGGAACCTCCTGGCCAAAAAAGGAGAGTTCACCTTAAAAAAACAAAAACCAGTGCACTATTTCCATGGCTAGTGTACAGGGTTTAACCTTAATAACTACATAGCTGGATACGCCCCCCCAGGCCCTGGGAGTGTGGGGGAAACACTCCAGGATACGGGAGCGTGGGGGGAGCACAGAGGAGACGCCCAAGGCCCATCCATGGGCTGCAGAAATGTCCAGGTACATCTAGGCGACTTACCCGGGCGTTTCTGCAGCCCAAGGATGCTCCTTGGGCATCTCCGCACGCTCCCGGATGCCAAAAACTTTTTTTTTTATTTTTTTTCAATTTCACCCAATGAAAAGTCAAACATGGACTTCAAATACAATTAAAAACAAACTAAAGTGGATTCCCAATCCTAAAAGCAGCATTCATGCTCATTTTATCACAAGATAACAACACATTTCCCTTTCATTGCATTTTTAACTCTCATTGCACATTTGTTCACTCTTGTTAATTTTTTCAGTTGCATAAGCTTGAAACTCCTTGTGCTAAACCTACACCATTACCTCAACCTATTTGGCACCAAGGAGCTTAAAGAGCTTGCAAGGAAGAGGATTTGTTCATTTAAGGTAAGCTTTCAGATTTGTGGCTTTTGTTTTGTTTTGTTATTCTTTTAAGTTTTAACCATTATTTCCACAAATACTAAATGCAATGATTATTTTTAAATTTTAATCGCAATTGTTTTATTTTTTACTAGGGGCTATAGGAATTTGTCAGAATGTCTCAGGGTGCAAGTGTTAATTCGATGAACCAAGGGTAGCCCCCAAATTTGATCCATGAACGTCTCTTTGGAAGTATGTGACAGTATTAGAACAGATACCTGGTAGAGGGTGTTTTCACTAGCTTTGCTCAGATTGTAACTGTAAATACAAAAACTAATATAGTCGAGCGAAAGTTCATTTGTGTGCAATTTCAGACACTGGAATCAAAGTTTGTGGTGGGCTAAGCATAAATAGAAGGTTAGGAAAGGGCTTACCACAAGGAAAGATCCTTGCATACATCAAAGAGCAAGAAGAGGCAGATGTCGTTGGGCAAAGATCGAAGCATCATTTGAGAAAGAAAGAATCACCACATGTTGATCTATCTCATGCTAATGTGGTGACCCCATCACACCCCTTTCTTGCTAGACCCATTGCAACTAAAGAGGAAGAGGATTCGCCTCTTGGTCGCGAGAGAACAAAAGTTGCAGGCCCATTGGACAGGGCATTCCATAATGAATCCAAGGGACATAACAGATCAAAGCATTGCGCATTGTCTTTACGCATGTGAGCTATCATTTAATGTTGTTAGATTGTCATACTGGGAACGTATGGTGAGATCTATCAATGTTGCTCCTAAAGGGTTCGTCGGCCCAGGTTATGAAAAGGTGCGCACCACCTTCTTGACAAAATTAAAAAAACACATTGAAGATGCATTGAAGCCTATTAAGAATTCATGGATTGAAACAATGGTGTCCATAATTTCCGATGGATGGAAAGATACGGCAAATAAGCCATTGATTAATGTGGTCGTCGTGAGCCCTGAAGGGGCAATGTTTTTGAAGGCCACTGATTGTGAGAGACAAGTAAAGGATGCACAATTCAGTGCTAACAACCTGATAGAGTCCATTGAGGCAGTGGAGCCTCAAAACGTTGTCCAAGTTGTAACGGACAACGCTAAAAATTGCAAAGTTGCAAGCATGTTGGTTGAGGCAAGGTATGGGCACATATTTTAGACACCTTTTGCCATCCATTCCCTCAACCTTATGTTGCAAAAATTGAAGACAAAAATTGACTGAATTAAACAAGTCTATGAGAAAGCAAGCGAGATCCAAATGTTCATAACCAACCATCACATGTCCCAAGGCATCTTCAGGTCCTTCTCCAAGTTGTAATTGTTGAAGGTAACTCTTAATTTTATCATTCAAGAATCATGTATCATTGTATATTTTTAATTTAATTTTATAAATTTGTAATTTGTAGGGTTTTTATTTTTAAACATTTTTTTTAATTTCATTTGTTTCAATTTCGTATTGAGTTGTTGAGACTCGATTTGCCTCACACACCCTTGTCTTGAAATGACTTGTTAAGGTGAGTGAGGCATTGAGTTGCATGGTCATCAACAGCTTTTGGGGTGTATGGAGGCAAAGAAACAATGAGAGGGCCACAAAGATGAAAGGGTGGATTCTTGATGATGTGTGGTGAGAACATGTGGAGTATTTGCTCAGTTTTATGGAGCCCATTGTTAGCATGTTAAGATATGTGAATATGAATCATCCATGTTTGGGTGATCTTTATGATGGAATTGACTCAATGATTGAGACCATTAGATCCACATAAATGCCAAAGAGCAAGATCCTATGGAGAGGTTCTTCAAGGAAGTGCATTCGTATCTCATTGAAAGGTGAAACAAAATGACCACCCCATTGCATCTTCTTGCTTTTGCCTTGACATCCAAATACTACAGTGCAGAGATGTTTTTTTTGCCTAGATGGGTTGCACCATATAGGCTGTTGAGGTTGCCGAAGAATATAAAGCAGCATCCTCTAGACTCTTTCCCGATCTAGAAGTAGAAGACCAAGTCAGGAAAGAGTTTGTGCATTTCACATCCTCGGTGGGTCACTACCTTGGCGCTATTCGTGACAAGTACAAGATGGATGCTCGCTTTTGGTAGTACCTCCATGGGCAAGCATCCACACACCTCCAACAACTTTCAATAAAAATTCTTTCACAAGTAAGATTTTAATTTTTTTACTCTACCATTCTTTTGACAGTTTTGATGTTTTGTTTTAACTTTTCATTTTTATAATTTCTAATTGACTTTGTGGCTTCAACAGGTTGCCAATTCCTCTTCAGCTGAGCGGAATTGGGGTACCTATTGCTTTATCCACTCAGTTAAACGTAACAAGTTGGCAACAAAAAAAGAGAAGGATTTGATCTATTTGCATTACAACTAGCGTCTTCTCTCGCACAAACAACCTCATTACAATGAAGGGACAACAAAGTTTTGAGATGTGAACTCAGAGATTGCTGATTCGGATGCTTTTGTTGTCTGCCTTTCATTGCTTGACATAGAGCTAGACGGTGCTTCACATGACCTACATAGTGGAGCTAGTGGGAGTAGCACTGCTGTTGCTTGTGGTTCTAATGAACCACAAGATGAAGACATCGTAGCCGAAGATGAAAATGAATATAATGAATCATGAAAATGCTGATTTGTCTTTTATTTGTCCATACATTGTAACATTTGCGTCATGTTTTAGTTATAAAAGTAATATAAGTTCGATTATTGAATATTATGATATTTGGCATTGAATTATGAGTATATATTTTGTGATTATTTAGCTTATTTGAAATTATTTTGTTTCCTCTATGCATATTATGTGGTTAATTTTGTTTATATGACTATATTTTTATATTTTTTATATATATTTTTGTTCAGCCATATCCAAACCCCAAAAGAAAAAACCCCGTATCCCGTATCCAGATCGGCAACCTAACTTAATAACATAATCAACTAATCCACTATCTCCATGGCTGGTGTACTCCAAGTTTTCACCTTAATAACATAGTAACATATTTTAATCTTGAAAACATAATCACATATTGTAACCTTAGTTACATAATCACAAATTTTAACCTTAACCTTAGTTAGCAACATCTCCAATGACTATATCTGAATGTAATATAGCCGTACCCTTATTCATATACCCAAGTGCTTAAATTGGCGCAAATACCTAGTGCAGAGGGAAAAGATGTCATCATCCTTATCGAGACTCATGAACATGATGGATGTAGGATTCCAGATTTTGAAGGGTATAAAAAGACGTCAATGTGGAATGAAAGAACTGATAGTGGCAAAGGACACGGTGGAGTGGCAGTCTTAATTAAAGAGGAATGGGACAGCTTCGTAAAAGTGAAGAAAGAAGATCCAAACAAGCAATTCATATGGCTTAAAATTACAGAAAAACAAGTCACAACAAGGATGGCAGCATGCTACTTTGCTCCAAAGAGATCAAAATTTAATAAAAAAAGGAATCTAGACCATGAAAATCCACTTGCAGCTCTAAAAAAAGACATTTATGTTTTTAGTAACATGGGAGAAATAGTAATAATTGGAGACTTTAATGTAAGAACTGCAAATAATCAAGCTCTCAATCTGAAAAATAACATAGAGAAAGATAACCCCCAATGGTTAGAGGAAAAGAACGACCAACTTTGGGACAAGGTCTCACAAGATAGCAAAGGTGCAGTCTCACACTTCGGGGCCGAACTCTTAGGGCTTTGTAGCTCTTACAACATGATCATCTGCAACGGTATGAGAGCATGGCCCGAATCAAAAAAAATCACATGTAAGACGTACAATGGCCAAAGTGTAGTAGATTATATCATTTGTTCGCAGAGCTACACCTTGAAGTTGATAGAGGTTATGATTAGGGACAATGTATTAGAGCTGAAATCAGACCATAATTCAATTCATATTAAAGTTCACATTCTCATAAGGAAACAATAGGAAGAACAAGTCCACTTTGGTCAAAAGAAGGATACTCCCCAAGGTAAAATCCTTCTAAATCATGAGAATCGGGAAATCTTTAGAGCCGCAATCAAACAATTGCTCAGAGATCACGAAGAAAAAACAATTAACATAAAGAATCAATTTCTCAGAAAGAACATGCTGATTCCCCTAATGCACAAGGCCTTAAATGGTTGTAAGAGAGCTAGACCCAAGAGAGAAACAAGAAATACTTTCCCGGCAAACCCGTGGTTCGACGAGGAATGCAAGATAGCAAAAAGAAATCTGCGAAAAAGAGGTATGGACAAAGAGCATAAGGAGTACACAAAGATGCTATTGAATAAGAAAGAGAAGTATGTAAACAGTAGAAGAATAGCGCTGATTGCCCTCGAAAAAAATAGCCCTAAAAGCTTTTGGAAAGAGCTACATCAAAAGACGAAACAAACAGAAAACAATATCGCCACAAACCAATGGCTTGAGTATGCGAAGTTGCTATATGAGAGGGACCAAGATAAATATAGATCCCCAGTAATCTACGCGAATACAAAACTTTTCAACACCAAAGACATCATTCAAGGCATAAAGCAATTAGCAAGTGGGAAAGCTCAAGATATTGATGGGCTGCAAGCGGAGTACTTAAAGTGGGGTGCTGAAGTACTGGCACCTCACATCAAACACATCTTCAATAAGGTCATCCAAGAGGGCTTCTAGAAAGAGTGGACGACTAGTGTGGTTATCCCTATCTTCAAAAGCGGGGATACCAATAACCCGTCAAATTATCGTACTATCATGGTTAATCCCCTTCTGGGTAAACTCTTTGGAAGCATGATAGAGCGCAGAATCAACAGGTGGGCAGAAAAAGAAGGAAAAATAGCTAAGGGACAAGCTGGATTTAGATCGAAGCACTCTACTATTGATCATGGAGCTACACTTAGGTTCTTGATTGAAAAAATATGGAACACTGAAGGAGACGAGGCCTTTTGTTGCTTTGTCAACTTACAAAAAGCCTTTGACACGGTCCCCCGTGACAAACTTTGGAATAGGATGAAGGAGCTGGGGGTTCCGAATGAGCTTAGAGCTGTTGTCCATAGATTACATGAGCAAGTAAAGGCTAAAATCAAAACTGGTGATGGAATGTCAGAGTGTTTTGACAGCGATATAGACGTCAAGCAAGGCTGCCCACTTTCACCAATTTTATTTAGACTATACATTGATAAATTAGAAAAATGGTTAAATAAAGACAGTGGGGAGGGGATTCAACTAGCTAAGTATGTTATAAAACTACTTCTTTATGTGGATGGCCTCATTTTAATTCCCAGAACACCCAACAACTTGAGGGAACATATGAGAGCACTTGAAACTTTTTGTCAAGAGGTTGGAATGCAGGTGAACACAAGCAAAACCAAAGTAATGATCTTCTCTCTGAAAAGAAAAAAGAAACAATATACCTTTACCTTTGAAGGCAGCCCATTAGAGATAGTCGATGAAATATCCCGAGCCAAATTTTTTGATTTTTTAATTAACAGATTTCAACATTACAAGCAAGTACCCGTTAAGGTTAGAAGATAAACCCAAACGTACTGAAACAACTCTAACCAGAATGGCGCCGATGATGGCGAGCATTGGTCAGAGGATCTAAAACAAACTGCTTATGTTGTAACTCTAACCAGAATGGTGCCGATGATGGCGAGCATTGGTCAGAGGATCTGCTATTCTAAAAGCCGGAAAAAAAACTCGACGTCAAGTATGTGCTACCCAATCCAATGCAGAGTGAGGGGCGACCATATGACGGAGTGATTACAATAAAATTGCTTGAAAGGGAACTCAACGTCAAGTATGTGCTACCCAATCCAATGCGGAGTGAGGGGCGACCATATGACAGAGTGATTACAAATAACAGTGTCTGAAAGAAAATGCTGAAAGCTGAAAATACTCAACACCCAGAATGTGCTTGCTAACCCAGAGTGGGAGAGTAGCTACCATAAGGCAGAGATTTATCTATTACTAACAATTACTGAACGAGAAGCTAAACATTACAAACTATGATGAGCAAGAATAACTATACTGTCAGTACTACTGCCAGTTTACAATATGAATGATAAGATCTTGCTTTGAATGTGGATCAACATATAAATCAAGCTGCAATAATATGTATTGAACTTCTTTCACTGAATAACAAGGATTAGATCTGAAAGTACAAGCAAACCAACCTCACATTCTGATTTATGACAATCCAGATTTTTGTGTGCACGAACAGCAGCACTGTACTTCACAATTTCACTCACAACTTGCTCAAAACTTCATCAATTTTCATGAAATGAATTGCACAATGACTCTAGTATGATGGAGACCAAATCAAAACACTGAAACTCACTCAAAAAATACTATTTATTTGATGCACGCAACCCAATGCAGATCTGAAACAGTACGGCCCAGCAACCCATGAATTTACTCATATGCTCATAACTCTCATTTCTCACCCTAATGATCTCAAATCTGATGCAATAAACCCTCAAAATGATGGCGCCTAACTTAGTAATAAAAAATGACATCTAAATATGGTTATTAATTACTGACACGAATCCCAATGCACTCTAAAAAATACAGCCTTCAAAGAATGACGGATTTGCATTATAAAATCATAAGCTTCGTATTAAAATCTGCAAATATTCATGAAGGGGCGCCCTTACCAATAAGATGCAATGACACAATACCCAGAACAATCTTTTTGGTATTTTTGGATTTACAAATTAAAATTCGAATCTGCTATAGCTAAAATGAAAGATCTGGAAACCTCTAATATGCAAAATCAGAATACTAATTAGACACAATGCAGATTACAATGCACAAAACCCAATGAACTCACAAAACTAAACTAAATCACCACTAGTTGTTGTCTCTCAAACAAGAAGCGATGCCCAAACTAGGAGGCCTTCATTCCTCGAAGCGATCCCAAAGCCAATCTGGCAGCAAAACATTCCTGTAGACAAAGATATTGAAATGAGAGCACTCCTCCTTTTATATTTTTCCAACTAGAAGTCTCTAAAATCCTCTTGTATATGGGATAAAACATGAGAGAGAAAATAATATAATCCTCTTTAATTCTTTTTTTTTTCAACCTCAACATTAAGTCGTTGAGCCTAGGCACCAAGGTCCAAAATTAAATAATAATGTTTAATTTACGGACTTTAAAACGGAGGCCAAGATGATGTCGGAAACCAATGATCTATAGCTTGTTGGAAAGGTCTTGACAAGACGAATCCAACCCCACTCTCAAAATCCCATTCCGGTGCCAATCCCGAACTTACTAAAAATAGTAAATTTTTGAAAGTGCTCTGTGTGCCAAGTAAAACATATCAACGCGAAGCTTTCAGAAAACCCAGAAAGAATCCGCAATCCAAGTTCAACATTTCCAAGTGCAAACTCTGCAAAAAAACGAAAACGTCCTCCAAGAAGTTTGGAAACCCTTATTTGAGCTTCTGTTTAACCTACGAGTTTCCAAAAACAAGCTAAATCCAAAAGAAGAGCGTAAGGCCAAATTGGGGACATTACAGTCCGCCCTTCCTAAAATTGCTTGTCCTCAAGCAATGCCACCACAACTCTAAAAAAACTCAAACTGCACCAAACCAAACCAAGTACAATCCCAGGGTCCCATATCCGTCTGAAGGAGGACCCACCATCCTAATGTTGCACTACTCTGATCACAATAGTGAAACCATAGTGGTCAAAATGCTCTGAGTCAACAAAATCAACAATGCCATTGTCTATCATAAACCTAAGCATTGGAAAAGATAGTCTACTCAACTCAAAATTGTAATCCTCAGCATATCTCCTCAAGGTATCCAACACAATCAAAACTGCAAATGTGACCTCTCCAAATCTTCTTGCAAAGAGGAAAGTAATCCTTTGCAAGAGCTCATCAAACTCAAACTCATGACTCCACATGAATGTATTATGCCTCCCTTGAATTTTTCTGATGCAACCATGAGAATTTCTGAAAACTCTTATAGTTCCCACTCCAAGAGCTTCAAAATGGTGAACCAAGGCATGTGAAAGATCGTTGTCCAGAACCCACACTGAGAGTAAACTGTCAAAGTTTACATCACAAACCTTCAAAAGACGAATTTGGAGAGTAGGAAAGGTGTGAAGGAACAAACAATTGTTGTTGATCAACGCTGGGACCAACGTAGTGCAATCTGATTCTAGAGTCCTACACAAGTAAAAGCAGCAACACCAATCAAATTCCCAAATGTGAGCTTGTGAGATGAGCATCGAGTTGCAAGTTGACACCTCCAAGGTGGCTGGAAAACAAACTGGAGCAATGTCCAACCGAAAATTACCACCTTTTTGGCAAGAAGTGAAGAACCAGTTCTCCTGAATGAGAGTAACTCGCCATGTAAGGTGGCTGGTCTGTCTCCAACCAACAAACTCATATCTCAAAATCTGCCTTTGTCTAAGCCGATAATCACTTCCATGAGCAACCATCCATTTATCTCTCCAACCTATACTCAAAATTTCTCTCCAATCGATTGGTTGATGAACAAATGGGTCCATCCAGTGGTTGGTAAAGAAAAAAACATCACCCAAAGGTCTGAAAATTTGATCACTGTCCCACCAAAAATTATTCTTTCCACAATCCATGAATTCCATCAATCCAAATTGAGAATCCCAAGCATGGATACCCAACTGAATTTGATTTTCAACTCAATGCAAATAAAGCTCAATGCATACCCAAGTGCTAGTGAGAACCAAGTGCATTTTCATGATACTGGTGTCCCCTCTAGTGAATCTTTGAAGCTTAAACATGAAAGCTTCAACAACATTGGAGTATGAAACATAGAATGACTTCAAATTCAACTCCCAAAGCTGACTAGTATGATCCCAAACATCATTCCACCCAAGGGATGGATCGTTTATAGTGTAAACTCCAAGCTCAGGTCCACCTTTCTCCCATTGCTTATGATTAGTAGGTCTAAAAACTTCACTCCTTGCTGCTGTAATGAAGTTATCAGCAGGTATCACAACTTGTCTCATCAACACCTTGATGTCATAGATGTTGAAAATACCTTGCTTCGACACTTCCCATATGGACTCTTCATCCTCAAACCCAGTCATGCATTCATTACTAATCAACAAACTTGGCATATTCTCATGGAGTGATAACAAAGCACCATTAGCCGGAGGTTTATACTCAACCTCTTGCTTGGTTTCTTCCCTACATGACTCTTTTTGCAAATCAAAGAGAGGATTGTCATAAACTTGGAAGCCCTCCTTTCCATCTTGCTGATCCAAATCTGAACTTGCAACTTCAGTCTTTCTTGTGAAACCTTCGAGGTCAAACTCCTCTTGAAGACTATCAAGCTCACCTATTACTTGTTTGATTTCTCTGGCATTAAATGCATTCTCTTGCTCCTTGGAAAGTTTGAAATCAGCAAACTGGTCTTCAACCTCCGTTAGAGCCAATTGAGTTTCTTTCAACTTGTCCCTTGTTGATTTGAGCTCTAGTGTGAGCTCATCAACTACACTCTTTTTCTTGAAAAGCACAAATGGTCTTCTTTACAACTTCAAAGGCATGATCTCTATCTCCAATCAAGTGCATGTACTCAGACTTCAATGTCTCGAATGAGTCTCTGATAAGTTGCAAATTGGGAAGAGCAACTTCATCTTTCACTCCTCTTTGTCTCTCTTCAAGCTGAGTCTTCCAGTATAGCTCTTCAACCAAGCTATGTGTGCTATCAAACAGGGATAGAGCTTGCACTTCCTTGTTAACGGACACCTTGAATTGATCTTCCCACTCATAAGAATGTGAAGATGGTGAATTGCTGATACGCTGCAATTGAAAATCAGAACTTTGTTTATTGCCTTTGCTGCCCTCAAAGTTGCTCCAACCTTCTTGTCTTTCATCCTCAACTAATGGAGAATGCTCAGTGTCATGGGGAGGAACATACTCCACATTTTCTTCGACTTTAAGCTTGCCATCAACTTCTTGAATTGGTGAATCAGCGGTGTGTTCTAAAACCACTTTAAACCTTGTTGGGCACAGGATGGCAGGATCTTGGCTCTGATACAACTAAAATATCCCGAGCCAAATTTTTTGATTTTTTAATTAACAGATTTCAACATTACAAGCAAGTATCCGTTAAGGTTAGAAGATAAACCCAAACGTACTGAAACAACTCTAACCAGAATGGCGCCGATGATGGCGAGCATTGGTCAGAGGATCTAAAACAAACTGCTTATACTGTAACTCTAACCAGAATGGCGCCAATGATGGCGAGCATTGGTCAGAGGATCTGCTATTCTAAAAGCCGAAAAAGGAACTCGACGTCAAGTATGTGCTACCCAATCCAATGCGGAGTGAGGGGCGACCATATAACGGAGTGATTACAATAAAATTGCTTGAAAGGAAAATGCTGAAAGGGAACTCAACGTCAAGTATGTGCTACCCAATCCAATGCGGAGTGAGGGGCGACCATATGACGGAGTGATTACAAATAACAGTGTTTGAAAGAAAATGCTGAAAGCTGGAAATACTCAACACTCAAAATGTGCTTGCTAACTCAGAGTGGGAGAGTAGCTACCATAGGGCAGAGATTTATCTATTACTAACAATTACTGAACGAAAAGCTGAACATTACAAACTATGATGAGCAAGAATAACTATACTGTCAATACTACTGCCAGTTTACAATATGAATGATAAGATCTTACTTTGAATGTGGATCAACATATAAATCAAGCTGCAATAATATGTATTGAACTTCCTTCACTGAATAACAAAGATTAGATCTGAAAGTACAACAAGCAGACCAACCTCACATTCTGATTTATGACAGTCCAAATTTCCGTGTGCACGAACAGCAGCGCTGTACTTCACAATTTCACTCACAACTTGCTCAAAATTTCATCAGTTTTCATGAAATGAATTGCACAATGACTCTAGTATGATGGAGACCAAATCAGAACACTGAAACTCACTCAAAAAATACTATTTATTTGATGCACGCAATCCAATGCAAATCTGAAACAGTACGGCCCAGCAACCTATGAATTTACTCATATGCTCATAACTCTCATTTTTCACCCTAATGATCTCAAATTTGATGCAATAGACCCTCAAAATGATGGCGCCTAACTTAGTAATAAGAAATGGCATCTAAAGATGGTTATTAATTACTAACACGAATCCCAATGTACTCTAAAAAATACAACCTTCAAGGAATGACGGATTTGCATTATAAAATCATAAGCTTCGTATTAAAATCTGCAAATATTCATGAAGGGGCGTCCTTACCAATAAAATGCAATGACACAATACCTAGAACAATCTTTTTGGTATTTTTAGATTTACAAATTAAAATTCGAATCTGCTGTAGCTAAAATGTAAGATCTGAAAACCTCTAATATGCAAAATCAGAATACTAATTAGACACAATGCAGATTACAATGCACAAAACCCAATGAACTCACAAAACTAAACTAAATCACCACTAGTTGTTGTCTCTCAAACAAGAAGCGATGCCCGAGCTAGGAGGCCTTCATTCCTCGAAGCGATCCCAAAGCCAATCTAGCAGCAAAACATTCCTGTAGACAAAGATATTGAAATGAGAGCACTCCTCTTTTTATACTTTTCCAACTAGAAGTCTCTAAAATCCTCTTGTATATGGGATAAAACATGAGAGGGAAAATAATATAATCCTCTTTAATTCTTTTTTTTTCAACCTCAACATTAAGTCGTTGAGCTTAAGCACCAAAGTCCAAAATTAAATAATAATGTTTAATTTACAGACTTTAAAACGGAGGCCAAGATGATGTCGGAAACCAATGATCTATAGCTCGTTGGAAAGGTCTTGACAAGACGAATCCAACCCCACTCTCAAAATCCCATTCCGGTGCCAATCCCGAACTTACTAAAAATGGTAAATTCTTGAAAGTGCTCTGTGTGCCAAGTAAAACATATCAACGCGAAGCTTTCAGAAAATCTAGAAGAAATCTGCAATCCAAATTCAACATTTCCAAGTGCAAACTCTGCAAAAAGACGAAAACGTCCTCCAAGAAGTTTGGAAACCCTTATTTGAGCTTCTGCTTAACCTACGAGTTCCCAAAAACAGGCTAAATCCAAAATAAGAGCGTAAGGCCAAATTGGGGACATTACAGTCGAGGAGTACAAATATCTCAGGCTTGATTTTCATCACAAGCTCAGCTGAAAAACGTGTAGAGCAAAAAGAATCCAAGAAGGATGGAAAGCGTTGTACTCTCTTCAAAATAAGTGCAAGATTGCGGAGTTATGGGATTGGAAGACTAAGAGAACACTCTTCGATTTGTTGGTTATCTCGGTGATTCTCTACCGGTGTAAAATTTGGGGCAGCAGTATGTCAGATCAAAAATGAAAACAGATAGAGAGAATCCAAAAACACTTCATCATAAGCCGTCTCAAAGTCAAGAATTTGGTGCCGTATGAGATCCTACTTGCTGAAGTGGGGTCCTTCCCTCTAGAGGCATCGGTGATGATACGGTTACTAAGCTACCTAAAGAAAATTCAAAACATGAAGAAACACAAGTGGCCTAGACTAATTATAGAGGAAGATCTAACTAGAAGAAAGAACACTTGGAAGAAGCAAAATGACAAATGGGTAAAAAGATGGGATATTAGCATGCAGGTGTCCAAATACTAATGAAGAAATTAAAAAAATATGTAAGAAGAAAATTCAAATGCATCATGTGGACAAAACAAATGGGCCGTAAAAAGGAATACCACCTCAAAGAATTCAACCCCACAGATAATTTTGAAGAAAAAACCTATATAGGAGCAGACATTAAGTGGAAAGTGAAAATGTTGATTGCCCAACTTAGGATGAGCTCTCATCATCTTAGGTGTGAAACGGGTAGATGGCTAACTCCTAAAGAGGATTGGGAGGAGAGAATATGCCTCTTTTGCAACAAAGATGTGGTGGAGAAGGAACGACACTTCCTCTTGGAGTGCAAGGCATACAAAGACATCCGATGCAGCTATGGTGAAACTTTGAAAATCGCCAACCTAGACACATTGTTTGAAGCAACAACGCTGGGTAATACGGCGAACCTCGTGATCAAACTTCACAGCCGAAGGAAAGATCTCAAAAAGGAAGTTTAGGCAACTTAGGTCCCGTTTTGTGGCTGAGGTCCCGTTTTGAAGAGGATGTGCGAGACTGACAGGTCCCATAGGCTGCTGCGGTCTCGTGGACGTTATTAAAATCCTTCAATTCAATTCAATTCCAAACTGTTTGGAATGCATCTGCATCTTCAGTACAGCATGCATTTAAGCCACTTTATTGTTCGCCTTCATATACTCCCCTACCCTATTTCAAAATGAGGTTCGGATCCAGTATTAATATCCCAGGTCTTCCGGTAACTAAGGGTATAATGTTCAGAAGGCTATATCTTCATATTGTGAAGATCAAATAAACATAACCAAAACACCAAAAAAAAACTGGATACGATGAAATTCCACATTGTTATTTGAAATTTGTCACAAACCTCTGTTTCTTCTTCTTTGATCGAAGCAACTCTGGTCGGGTATCGCTTGAACTTAAGAGAAATGTGACCGGCCACAAAACCAGACATCAAACCCCGCTCGTGAAAATTTATACCTTCAGGCGGCCGGAAAACTACTCCCGGGCAACATTGAGCTCTGTGATGACGCAGCATAATCTTGCCACTGCCGCACATCCCAGCCATCGACATTTTCCTCCACACAACAAAATGCAGGCAAATAATTTTATAATTTGAACCAGAAAAATCTCTCAACCTCCTTATTACAACAAATCGGCGATAAACTGCACGCTTATTCAAAAGTCTTTGCAAATAAAACGCTGAACAAGCGATCGGAACGGTGGACGTGCAAATTCGGGGCAAAAATTTGACGTAAACGATTAAATACCCTGCCTGTATGTCATCAAATCCTTATATCAAATTTCGGGCCTAACTTTGAGAAATTGAAATGAACTCTGCTAACAGAAGACGTATTTTGGCAGAATTTGTTCAGTTGGATGAAAATAACGAATCATAGGGAAAAAATACGCCAAAACAAGCGATCAAAACAGCAAAATTTGGCCCGCCCGAAGATCAAAACACGGAGGGTTAAATTGGCAGGAAATTTCTATAAATTATTCATTTGAACGCGAACTACGAGGAAGGTTTCCTTAATCAATGAAAAACCTTTCGACAGACGTTGGCATATAGTAGTTTAAAATGTCGAATACGACGGTCGCAACAAAATTAAAAATTTGTATGCAGCAGTGAAAAACAATTGCGACAGTTTATCGTGCTTTGTGCTGTACTGTTTGTATTGCTGTTATTTGAATCATCGCCTGTTTTCTCGAAAGGTCGCACTTTAGAATTTTATAACGCGGTGTTTTAAAATAGTTGTGGTTTGATTGGTGAGGATGCTCGTTGTTTATATTCATTTATTGAGGTACAAATTATTTTTAAGTATTTGACAAAGAGAGTTATTCGTGTCAAATAGTTAAGGTAAGGATTGTGCCAATACGAAATTCAAACCCTCCCAAGGCTTAAACTTTCTAAATCTGAAGGTATGGATTTTATTGTAGAAGTAAGATGTTTGTGTGTGTTGTATAAAAAAGTTGTGGGGCCCACTGTATAAATAGTGTATTTGTATATCTTGTATAAAGAAAGTGTCAACGAGACTACGTTGCTAATCTCTCTTTGTCAAATAAAGTGGTTAAAGTGTCACAGTGTGTCCCCCAGTGTCAAAGTACAAAATCGATATAATCTCTTTTCATAATCTTCTTTAGGCATTGTTCGCTTTCAAATTTCACACTTGAGATGGTGTGAGCTAGTCCTCAATTGAATTCTCAACATTTTCTACTTCCATTTGATTTATGCTTCTATATAACCTTTGTGTTCATGGTCACAATGGGGATTGAATTCTTTGGCATACTATTCTCTTTGTGCCCAAGCTACTTTGTCCAAATAGTTATCTTGAATTTTTTTTATCTCACACACTTTTTATTTCCTTATTGGTGTTTGGACACTCTTCTAAACTAATGTCTCATTTGCTCATCCATTTATTATTTTGTTTCATCCACATGTTCCTCCTTCTACTTGAGTCCTCCTTCACTACCATTTTGGGTCAGCAATGAGTCTCTATGTTCTTTGTCTTCTTGAAATAGTTATAAATAAACAATTATGTGAGACAATTTAGCAATTAGAGTTTGTATGCTACAAACGCGACTATACGATAATAGAATAAATAATATTATATCGAGGGGTAAAAAAAGTTTGGTATGAGTAAGTGTTATGTCTATATTATATAAGCACACAAGTTTGAAGGTACATAGAAGAGGACAAGGAGTGTAGGTTTATTTGAAAATGACTCAAGTATGTGGTTTGAGGCAAAGCATGGGAAGGTTGGGTCATTGATGTTTACATATGGACTGCAAAGGGTACCTTTGTTATACGACTTTAAAAACCTTTTTTAGTACAATCTAATGTCCAACTTGGAACATATTCAAGGGTTTCACGAAGAAAAAATACAACCATTAATTTTTGAATGGTATCCCAATTCATGGCTTCCACAAAATCACAAGCAAGATTTTGAATTGAATTATTCCCACATAATTCCCAAATTTTCTATCGTCTTAACTTTAAAAAAAAAATTGATTACTGTAGGCACCTATAAACACTAAACTACCAATATTTCCCAAATGTTGTTCTTAAGCAGATTTGTAGGATCTCAAATTTTGTTACATCTATACAACTTTTAACACATATACCAATGGATTGGACTGTAGACAAAAATTCATAAAGTTGTCAAGCCTCCAAGACAATAAATTTGTGTGAAGCCATTATGTTGCTACCAACACAAGAATACAAACAATATAACTGAGCATTAACTAGCAATTACAATAAGCATGCCCAATGAAGATGTTGATAAAAACAATGAAAATTAAGTGTCATAATAGTGGTGGGAGATTTGCAAAAAGAAAAGTGAAGGCCATCTTCAAATGACTTAAATACACAAGTAAAAATCTAACAAAAATTATAATATAATTAAAATTCTCGTGAAAGCTTTCAACTAACTAATAACAAATAAAAAGATAAAAATACTAATAAAAAACCAAATCAATCAAGGAAAAGGGAAATGCCACATTTACTCTTCCTTTTTTCTAATCTAGACATGTGTATTATCTTGCATTCTTGCATATCTGTCAAAAGAGAAAGGAAGAGAGATGTGAAGGGAAATGCCACATTTCCTCTTCTTTTTGTTCGATCTAGATATATGTATTATCTTGCATTCTTGCATATTTGTCAAAAGAGAAAAGAGGAGAGATGTGAATGTCTAACAATGAACAAAGTCTTGAGATTGTAGTAAAAGTCGATCTTTGATGTTTAGTGTTCCCAATGTCAATTTTTATTTTCTTCAATGTTAGGCCTAATGACTTATGTAACGTTAGAGCACAAGCCATGTTTAATGGAAATTGTTTTAGGTTGCCATGAGTAACAAGAATGATCAAAATATGTTTAGGGTTATTCACATCCCATGTTTGCCCTATACATTTTTTCATTTGGACAACTATAAACATTGGTAAGTCAGGTAGATGTGTGTCGATTTTATAACTGCCTCTAATTGATTATCATTAGGGTCTTCAAACAAAAAGCCCCTTGTATGTTTAGCATTATTTTGTGGAATCGACATATTTAATGATTTCAACATTTCTTTATTATCTGTCTAGCCAAAGTATTTGTTACAAATAAATATATTAAAGAATGAAATAAATCTTTTTCTATTGAAGTCAAAGATGCATATGTTTGAGACATTACCAATTTCCAATATTCAACTTTTGGTCCAACATTTCAAATATTCAATGAGAGATTTTTGAAAAGCCACTTAGCATGGATCGGAACCATTTTGACAAAAAATTATGTACAATGTGATAATAGTGTTGAAGGTTCGTCAAATGGTTGACCCGTATGGTGTTCCAACATACATTGGAATGCCTTGTGTTGGAGGTAATTGGCCCAAGTTACTGATGGATGATAGATCTACCACCAAATAGTTTGGACTTGTGTTGTGAGAAAGTCTCACACAAACGTTGGTCAATACGTGTCAATAATTTCAGTCCTAACTCATTTTGTTAATGAGAATCTGCATATATGTTTCAAAGATTTTTTGTAAATTTGTAAGTGCCTATCCTTCTAGTGATTTCATTTCCTTATAACTATGTGAATATTTGTTGAAGCAATAATATTAAATGTCGTAATGCCAATTGGCATGAGATATAGCAGTGGTGAGTTTTTTTCAGTTGCTTTTGAATTGAATATGAGATTGATTTTGTTGACAAAATTTGTATGTACTATCAGTGCCTCGAATTACCAATTTCAATGGAAGTATTATATCATGTTGAGTGTGGTGGTGCATAATAATATCAATTGCAATGTGTTGTTCTGCAAACAAATTACGAGAAGTAAACAAGACAAAGGAATGAACTTCATAGATTTCATGGGTTGCTTGATTAATATCTATAAACGATGTCTTTATTTCTTTTAAGGACAAGGAAACATTATTGTCATGTCAATTATAATGGATGTCAAAATCATGATGGCCAAACTATAAAGTTCATTTATATTGATATCATAATTAGGGTGGAGTTATGACAAGAATTTCCTTTCATCAAGTTGTTTGAGGCCACGCTAAACGAACCCATCATTTGAGGCTTAATCATGTGAAAAATATTTCATTATCAAAAGATGTGCAATCAATGAGCCATGGATGGTAGGAATTCCACATGCTTTCCCAGTTTTAAATGATTCATTTAATGGACCTGCCAATGTCCACAATGATGTTTTAGAATGGTTTATACAGGAGAAGTTCACTCCAATAGAATGATACATGTGTAGATGATTTTTTTGATGGAATTACAAAGTACCAAGGGTAGGAAAAACAATTTTTTCCACTTCTGTGTTGTCCCATTTATCAACACGACGATATTTGTCACAAGACTAACAAAATGTTGTTTCTATAAGAGATAATGGTTGTAATGCAGAAGGTCATTTCAGGTATGCATCAATGAAGTGAAATAATAGGTTGACATTCGACATTTTCTCTCCAAATGGAAAACATGTTTGTGTTGTGAGTGTTTAATATGTCATCATTACATGAAGTAACACATTTTTTTATTCCATTGTTTCCAATGACCATGAAATATTCTTGATGTAATTCCCAAGGTGCTTTGTACAAACATTGAAGGGATGTTCCTTTTTTCCTCAATCATGTCTCTTCAATGCATTTACTATGCCTTTGAACATGATTCAAAAGATATTCATAGTAAAAAACAGGATCACTTGAAATCGTTTAATCTATATTCAATAAGCACATATCATAAACGATAAAATGATGCACCATTTGAATTCTATACAAGTTATCTCATCGATTCCAAGCTAATATATATTTTTCACAGTAGTCTTTAACATTAGTAACTGTAGTTTTATTTATCCAAACCAATGTATCAATATTGGGCACATTTTAAAGCAAAAGAAAACCATGAATATGTGTGGATCCTCTATGTTTCCATTTGTACCCAGTCATAACATTTATTTATATGAGATTTAAGAAAAGAAAAGTCAATGTAAAACTAGAAGGACAAAAGAAGCTAGGTTTTTGTGTGTTTATACCAAAAATTGGTTGTTTGACAAAGCTTTTTTAGCACTTATTTGTGAAAGATCATGAAGACATTGATGAATGTCTGCAATAGTCGATGGTGGGTCATCTTCAAAAACAAATTAAAAGAACCTAGTTATGTAATCATGTCAGTGAAGTCAACATGACACTTTGTCCAATATGATCTTGTCCCTGGCAAATTGGATCTAAAGTGCATAAAGTTTTTAGCAAGTTTATCATTTACGAAAAATCATGAAGACATTGACGAATGCTTTCAATAGTAGATGGTGGGTTATCTTCAAAAAAAAATTAACAAAAACAACAGTTATCTCTTAGGTACGATGGTGAATCATGAGGTTAAGCAAAACAATATTTGAATTTGGGATAGCCACAAAATATCTTATGATGATAATGCATCAAATGAAGTGCATATTCATGCATCTAAACATTTTTGAAATGTAGTTGTTTGAATAAATCTTCAAATGTAGGAAACAAATTAGGAAATGCCATAGAAAATAATCATTTTGAATTATATTCATTTACATGTGATAAGCCAAGTGTTGGACATGGCATAACATGAGGAGTTGCTTGATTTATTGATTGCAAATAGTTTCGTATATGTTCTATTTATGTTCTTGTATTGGGAATTATGGGCACACATAAATAAGGTGGTTGTTCTGCAAAATCTAATAAGACATTTACACATCCACCTACAGACAAATCTATTTGTTACGATTCTAGAATGTTAATAGATACATGTGGAAGCATGAATGAAACAATTTTCAGTTTAACAAGTAGTGTTGTTAATGTTCTCTTATCAAGAAGCATGTCCTTATATTATGATTCACATGTTGTTTTGTATTGCAAGGCTTTTATAACATGTGATCTACTAAAATAAAAAACGTGCATTTTTTTTTAAGGATCTTATCTTTTGATAAGCATTATATCTAATTGGTTTGTTTAACATGGAAGATATTTTAAAATCACACTAATGTCTATTGTTTTTTCCTACCTCCATGTATGTGTTTCACCCACAAATTTGGATTTTTTGTTGTTATAAGCATTTCCTCAATTTGTGTAGTCACACACAAAACCACAGGTTGTTCTCAAGGTCTATATTATTCCATTTAGATAAATGATGGTCAATTCATTCAAAACTACATCTATAAAAATAAAATCTTCATTTGATATTTTATTTATCATGTTTGGATAATTTTCCTTGCATATAGAACTTGTTTGAATAGATAAAAATGGTTGTGAATCTATAAAGTTGGAATTATAACAACTATCAACAAGCAATGCATATGCTTTTATTTTAACAATAGTCAAAGGAGAATCAACATGTCCATCCTTCGTTAAGGTATTGAATGTTTGAGATGACAAAGATCTAGTAGTATCAAGAAATAATTGATTTGTAGTTAAGGTTTTTTTATGTGTGCTTTGGAGAATTTCATGATTGGATTTACAAGGAAAAGGCTTCTTACTTATTTAAGGATTACACATAGCATCTTGAGCAGTACACTAAACAACTATGGATTATAATTGGGTATCTTCATAATGATCTGTAGGAAGTATTCCCTAATTTGCAATTGTTGAATGTAAATCTCTATTCAAAGGATGGTGTCTTTACTTTTTGCACTTATTTGTAACATCTTTATGGATTTGGTATAGTTTGTGTTGTTGTTCTTTGATGTGATCTTTATATCGTGCATAATACTCATGCCTTTGTTCTTTATTTTGAGGAATAGGCATTTGCAAATCTTATTTTAAAAAGAAAATATTATTTAAAATTTTGTATAATCCATAATAGCTAGCAATCAATATCAAGTGTTTTTTGGAACATATAATTTAACGATGAAAAGATAAGGAACATATTCACAAGTTAAAAATTCCAAAATATATAACTTCCAAGAAAATAATTTATGTATTGCTTGTATTAGCATATGATAACAAAAGCAATTGAATTTCCATGCTTGTATTGAATTTTGAAATTTTGTCAAAATTTTGGAAGTTCAAGACATGCATTTCACAAAAATGATAACCATTTTTCAAGTTTCCATAAATGAAGGTACAAAACTATTGCCTTAAGACAACATATATACAAACTACAAAAAGGTAAGAATATCAAATGTAACATTCATTAGATATTAAAAGTACAATAACCAAATGATAATACTTTTTGATGATTTTTAAACTACACTAAACAATATTACCCATTTATCAATTTTATGTTTTACCTTATGTTGATTATGTTAACCTTAATTGGGATAAAAATAAAATATTAATTTAAATTATAAAGCATGTTAGTTAAACATGAATCTGATTGTAAAATATTGAAATTGATTTGTCAAACTTTGCATGTGCTAAATATAGAAAGTCCTAAAGATATCAAGATATTTAATATTTCTAGCTCACAAACAAACTGTGACTAATTTTTGATAGTGAAAATGAACAAGAAGTAGGCTTGCAAGTCTCTCGAATCTAGAACTATGTAATGCACAAAAAATTGTCTCAAAACCACCTAATTTTTTTAATCTTACTTTAATGGTGTTTATTTATTCACTATGGTTGATTAATGTTTAACTATTTTGATTCGATCAAGGTACAATTGAAGTGTAACACACACAATTATTACAAAATTTATTTAATACCTTTGCTTGCCACCATGAGGTTTATTTAAGATTAGAATACCAATGTAAGAGGTTAAAATTGAATTAATTAGTAATATCCAGATTAAGGAAGTGAAACAAGTTAGATTATTAATAAATACAGAGTTATAATTTCTTGATTTAAAGGATCACACATAGCCCAATCAACACTCAAGGAGAACGAAATGAGCTTGTCGATAATTAATTAGCACAGGGTTGTCACTTCAAGGTTCACCAAGGGAGAGTCATCTAACACTATACAAATCTTATCTTAAGGTACTCAATATAAGGAAACCAACCAATTTAAAATGAAATGGTTGACAACAACCTTATGAGGATCAAATTCAAACTTAAATTAAGTATAAACATATTTATCCAACAAAATACATATGAACCCAACACGAAAGAAGATGACAAACACCCTTAACCTAGCCTAAGAACCTAGACCCTATATTCCCACCATAACGTGGATAGCCTACATATCCACTCCATGGAATCAGTGTTCGATGTAGTTCTCCTTACACTTGTAATGGCCTTATCCATGAGACATCATCACTGAACAAGAGTTGGTGATATAAGCCAATAAAAGAACTAGTACATCACTTGGGTGAGCTTATAAAGCTCTAGTCATCTACTCTAATGAACGACACATCTTAAGGTCATCAATCACTATCGACGATATCACAAGGTGCAAGTGCTTACTCAAGCACTTCCACACAACATCATAACAAAAAATATGAGTGTCTAGGAACTTATATTCTCTTATTCCAATGTGATCAATAACTCTACAATCTCTGAACTACGTTGTTTATATAAACTCCATCTCTTTAATGAATCTCAAAAGGTGTCCAAGGTTAATATGTGATAGAATAAGCTCAAATCTTAATAATCAACAAGGGTCACTATCTACAATAGATGATCAATTAAGAAAAATGTGTTGTTAAAATTTACGATAAACACATATGCAAAGAAGAATATCATACCATTCATGATTAATCAAGCATACTAAGAATTGGATACTTTAAACACGTGTTATAATAACATACTAAAGTTAGTTTTTAATTGTCCACACTAAGAGGGCATCCTAAGGGTTAGTTTCTTAAGCCTGTGCCCACTCCTCGAGTTGCCTACACATCTATGGTAAACCCCATCACGCGTAGAATCAGAGATGTGAATACAATTAACCTTCACCAATCATCTACATTACTAAGCATAACAATGTTACCCCTTGTAGGTAACCCTATGGCCACTGGTTGGCCCAAGCGTATTTAGGCACTAGCAAGAGTTACAAAGAGTGTCTCACGGAAGGATCAATTATGTTTAAACTTCTAAATCTGAGCATAAATGGCAGCCTTACTCCCATGGTGTGTTCCAATTCAAAAACTAAAATGACCCCTTTTTAAAAGACACAAACATACCAATCTCCAAGCTAATAAACAATTGTAAAAGTACCCCTAGAACTAATTTGAAAGAAGTAGATAATTTTTTTCTAGTCATTAGAACCTATTATTTAAGCTATAAATATCATGCTTAAGGCATAATACTATTTTATTGTTAGGGAAACATCAATTTTATCTATCGTTCCAAAGTGATTTTAACTGCTTGGAAAATTTCCTCAACAAAGTACTATGTAACTCGGCTTTGGAACCGCCTTGTTAAAAATAACAAATCTTGTGATTAAATTATTTTGTTATCAAAATGATGATATTAAGCTATTGAAATTGAAATTTCAACTTTATGTTTTGAGAAATTTAAGTTCTAGATATTTTATTTAAGTCGATTCCAAATTGACTTTGAGAATAACAAGAAGGTAAGGAGATTTTGCCCCTACAATTGTATTCAACTAACAAAGATGGTTTCTAAAAGGGAAAAATTATCTGATTATCGATCCCATATTTTGTCTACTAAAATAATTACTTTCAAGTCTCAGAATCCAAAAAAACTAAATATAAGTATTTATTTAAAGTCCATTCTAAAACAAGTGTCTTGGCCTACTCTTGATGAATTTCATTCTTGGTCTATCACCCATTGCTTCAGAGAGGTGAACAATCAAGCTAATTGGTTGGCTAATAAGGGCATTGATCAAATTCCTAATGTGATTAATGAAATTCTTATGATACTGGGCCCTGTTTGGAGGTGCTTGAATAATTTTAATGCACTAGCTAGATTTGTATATATTATGTGGGTGCTTCGTTGGTGCTTGCAAATTGGGGGCTTTAATTCTTTGGAGCTTGGGATGTTTTTTATTTGGGGACTTGTTATCATTTTCTTGCAAGTGGAGAGAGGATATTTTTATATGCAAATGTAGTAGCCATCTTCCTCTGCTTTGCTATATACTTTGACAGCTTCTCTGAAGTTTTGGCTTGAACGTTTCTTTTTTCTAATCTCCTTGACTTCATCAAGTGGGGAAAAGGCATTTAGGGAGTCAATTTCATATTGAATTCTTTGAAATCATTATGGAAATGAGGTGGTCTCTAGATGTGAATTTCATCTGATCTCTTCTTTTGTAATATCTTATCATTGATATCTAGTATTTTCTGCTAGGTATTTCATGTATTTAACAAGGACTTTGAATTAATTTGCTTAGTGGTTGGGCCTCATCTTAGGGCCTTATTGATTGGCTATGGAGTGTAGGATGGATCAATACCAGGCAGAGTATTGTCTTGAATTTCTTCTATTTGTTCCTCATTGCTTTGGAGTCACTTCTTTTGAATGAGCAATTTATGATTTATCTCAGCTTGGCGAATGCTCTTGCTATTGGCAACTTGGTCATCCAATTTTGTGATTGTTTATTCACTACTTCCCCTTCTTTGGTGGGGTTTTTCATCCTTTTTTGACTTCCCTGAAGTGGCTTGGTTGGCTAACCTTTTTCCTTCTCTTTACAACCTTCGTGGCCCTATTCCAGGTGAGGTGGTTGTTGATTCTTTTGGATTTGTTTGGTGGTCATCGGCAACGCATAAGATCCATGGTTGACTTTCTTTCTCCACTTGTCATCGTTGTGTGGCATAGTTTTATGGGTTTATATTTTGTTTTGTTTCTCTCTAGTGTGGTTATTTTTGTCTTTTTTGTGCCTCTTGTTGGCACTTTTGGTATTTTTAAGGGGGTTAGTATGTTGTGGTTTAATAACAACTTTCTTTCCTCTTTTCCACAGCCTAATGAAACTTTGGTATAAATAAAAGTTTCTAAAAGATTTAAAATTCATTTGAGTATTAGTTGCCTATTCCACAACCTAATGAAAATGATTTTAATTCTTAGTTTCAATTATTAACCAATTTAGACATTTAATTAGCTTAATTTCCAAAAGAGATTTAAATTAAGTTGAACAAAATTAGAAAAATACTAATGTCATTATTTCGAGATAACAAAGTTTTAAATCAAATATTTAAATTTATTAAATCTTATATTCAAATCATTATAATTAAATAAACTTATTAAAATATGTGTTCAATATATTTATTCATTAAAAACTAGATAAAACTCTTTTATTATTTATTTATGTTCAATAAAGAAATAAATTATACCAAATCATATGTTTAAAACTATAATATCCTACCTCAAATTATTCCAATGTAATAAATTAATAACATCAATTTAAAAAAATTAATGTTATTCATTAAATAATAAAATCGCAGGGCTTTTATAGACTAAAGAGAAAATCAACTTATTTAATGAGTGATATAGAAAAGCTTTTAAATAACAAAAATCAAAGGAAATAAATTCAAAAGCCGCCTTTTTGTCTTACCATATGGTAGATTAAGTCACCACTCTTGGATAGGAGGAATCTCCCACTTAGGATATAAGATAACCTCTTGAAACCTTAATTCTTTTAAATTCTCAAATAAAAATTATTTTTAAAAATTTTTGCTTTGAATTTTTATTTATTTCACTTGCAGGTTGAAGATTTGGATGAAAAACTTAAGAAAAGAAGACTCAATGTGAAAGATTAAATCATAGTGCATACATACAATGTATATATTGATATTTTATTATTAAAATACGTATATTTGTTATGAAACTCTAAAAAAAAGTTAGTTATTCATCTTGTTATTTCATTTATTTGTTTTATATGTATGTATGTAATATGTATATATATATGATATAAATATATACATATAATATAAATACATACATATATATATTTTGATACAATCGGATGGTAGTTATGTAATCGTCATTCCCTTTATGAAATAGGTAGTCAACTGCCTAATCGTCACCTCCCTCCCTTTATATATGGGTGTTAAGGTTGGCTACATAGCCGTTGCCCAACCCCTCTTGATAGGGGTTTGGGGTAGCCGTTTGTGCTACCGCCCCCACTTCTAAACTTGGGTGGGTGGGTAGGCGATGGTTGGGCCGACCGGCTCCCCTGCGCCCCCCGTGCCCCCCCCACTCATATATATATATATATATAATTAATAGAATTAAAATTTCAAATTTATATATATATATACAATAAAATAAAAAAATTATATATATATATATATATATATATATAATTTTTATTTTTATTTTTATTTTATATATATATATATAATTGAAATTTTAATTTTATTAAATATATATATATATATATATATATTACTTATTTTATTTTATATATATATATATAATTGAAATTTTAATTTTATTAAATGCATATATACATTTAAAAATATATAACTGCATTTATTTCAAAAGCAAGATTTTATTTATTTAAAATATATATGTATATATTCTCTTTCACACACACATTTTAGGTACATAATTTAATTGAAATTCGAATTTTATTTTATTATTTTTCAAATGTTAGGATTAATATCCAATTATTTATTATAAATTAAAATTGTCTAACAAAAAGAGAAATATCAAAATGGTCATATTTTGTTTATTTTTACTAATAAATAAATTTCTATTTAACATGCAATTCAAATGAGCAATATGAGACGGAAATTTAAAAATTCAATGTAAGAAATTTCACAAACTCAATATAAAATTTTTCATTTTTTACGATGTAAGAGAGATATGAGTAAGGATTCAAAAGAAAGAGAGAGATAACCACACAATAAAACACTAATCTTATTTTTTCTTTAATAATTTAAAACAATAAATTTTACCTTCAAAACTAGATCATAAGATAAGAAGAGGAGAGTTAAGTGAAGAATAGACATGTCATTTCTTCACAACATGATACAACTCAACAATAAACAAAATTTTATTTTCAATTTCAATCTCTGAAATTCAAGGAAAAGGAAGGAGATAGATTTTATAAATATGTTAAGTACTACCAAAATCAACAAAAATATGAGAAAAAACCTTACCTCCAATCTTATTATTTACAAACTCCTCCAAGCTTATAAGACTCCAACAAGCTCCTTCCAAACTCCTTCTTCCACCAATTTCACCCCGCAAAGAATCAACCCTCTCCATCACTAATTTTTTTTTTTTTCATCACAAAAAAATGAATCTCAAATAAAAACTAAGAATTTGAAAATAAAAGAAGGAAATCAAATTTCTCTTTCCAAAATATATATATATATATATATATATATTTCATATTATGGACTTTCTTGGAAGTAAAGTTATACACCTAATAAAATTCTTTTGCATGCCCATATTCCTTACAATAGTTAATTTTAAATTACCTTTCTTAAAAATATTCCACCAAGTAGGTAAGAGAGTAGGTTTTCTATAAAGGCATATGGGATAGGGTTCATAAGCTCTCTTGGAAGCCTAGGACCTATTTTATTTCAATTTTGAATATTATTAATTTATAATATTTAAATATATATTTAAAACATATAATTATAATTTAAATAATCTTTCTTTATTTATTGGGAAGCATTAATGTTGCATCTTGAATCTTCGCTAAATAAATTATTTAATTATTTATGGATATTTATAGTAGACACATATGATATTAGTTATATTTCTGATTAAACTTGAGATTTATGTTATTATGGGATAATAGAATATTGCTTAGATACATAATAATATATGATTGTTTACTGTGAGTTGGTTAATGGATATGTTTACATTTTGAGCATATTAATGTATTGTTTTAGTTATATTTATTGTTATATGTTTATCATGTAATATGATCTAATTACTTGCATGTTGTGAGATGGAAGCGAAAGAACTCATATCTCAGAGTGTGTTGGAAGAAGAGCATCATCGAAGAGGGCGACGCAGATAGAGACGTCGAAGGTTGACAGAGAGCTGACAAAAACCCTGCACACACCATAATAGTTAGCACATGGTAAAAATGCATTAAAAATAATTGTTTATGGTATGTTTATTACTTGCTTGAGTGTTACTTTATGTGGTTTGTCAAAGTAAGTAAAAAATATCGTAATTAATTATTTTGTGTATGTGACACGTCTTTATCATTAATGCTAATAAAAACATTATTACCAAAAGTAAATTCAAAATTTGGATTGTTGGTAATTATGAAATTGATATTTAAAATGCTATAATATTCATATTTGATAATTGACTTAATTTAAATCATGGATTTTAGCATTTAATGTCAAAATATATTAAAAATAAAAATTTCAATGAAAAGGAAAGGAAAAAAGATCAAATTCGGCGCGATGGATGAAGGCGAGCAGGAGGGCGCAACAGGGTAGGGTGCGACAGGACAAAAAGCAAGGCGCAGATACCGAGAAGCGCTTGGACTACAACAGACGTCTTAAGGAGTGAGCAGCAGTGGGAAGGCTCCACTTTTACATGGTTTAGGCTCTTTTGTTGCTCTCGAGCAACCAAGTATGCATATTCTCAAAGTCAACGTCTGTTTGGAAAGATGCAAGGAGAGACACAAGCTGGCCATATCTATGGAAATGATTGCTGAAGACATTGAATACTATTCCAATCACTCCTTGTATTGCAAGTTTATGGGGCTTAAGACGTCGTTGTTAGTCCTGGAAGCATGGGCTCAGAGGACGTGGGCACCAGAAGGAGACATGGATATTACATTGCTGGCCAACAACTATTTCATAGTCACTTTTACCTGTATAATAGATTGTCAACGAGTTTTTGCTGGAGGTCCTTACTTCTATAATCAAGTGAGTTTGTTTATCAAGCCCTGGCATGCCGATTTCATATCTTGAGAGGAACTACCAAACTGTGTCACGGTGTGGGTGCGTCTGCCCCACTTTCTGGTGGAATGTTGCCGTGAAGACACCCTCCATTTGCTTGCATCCTTACTGGGAAGGCTAGTAGGATCCTCAATGTCACTCCTGGGGAAAAAGGTAATGACTTATGCACGTATTTATGTGGAAATAGATCTTAGTAAGCCATTACCAGATGCTATTGAAATGAGTGCAGGCCCTTTCACATGGGTACAACAGCTGGATTATGAAACCCTTCCTTTTCGTTGTCATCTATGTCATGCTTATGGGTATTTGCAGCGATGGTGCCCAACTTTGAAATCTACTGCACCTTAGCCAGCTCAATCTATTTGCACTCCTTTTGGTACTGACAAGGAAATGGGTCCGACTCCAGGTGAGAAACCTAATACTGACGGTTTTCTGCTGGTTAAAGGCCGATATAGAAATAGAGGCCAAAAATGACCCTCGAAAGAAAGACAATTCGATGACTCGCTCAATATATTTGAAATATTGGATGACCTTAACCAACAAGAGGTGAATCCTGGGTTGACAATTTTTGACCAAGGGATTGAGGGACCAGCTCTGGAGACCAATGCTTCAGGGGCTTTAACTGAAACATAGGATGCTGGAGATTGTCATATGGATATGGACCAGTAGCTGATAATTTTAGAAGGAAAGACTTCCTCAGTTTGTCCCCCCAATAAAGACAGAAATATGCCCCTTATTGGGAAAACTGAGGATCCAGGGGTAGCAAGAAGCAACAAATCTTTTCCTCATCTTGGACTTCAGCAAAAAGACCTTAAGAAAGGAGGGGGAGAGAAATCTGGTAAGCCTGGCAGAAAAAAGGACCAGAAAAAGATCAAGCTAATGGGAGAGACTTTGGTGGAGTCGGGGTCAGTAAAGACTCTAGATGCACACTTTTTGAGCTCTCTGAAATGATTATAATATCTTGGAATGTAAGGGGTTTGAACAACAGCCCCAGATAAAATGTTGTTCACAACCTGATTAAATGTCATAGGCCAGATGTCTTTTTCTTGTAGGAGACTAAGCTTTCAGTTGAAGACATGTCCAGACTTGCGCCCAAGTTGTGGTGGCAAGGAAAATGCCAATGCATTGGTGCTACTGGATACTCAGGAGGACTAGCTTGTCTGTGGAACCCACATAAGTTTGGCCTCATAGGTTGGCTAACTTCTAAGTACTCTATGACTATGATTGCTTCCAGCTTTGAGATGGGGGAAGTCATTATCTTCTCTAATATCTATGCTCCCAATGATTGGCGGGGTAAAAGCTACTTATGGGACCACATAAGTTTTGTCCATAGCCTGGCCCCCTTCCACCCTTGGATAATGGCAGGTGACTTTAACGCTATTCTTGATTTGACTAAAAAGAGTGGCGGCACAGCAAGGCTGGACCCATCTGCTTTGCTAATGCGCAACTTCATTGAAACCTTGAATTTAGTTGACATCAGACCCAATAATGGACAGTTCACCTAGAACAATCGCAGGAGTGGGAATATTACATTGCTGAGAGACTTGACCATTTTTTGGTTTCAGCTTTTTGGGTTGGTGGAATGTGATCGATGAGGTTTAAAATTTTGGACTGGAGAGGATTGGACCATTGGCCCATCAAGCTTACTAGTGTCTCACAGCATCATCCACGCTCTCTTTCCTTCAGATTTCAACTCATGTGGTTGCGAGATCAATCTCTCCATGAGTGTGTTGCTAATTGGTGGCGTTGGGGTAGGCCAGCCCATGGTACAACGATGTACATTTTTGCCAAAACATTGTAATATGTGAAGTACAAGCTCTAGCGATGGAATCACCAAAGTTTTGGGAATATTTTCCATGCTAAGGCTACTGTGCAAACCAAGCTTGATGGTATCACGAGAATAATAAGAGAAGAAAGACTGACTGAAGAGTTATTGCAAGAAGAAACTCAGGCTGTGAAAGACCTAAAGGAATGTGAGCCACAGGAGGAAATTTTTGGAAGCAGAAAGCTCGGATTGAATGGCTCCAAGAGGGGGACAGAAATACATCTTTTTTCTTCAATTCGTCCAAAGCCAAGAGACATGGCAATTCCATTTCGACCTTGGTCAATGAAAGAGGTGAGTGGCTTAACTCCTTTTCAACAATTTTAGAGGAGGTTGTGCAGTACTTCTCTACTCTCTTTAGGGAAGATGCTAATGGGGAATCTCCAAAAGAAGCTCAGGTTCTCTTCTGCATTCCGTCGTTGGTGATGCATGAAATGAATGAAAATTTAATGAAATCAATCACACTTGGAGAGCTTGAGGAAACCATTGTTCAGATAAAAAAAGGGAAAGCGGCTGGACCTGACGGCTTCCCAGTTGAATTCTATCAAGAGTTTTGGGATATCATCAAACTTGACCTTTTAGCTATTGTCCAAGAATCTCAGCGGAATAAGCAATTGCTTAAGGCTACAAATGCGACTTATCTTGCTCTCATACCCAAATGCGAAGGTGTTGATAGGCTAACCCAATTCTGCCCTATTTTCCTTTGCATTGTGGTTTACAAAATTATTTCTAAAATCATTGCAGATAGGTTAAAAAGAGGGCTGAGTGCTGTGATCTCAGAAGAGCAAAGTGGTTTTGAGGAAGGCAGGCAAATCCTAGATGGTATTGTTATTGTTGTTGAGTCCATTTACTCCATGGCCAGCTCTAAAGATAAGGTGATGTTCATTAAATTGGGCATGGCCAAAGCCTTTGATAGGGTCAGATGGTCTTTCCTACGGAAGGTTCTTCGTGCTTTTGGCTTTGTGGATGAATGGACTCAATGGGTCATGAGCTGCATTTCCTCGACTTCCTTCTTGGTACTTATCAATGGAGAACACACAAAGCTTTTTGGTGTTACTAGAGGGCTATGACAAGGTGATCCTCTGTCTCCATACCTTTTTCTTCTCCTTGCTGAAGGTTCAAAGCGGTTGATCAGCAAGAATAGAGAGGAAGGACATCTCCAAGGATGGCATTAGGGAGGGGATTTACCAGCTCAACTCACCTATAATTTGCTGATGACACTGCCCTTATGGGCCTGGCCACAATGACCGAAGCTTCTAATTTACACAGGATGTTAGATGTTTATCTTATGGCCTCGAGATAAAAGATAAATGAAGATAAGTCATCCATCTACTTCTTCAATACTCCGCGCCCTATTCAGTAGCGAATCGTGAGGTCTCTTCATTTTCAGATTGGGACCCCCCTTGATTTACTTGGGTATCCCTATCTCAGCTGGCCGTACATCCAAAGAATCTTGGCAGAGTATTTTGGAGAAATTTTGGGCGAAAGTGAATCATTGGACACACAGGTGGTTATCCTTTGCGGGCCGGGTTCAACTTATCCAATCTGTGGTGCAGGCTTTACCCAAGGTGTATGCTCCAGGTTGCTCCGATGGGATTCATTAAGGAGTTTGATTCGGTTACCAGACAATTTTTATGGGCTGGTAGTCTGAACTCCACTAAATGGAGCCATATTAGATGGGAGATTGTCTGTAGCCCCAAACAATATGGCAGGCTCGGTCTGAGGCAGATGGACTTAAATGGTATTGCTCTGGCAACCAAACTTTATTGGTGATGGTGCATCAAATAAGACAAAGCTTGGGCCAGAATTCTCTCATATAAATACTATTTCAGAACCATTTAGAGGGACATCCCTCACTATCCGCTTATTGGGAAAGGTTCGGCAATATGGGGTACTCTCAAAAAATGGGCTGCTCTCATCAAGAACGGTTTATTCTAGATTTGTAAACAGGGATCCAAGGCTCTCTTTTGGTCTGACTCTTGGGATGGATATCCTCCCGTCATTTCTCAGTTTTCAAATTTGTTGAACCTTTGTCAGAGATTCCTTGATGCTAGTTGGTCTTGGGTGAGTGACTTTAAAACTTAAATTACTCAAGGACAAGTAGAGGTTGCTCGCTGGAAAGCTTTCAAAACTTGGCATGTTAATGGGATGCAGGAAGAGAATGAAGAGTTGTTGCACATCCTTTCCAAGCACCATTGTTGTCCTCTTCAGGAGGATGATGAGCTAGCTTGGTCTCCCAATCCCAAGGGAGCATACACAGTTTCTTCTGGTTATCAGGCTTTACTTTTTAGAGATTAGACAGGGGGAAGTGCAGTGGTGGAAACAGGTCTGGAATAACTTCACATGGCCTAAATGAAACTATTTTGCTTGGATGCTGGCTTGGAACAGGTGCTTGACCTGGGACAATCTCCAGAATAGAGGTTTTCAAGGCCCTTCTATATGTGTTATGTGCGGAGCAGTCGAGGAGGATTTTGCACACCTTTTTTTGCGATGCCCCTTTGCCTTACAACTCTGGCATTATTGGTGGGATGTTTGGCAGTGCCCATGTCTTCATGTTCAATCTGTGGTCAATTTTTGGAATGGCTTGGGAGAACCCCCCTCAAGGACGCCCTTCCTACAGGACACATGGCTGGGTAGCCCCATTTTTATGTTTGGGCAGATCTAGCTTGAGCGAAATAGGCAAATTTTCTGGGGGGTGAGAGTCATGGTGTAACAAGTATGGCAGAAAGTGTTGGGGATGATCTAGGAAGCCGTCTAAGCAAAGTGCGCGATCTGCCTTTCTTTGACCAAACAGTATGCTTAGGTGGTGGCGCGACTTGGATTCCAGCAGTTATCTGGTAAGTCTGCATGTGTCAGGAGGAGCAAGCAGGTCAAAGAGCAGATTCTCAGGACTGGTAAGTGGCAGCGCCCCTAGTGGGATTCTTAAGATCAATACGGATGGTTCCTCTAGAGGTAATTTGGGTCTCGCAGGTACTGGTGGGATAGGAAGGGATTTTGAAGGTACAGTGATTTTCCTTTTTGCAGTTCTTGAGGGGCTACAAACCATTAACATGATGGAAGGCTAGGCCATTTTTTATGCCCTTGAGAAGGCCCAGGTGTTAGGTTGGCGTAGGATTATCTGCGAATCGGACTCTCAAGTCTTGATTAACCTGCTCATCAAGAGGAAAGTGGAGGACGTCAATTGGCAACTATCTCTGATTGTGCAATAGATTTTGCAGATTTGCTCGCTTATGGATAGCGTTACTTTTGCTCATATTCTGCAAGAATGGAATAGGGCAGCGGATTTTTTGGCTAAATGGGTGTTTGACCATTTGGATGGTGGAAACATTGAGGATTGGGGGTCTCTCCCCCCGCCGTTGCATTCTGATTTGGACAGAATTCTAGAGGTTGATAGGGAGGTTCATAATATTGTCTAGTTGGGTGATTGCCTAGTTTTTCAGTTTTTGCTGATTTCTTCTGGGGGTTTCTGCCCCCCGTTCTTCTTGTAATGCTCTTTTCTTATTAATATTATTTTTACCCCTTTTTATTAAAAAAAAAGGAAAGGGAAAAAAACAAAAAAGACAATGAAACATTAAAAAAAATAATAATAATTAAAAATTAGAAAATCTAAAAAAGAATGAAATGTATTAAAAATAGGAAAAAAACTCAATCTAAAGCACAATAACTGTGCCTATTTCAAAAGGAAAAAAAAGTGGAGAAATTTATCATCATATGCATTGGGAAATGAAGGTCAGAAAGGAGAACAAGGGCACAACATAAAGAAAATAAACAAGAAAATTAATAAATCCAACATGTAGGTGGTGTTTTCAATTATACATCAATGTTGAAATATTTTTATGTATGCTTTAGTTCTGAAAATTCAGTTAAATAAGTGTATGAAATTCTTAGTTAAATCATGGTACTTGGAGTGTAGATATTTGTTTCCAACATGGTTATTGATTTTATAAATAAATAAAATGATGAACAAACACTTAACTACATATGGTCAAGAACCGCTAAAGGATAGCCTAGAATAAATCTATTAGCTAGCTTTCCCTTTGCATACATTATTGATGAGTCGACCTATTAGAGGTAGAAAATAATTGAGAAACAATATTCTATTGTTATCTCAACCCTACTAGAAATTGAACCAATAAATGATTATGCAACGATTTAGATTATTTAAAAAATACTAAGAACTGTGTTATTGAAAAATAACTATCAATTACACATTTTAAAAACTATTAAATTCTTGTATGGCGTCGAACCATAGTGGGTGAACTCAGCCGTGCGATATACAGATGAATTTCCCATTCCAACTATACATAATTTCTCTCTGTATGTATGTGGTTCACCATTATTCTTCTATTCTTGTAGTTGTTAGAAGTTTCACAGCTTAAGCATATTTATACCAGTCACTATGTCGCTTGATTTAGTATGCAACCTACTGGAACTTAGCAAACCACTACATAGTTAAACTACACAACTGAACCTTGGAAAAATTATTGTTATCAACAAATATACTTGGTGCCATTGTGCATTGTTTTTATGTTGTGAATTTCTCTATTGTGGCATCGCCAACCTTAGCAGTAAACAATTCATTTGTCTATTGCAAAAGTTATTAGTATGAGATCTGGTTGAATCATGGTTTCTTTTTGGGTCTCTAAATAACAATAACTCAACTTAGGTGAATTAGCTTCGGTGCATCCTTTTGTTTAAGTTGAATTTGATAAGGAGATGGTTTGTTGGAATTATTTTCCTTTAGGCATCATTATTTTTTTATTTGTAGTATTTTATAACTATAGCGTTGATACGCAATATAAAAATACACTTTACCACTATAGTTTTATTTATACAGCGATTACGATATGAAATACAATCATTAAAGGGGATTTTAAATACACTTATTGCTATAGATTTGCCTGATACACATCACTATTTTATAACTGAGTGCTTTGCCATTTAAAACTCAATTTCATGTTAACCTATAGTATGTTTTGGATGGAATCTAACGATTGACACATCATGTCATACCTTATAAACTCTTACATGTGTTCTTTTATTAAGTTTGTTGTAAATTAATAGAAACTCGATTATATACGATTAATATTATAGTTAATCAATTATTCATGACTTTATAAGAAAATAGTTTATTATCCAATCATTGCTATAAATATGATGTCGTCATATAACTAAAGCTTTTACCTTGGACGAGGGTTTTATTTTGTAGTTCATCAAATATATGAATGCATCTTATATTATTTTTTATCCCATACTAGAAATAATGACTATGGAATAAAAAATAATATAAGATTCATTCATATATTTGATGAAATAAATATATGTTGTGATTACTCTTATGTTTAGCATGCTATGTGATGCATTTGCTAGTAAGATGTAAATTATGTGAATCTTGTGGTTGAGTTGTATTTGATCAATTCATATTGTTAATGTAGAGTAAGGAGTGAGATGAACTTCACTGACTTATTAACATTGCAATACTAGATAAAGGTAGTCTGATCAAGTGGTGTGTATGAATTTGATTGATTTATAGATCATTTTTATATTACTATTCTTAAATTTTATGGTCAAAGTATGTTTAGTGAGACATTATCATTTCATAAGTATGATTTATATGTATGTGTGATATCTTGCAATAGATCAAGTTTTCTATGATACACTGCAAGTTTAGTTAAAAAATAATATATCATACGGGTACTTGCTTATCTTTTTAAAAATTTATGCCATCATTATCTACTCATCCATAAAGAGAGGGATATTTCCTGAAGAAATTAATGTGAGGGATCATTGGTTCATGATTGGTGCGTAAAAGTGCTAGGATGATGCTCTCCCTTCCCACAATAATACTATTTATTGAGATGACACTTGAGATTATCATAGATACTTGAAGTTCGAGAACTATGCTCCTAAAGAGCCATGTATCTTGTTTGTACATTATATTATATTGTACTTATTATTAAAAATTGTCATGAAGAGTTGTAATTATTTATTATTGCACATTGACAATGGTGATTATTTATTTGTACCTTTCGTGGTTGAGTTATTATAATTACTTTTTATATTTGTGTTTTGGCATACTGTCATTATGTTAGAGATCCATGGTTTATGATGTAATAATATTTGTTTGTCATTATCACGCATGTGTACTTTACATGATCTTTGTTAGATTCTTGAGATGTAATCTATTTTGGTATATGTATTTATTTATTGCATTTCTAGATAGATCTCAGTGGGATTGTTACATGTAGTATCAGAGCTACAACTCAAACTCTAAGACCTAATGAGTCCACTAATGTTTTTATATCATTTTGTTGATAGAAAGAAGGATGGTGAGAGCGAGAGTTTCTGGAGAGGATCCTTTGAATGCTAATGACAACAACCCTTCATTTGATCCTAGCCAATTTGATGTTGAGTAGTCAGTAAAGATGGACCAGATTTTCATAGTTATGAATGAGACCAGAGATCAGATTATAGCTTTGAAGTAGGTGGTTCATGGCCATGAGGAAGAGGAACATCAAGATGAACCTAAAGAGCATCTAGCTGAGCAGGAAAATTCTTAGGATGTTAGAGCTCAAGTTGTTGTGGAGTTGGCTAGAGACATGAAGGTGAACCCACCTAAGTTTGATGGGATTGTTCTAGGTGATGCCGAGACATGGATAATAGATATGGAGAATTATTTATAAATTTGAAACTACTCTGAGGTCACCAAGACATTTTGGGGAGCATACTATTTGGTTGGTGAGGTAGCTACATGGTGGGCTAATAAAAGGTTAGAAATGAATTTGAATTCAACTAGTGCCACTCGGGATCAGCTTGTGGCATTATTCAGATCACGATGGCTTCCAAAGCTTGATTTTGATCAAAAGCTCATAGATTTTCAAAATCTAAAGTAGGGTGATATGCCAATGAATGAGTACTAAGAGTAATTTACTAAACAATTAAAGTACATACCTCAGTATCAGGGACATGAGCGATTCAAGATCAAGAAGTTTATCATGAGTTTGAGGCCCCAAATTGGTGGAGAGGTAGATGTTCATGGACCTTCCACCATGGACCAGTTCTTTGAGAAGGTGGTCAAATAGGAGCATAAGTTGAAGTCTCTTTTGTAGGCCAAGGATAAGTTCAAGAAAATATTTGGAAACTCTAAGTCAACCTTTAAGAAGAAATTTTGGAAATAGAAGAGTGTAGACTCTAGGAAACAACTTAAAAACTAGAATGCCAAGTTCAATCATGGTTCAGGAAATAAGAAGCAAGGAAATGGATCCAAAGATGGTTTCAAGGGAAACCAATAGAGTGATAGGCAAGGACTACTAGGAGGTTATTTCATTTGCATAGAGGATCATTATGCTCATGATTATCCTCAGGACAAGTTAAAGGGTAAGGGAAATAATCTTCAGTAGGGTAATTTTTAGTAGTGAATTCATGCAGTAGTCAATAATAAAATATCAGGCATTATCTATTGAGCTATCAAGTACTTTATTTGACCTTCCCATTTTCATTTTGATTGATACAAGAGCCAATAAATATTTTATAGCTCCTAGGATGCTCAGTAAGTTTACTAAAAGAGCTGATGAGACCCTAGAAGTCAACTGACTTACAAAACATAAAGATAAGGTTGATTATTACTTGAACAAAGTTGAGTATCTTGATGATTTTTAGAATTAGACACAAATTCAGGTGAGAATAGAGAGTTGAAGCTTAGGCAAATTGCAATTATGGAGTTTAAGAGGGCTCAAGGAAAAGGATGCCAAGCATTTATCATCAAGATAAATGAAATGGAGGAACCTAAGGAACCATCTCTCAAATATTATCCATTTCTTAGAGATTTTCTTGATGTGTTCCCAGAAAATTTGCTAGGTTTAACTCCTAGATGTGAATTAAAATTTTCTATCGATATTATACTTGGTTAGAAACCATAGTCTAAAGCACCGTATAGGATGATAACCAATGAGTTGGTTGAATTGAAGGCTCAACTTCAAGAGTTTTTTGTTAAGGGGTTGATCAGGCTAAGGGTATCACCATGGGGTGCACCAGTTATCTTTGTCAAGAAGAAGGATGGTACCTTTCAACTATGCATTGATTACAATATGTTGAACAAGGCCACCATCAAAAACAAGTATTTGTTACCTCGTATGATTGTTTTGATCAAATGTGAGGAGCAATAGTATTTTCTAAAATTGATCTTCGAGCAAGATACCATCAGTTGAGGATTCATGATGAAGACATTTCAAAAATAGTGTTTAAAACTTGGTATGAGCACTATGAGTTTACAATATTACCATTTGGACTGATTAATGCTCCAATAGCATTTATAAATCTCATGAACAATGTATTTATAAATTACCTTGATCACTTTGTGCTAGTTTTTCTGGATGACATTCTTATCTACTTAAAGAATGAAGAGGAACACCTTCAACATTTGGAATTAGTTCTGAAACAGTTGTGAAAGCATAAGCTATATGGCAAGTTATCCAAATATGCATTTTTTTAAGAAAGATTCTAGTATTTGGGACACATTATCTTTGAAAATGGTATCTCTGTAGATCCAAGGAATATTAGAGCCATTATGGAATGGCTAATACCAAAGAATGTGCATGAGATTAAAAGCTTCATGGGGTTAGCGAGCTATTACAAGAAGTCTGTTCTAAATTTTTCTAAGACAGTGAATCTAATTACTTCCTTGCAATGGAAGAAGCACATATTTGTTTGGTCAGAGAAGTGTGAACTAGCTTTCCAAGAGTTGAAAATAAGGTTTACATCATCACCAATGTTGAGAGTACTAGACCCCAATGGTCAATTTTCAATGGTCACAAATGCATTAAGGGATGGACTAGGTGGAGTCCTTATGCAATAATGTCATGAAAGTGAAATCTATATGAGTTGAATTATGTCACTCATGATTTGGAGCTTGCAGTGATTGTTCATGCTTTGCAAATATAGAAGCATTACTTATTGGAAAAACTTTTTGAGCTCAAGACAGATAACTTGAGACTCAATTATATTTTCACCGAACCTAATTTGAATGATCGTCAAAGATGTTGGCTTGAGCTCTTGTTTGATTATGATTTTGACATCAGTTATATCAAAAGCAAAGAGAATAGAGTAGTTGATGCCCTCAGTCACAGAAAGTACATATCAGCTACAACTACTATCAAAAGTACTTTTAGGGATTGAGTGATTGAGTTCTCTTTAAGAGACAAATTTTATGATCAAGTAAGAAAAGCATTTTTGAAGAATGCTTAGAATCTTTAGTACAAAGCATTCAATTTGGAGAATGATGGTTTATTATGTTACAACAGATGAATGTATGTGCCAGATTAAGAGAATATATGGATCATACTGCTAAAGGAATTGCACAATTCCTCATATTTTGGACATCCAAGTGTAACCAAGTTGATGGCAGAGCTTAGAACATTGTATTTTTAGAAATGAATCAAGAAAGGTGTAGCTAATTATGTGTCATATTATCTAGAGTATCAGCGAGTGAAATTTGAGCATGTGAATTTGATTGGATTGTTATATCCACATGATATCCCAGAACAAAAATGGTAGGTGATTAACATGGAATTTGTCCAAGGTTTATCGATCTCACAGAATAGGCATGATATGATCTTGGTAGTTATTGACAAACTAACCAAGGTAGCTCACTTTATACCAGGCAATTTGATGGATGATGCACCTACTCTTGCAAAGAGATTACATAGTTTTTTAGAGAAGATCATTTTGGATCATGATCTGAAGATGATTCGAGGTTTTATGACTCTGAATTTAGCTATGGGTACATAAATTAATTTCATTACAACTTATCACCCAAAGACTAATAGACAAACTATGAGAGTTAATCAGGTGCTTAAGAATCTTATTTGAATGTGTTACATAGACCAGTAGTATAAGTGGGAAGATTATCTTCCATTGATTGAGTTTGCATATAAAAACTCATACCAATTAGTGTTGAAGATGACACCATTTGAGGCACTTTACAAGAGAAGGTGCAAGACACCCATTAGTTGGGATAGGTTAGAGGACATGGTAGTCTTCAAACCCAAGATGCTCTCATAGATAAAAGAGCAAGTTAGATTAATTAGGTAGACATTGTCCAAGGCCAATGATAGACAAAAGAGTTATGTAGATTTGAAGAGGATAGAAAGGCACTTTGTAGTTGATGATAAAGTGTTTTTATGGGTTAAGTCGTAGAAGAAATCAATTAAATTTGGGAAGTCTATAAAATTGTCATCGATATTTGTGAGACCCTTCAAGGTGTTAGAAATGGTCAATCTTTTAGCGTACAGACTTGTGTTGCCACTAGTCCTAGCTCTTTTACATAATATCTTCCATGTTTTATATCTTAAGAAATATATATCTGATCCTATGCATGTGTTAGATTGGAATGCTTTGCAAGTTTTAGATCCTAGGGTGGTCATAGTAGAATCAATTAGGTTAATTGACACATACAAACTTTATTTGCATAACAAAGATATGTCACAGTGCAAGGTCCAGTGGGATCAATACTTTAAGGATAGTGGTACATGGAAGGACTATGATGAGTTCTTCAAGAGATTTTCATATTTATTTGCTTGATTAAATACTATTATATTATGTTATTTTCAATTGAACAATATTTTTATTTTAAAACATATATTTGAATAAGAGTCAATTGGGACGATGACTAGCTTTAGGAGGGAAGGATGTTGCATCTTAATTCCTCACTAAGTAAACGATTTAAATATTCATGAATATTTATAGTGGACAAATATGATATTGGTTGTATTTCTGACTAAGCTTTATATTTATGCTATTATGGGATAGTAGAATATTGCTTAGATACATGATGATACATGATTGCTTACTGTGAGTTGCTTAATGTATGTGTTTACATTTTGAACATATTAATGTATTATTTTAGTTATAAATATTGATATATGTTTATCATGTGATATGATCTAATTATGTGTATGTTATGAGGTGGATTCAGGAGAGCTCATCACTCAAAATATGTCAGAAAGAGAGAGCATCATTGGAGAGGGTGACATAGATGGTGATGTCAGAGGTCGATAGAGAGCTAACGAAAACTTTATACACACCATAATAGTTAGCACATGGTAGGAATGTATAAAAAATAGTTGTTTATGATGTGTTTATTACTTTCTTAGAGTGTTACTTTATGTGGTTTGGTAGAGTAGGTAAAAAATATCGTAATGAATTCTTTTGTGTATGTGACACGTCTTATCATTAATGTTGGTAAGAATATTATTAGCAAAAGTAAATTTAAAATCCAGATTATTGATAATTATAAAATTGATATTTAAAATACTATAATATTTGTAGTTAATTGATTTAATTTAAATCATGGATTTTGACATTTAACGTCAAAATATATTAAAAATAAATTTTTTATTGAAAAGAAGAAAAAACATAAAAGACAATAAAACATAAAAAAAGAAAATAAATAATTAAAATTTAGAAAATCTAAAACAAGAATTAAATGCATTAAAAATAACCAAAAAAAAAAATCTAAAGCAAGGAAACTATGCTTATTTCAAAAGGAAAAAAAAGTGGAAAAAGTTATCATCATATGCATTGGAAAAGGAAGGTAAAAAACGAGAACAAGGGCACAACATAAGAAGATCATACAATAGAATCAGTAAATCCAATAGGTAGGTGGTTTTGTTCAATTATACATCAATGTTGAAGGATTTTTGTGTATGCTTTAGTTCTGGAAACTCAGTTAAGTAAGCATATGAAATTTTTAGTTAATTCATGGTACTCAGAGTGTAAATATGTGTTTCCAACCTGGTTATTGATTTTATAAATAAACATAATTATGAACAAACACTTAACTGCATATCATCAAGATGCACTAAAGGAAAGCCTAGATTAAATCTATTAGATAACTTTCCCTTTGCATAAATTATTGATGCATCGACCTATTAGAGTTAGAAAACATTGAGAAAAAATATTCCATTGTTATCTCAACCCTGCTAGAAATTGAACCAATAAATGATTATGCAACGAAATAGATTATTTAGAAAATACTAGGAACTGTGTTATTGAAAAACAACTACCAATTATATTTTCTAAAAATTATTAAATTCTTGTATGGAGTTGAACCATAGTGGGTGAACACAACCATGTGATATACAGATTAATTTTCTATTCCAACTATACATAATTTGTCCCTGTATGTGTGTGGTTCGCCATTATTCTTCTATACCTGCAGTCATTGGAAGTTACACATCTTAAGCATATTTATACCAGTCACTATGTCACTTGATTTAGTATGTAACCTACTGGACCTTAGTAAACCACTGAATAATTAAACTACATAGCTGAACCCTGGGGAAATTACTGTTAAAAACAAATATACTTGGCATCATTATGCATTGTTTTTATGTTTTGAATTTCTCTGTTTTGGCATCTCCAACCTTAGTAGTAAACAATTCATTTATCTATTATAGAATTTGTCAGCATGAGATCTAGTTGAACTGTGGTTTCTTTTTGGGTCTCTAAATAACAATAACTTAGCTTAGGTGAATTAGCATCAATGTATCATTTTCTTTAAGCTGAATTTTATAAGTAGATGGTTCGCTAGAATTAGTTTCCTTTGGGTGTCATTGTTCTTTTATCTACAGTATTTTATAACTATAGAATTGATACGCAATATAAAAATACACTTTACTATTATATTTATGTTTATACAACCATTACAATATGAAATACAACCATTATAGGGTATTTTAAATACACTTACCACTATAGATTTACTTAATACGCATCATTGTTTTATAACCAAGAACTTTGCCATTTAAAACTAAATTTCATGTTAACCTATAGTATGTTTTGGACAAAATCTAGCAAATGACTTATCATGTTGTACCTTATAAACTCTTATATGTGTTCTTTTATTAAGTTTGTTGTAAATTAATAGAAACCCAGTTATATACAATTAATATTATAGTTAATCGATTATTCATGACTTTATAAGAAAAGAGTTTATTAGCCAATCATTGCTATAAATATGGCATCACCATATATAGCTAAATATTTTATCTTGGACAAGGGTTTTATATCCCCCATCTAAATAAAATTATAGCATAGTCATGCTAAAAAAAAGGGAGCTTTATATTTAATAAGTAACATAAATATCACATCATGGTGTATAATAGATTAAACACTAAGTATATATATGTTTGTCGATACTTATGATATGGGATATCAATTCATAGATATGTTTCCCTAATTATGTTTAAGGATGTGTTTGGTAAAAATGATCTCTTTTCCGAATAATGATATGTTCTATATTCGGGATGGTTGTAAAACATAGAACATTGTATTGCTTATTATTTTATCATAAACTCATAAACAATTAATTAAAATATAAGAACTCTTATAGAGATTTCTAGTTTATCTAGCTTGGTTGTTAGCTCTTTTTTGTTATATGAAAGTGGGATAATCTCATTAGATGCTCATTGGGTAATATGTTTAACCATAGGTACTATTTGAGATTAATATATCAAGAAACTTTTAAAAGTATAATTAAGACATGTGGAGGATAGAAAACCCATCAAAGAGTTTATCACGATAGGTATGGGTTGCCTATCATATATAAGTTATGAGTTAAAACCCTGTGATGTAAAATCACATTAGAATAAGCTACAGATTACTAAATGCAAGAGTTTAGATTGAATGTACCTATTAGTGTATTTAAAAAATATAGGATTATATTCTTGCGATTATAGTCCTCGGATGGAGTATTAATTGAATTAAAAAAATTACTTAAAAATAACTTAGTGAATGCTTGTATACAAACTTCTAAATATAAAACAAATGCTAGACTGATTTTCTTATGTTTTGAGAAAATGAAGTTTTGGATGTTCTAACTGTTGAATACGAATGTGTGTTTCCATTTATTTATTACTACTTCATTAGTTTGATTTCAATGCTTAGTAGTTATGCTTATCATAAGGTGTAGTTAAACTGGAAACAAATTGTATTATTTAAACTCTGTAGTTAATTATGTATTTCCTTGGATGGTATAACTTTAGTCATTATTTCTAGTATGGATAGAAAATAATGTAAGATTCATTCATATATTTGACGAAATAAATGTATGTTGTGGTTACTCCTATGTAGGGATTAAATTTGACAGTCACCCTTACCCATTAATAAAAAAAATTGTGATGGTGTTTAGACTATTGTCACCTTGTACATGACATTCATTTCTCATTTTTAATTTTCATAATTTTCATATAGAAACAAGTTAAAACCTGTCGTTATTATTTGTGTGTTAGGAAAAGAATTTTTATTATTACTACACACATATTTTGTCAAACAATTAATGTGAAACTATCTACAAAGATCAAATCCATTCATATTAACAAAGTGGAAAACATCCACAATTGTGCCACTAATAAACTATCTACACAGATCAAATCCATTAATACTTCTTTTGTATTCACTCTCTTAAAACCTTGACTTTCTTTATTACCCTTTACTATCATTTCCTATTCATGTCATAAACTATAGAAAATTTAGAGCTAAATATAGAGGGAAGTATAATTATTACTATCATTTTATGACAAGGACCTTACAAATGACTCCTAGAATGACTAGAGTGATTCCCTCATTCATTTGATTCCCTAGCATAGATTTTGGACTTACGTTCCCTTTAGAGTTAATGTCTAAATACAATGAATATGTAGGTAGTTGTTTTAACATACCCCAAAGAATGTGAGCAATAGTAGTGAGCACCATTAGAGAATGGATCTATAGTTACAGTGTTATGCTATCATTTGTCATCTATTAACCTTTACCGTCTTAGAGCCACTCAATGATGTTTTTACTTCCTTCACAGTTTGACTGTTTGCCTTCTAGACCATGATGATAAGAAAAGCCTCGATTTAGGAAATATCAAAAGTGGGATTTTTTTCAAATTTAATTTATTTGGCTCTTTAAGTTGGGACTCCAAGAATGACAGATGTCAGGTTTGCTGAAATTCAACTCACGTAAACTGATCACTGATTTGAACACCATTCACACATGACACATCTTTCAGTCACAAATCTATGGAATAGATAGACTTCCCACCAATAGCATAGATGTTTGAGATAAACACATATTTGTACACCAATTTGGTCTACAAAGTAGGCTCACTCAACTAATGAAGGACAACAAAGATGTAGGGTTTAATTCCACGATGCACAACACACAAAAAGTAGGCCGCAAAAAAAACATAAAATATGTATTTAGCAAGTGCCAGAGATTGAAATTGATAAGTGACAAGGTTGTGCATAATCTTCTATGAGGGTACTGGTAAAATGTACGAAGTCAAAAATAATGTCTTGCTACTACTGCCAATGAGAGAAATAGAGCAAACTCAAATGAAGTCTTGGTGTAGTTCAGGCAGGGCTAACGTCTAATGAAAGATCTAATGCAATAATATAGATCTTATAATAAATAATTTAAAAAATTGAACTCAAGAATGTCATTCAATTTGTAAATTAAATGCATTGGGAGTTGGGACTCATGATATTATAACTTACAAGTTGTTATAACTCATGCAATATGCTATTACTTATCAGATCATGATACATATGCATTAATGAAAATATATTAACATATTCCTTTGGGGAAGGTATTGATTTTTATACTTTGAAGTCTATCAAATTATCAATGCACTGTGGAGTGCGGGCAATGGTAATTGGCATATATTTGATGAGTCGTAGGGTCGTATCCTCACCCTATAGGGTCATAGTTGCATTATATTATAAAATGTTTTTTTTTAAAAAAATTGAACATCATGTTGACAGTTTTCATAGTTGTTTACCCATCTGTTAATACATTTAAAAATATTATTTGATTGTATTTTATGTTTAAAAATGTAAAAAATGTTTAAACAACTGTCAAATTTAACCACTACTCCTATGTTTAGCATGCCATGTGATGTATTTGCTAGTAGGATGTAAATTATGTGAATCTTGTGGTTGAATTGTATTTGACCAATCTGCATTGCTAATGCAGAGTAAGGAGTGAGATGGACTTCACTGGTTTACTAGAATTAGAATATTGGATGAAAGTAGTATGATCAAGTGGTGTATATAAATTTGATTGATCTATAGATCATTTTTATATTATTATTCTTAAATCTTTGACCAAAGTATGTTTAGTGAGACATTATCATTCTATAAGTATGATTTATATGTATGTGTGATATCTTGTAATATATTGAGTTTTCTATGATACACTGTATGTTTAGTTTAAAAATCATGCAATACATGGGTACTTTCTTGTTTCTTTGGAATTTCTATGCCATCACTATCTACTCATCTATGAAGGGAGATCCGTTTCCTGATGGGATTAGTGCAGGGAATAATGGTCCATAGTTTGTGTGTAAAAGTGCTTGGATGATGCTCTCCCTCCCCATAATAGTACTACTTATCAAGATGACACTTGAGATTGCCACAAATACCTGAAGTTTTGGAACTATGCTCAAGAAAAGTCATGTATCTTATTTGTACATTTTATTATATTGAACTTATTATTAAAAATTGTCATGAAGAGTTGCAATTATTCATTACTACATATTGATATTGGTGACTATTTATTTGTACTAGTCGTGGTTGAGTTATTATAATTACTTTCTATATTTGATTTTTGACATACTCTCATGATGTTAGTGATCTATGATTTATGATGTAATAAGATTTGTTTACCATTATCAAGTATATATACTTTATATGATCTTTGTTAGATTCTTGAGATGTAATCTATTTTGGTATATGCATTTATTTAAAAAATGGTAACGTATTTGTAGGTAGATATAGTGGGGATGTTACAATTAATCTATTAACAACAAATAGTGAACTATAATTTAAATTCTTTATAACCACACAATTGAATTGTCTAATATCTCAATTGGTAAGGGAGAAATTTCCCTCATGTGGGGTATCAAAATGTAATGCGTATATGGACTCCTTACAATAATTAATTTTAAATTAACTTTCTTGAAAAATGCTCCACCAAGTAGGTTAATGCCTACAAACTATGTTAGGACTTAAGATAGAAAGTTTTTTAGAAGACCTATGGCATAGGCTCTTTAGGAAGCCTAGGAATTATTTGATTTATTATATGTGAATATGTATTTAAGGTATGCAATTATAATTTGAATAATCTTTATTTATTCATTGGGGAACATTAATCTATTAGCGACAAAGAAGAAAGTATAATTCAAATTCTTCATAGCCATGCAATTGAATTTTCTAATGTCTCAATTGGTAACAGATGAATATCCTTCATATGGAGTATTAAAAATTGACTATTTGTGCACATAGGGTCACTAATGTCAGGTTGGGGTGAAACCATAAATGAAACTAATTATAGGTTAATTTTACTTTCCTATGTCATTTTGAAGCTCTATGATCTTAGAATCCACTACTCCTATGTACAATAGTTTTGTGTGTAAAATCCTGATGTTTGAATGTACGTGCAACTCAATAAATCAATCTCCTTAAAATCCTAGGTCCACTTTTGAAGGGATAAATACTTGTGGGTAAGTGCACAAAGTTGGGAGACAAAAAGTGGCCTACCGTGGTCATGATTTTCCAAAAAATTTAAAAATTTGAACTTTTGAAGATAATTTGAGACATCTACACTCCAAATTTTAAGATGGTGTAAGAACATGAAATGTTGCATTTTGAGTCTAGTTTCCAAAACACTATTTTTTAAAAAATGGTTAAGTATAATTAGGTTAAACATCTAAAAATTAAAAAGAAACTCCTATTATTTTTTAAATAGGGTAGATAGATGGTCGTGTAGTTCACCATTTTTTTAGCAGTATTTAATATTGTTTGAAACACTTCAGTGAAAATTTAGATAAGATCTTCTAGTTTGTGACTTATATTTTTTCAATGAATATTTTTTCAATGAATACTTTTTTTTAATAGTTTTTGCAAGTAAATAGAACTTGAAAACTAACAAACAATGGATAGGCGTTTATACAATGTGCCTAACTACCTCAAAAAAATAAAAATCATTTTTTTAATGTGTATAGAATTAGGCCTAGTTTGTGAGTATATAACTTGTTTTGCACTTGGATCAACGAAAGACAAATTACATGAACATGTATAGACATGTATGTTTGCGGCATGTAGTGGCCTAAAAAAGGTATAGTTAGAAATCAATATAGTTTGAAAACTTAAATTAGTCCAAAAATTATAAAAATCATATTTTTGAAAAGAGAAGAGCGTGATCATTGCAATGGTATTGAAAATCATTGAATTTAGTAGTGTATTTGGTGATCGAAGTTGAATTTTGTTGTTTTTTATCAATACTCTCAGACTCGACTGTAGATTGACAGGTACAAGCCTTTAGCTTGAGAATCCAAGCCAAAATACTTAGTGTTTAAATTCAAATTTGAATAACATGATCATGCTATTAACCAAATTAGTAATGTGATCATGTTTTTTAATAATGTGATCGTGTTAGTTAATAACATGATCATGTTATATATTCATAACACCCAAAAACCCAAATTTGCACTTGAGCTCAAATTTTATACATGATCTTATATGTTTTTGAGCTCCCTAATAGTGGTGTTATTTCATGTGATACGAGAAATGCCCCTAACCTTGGATAGTGAATTAAGGTGTTGTGGTATCACTTAGACTTCAAACATTTTGTGGGCATTTTAATACGTTGACTTGATGACTTTTAAATATCTGGTTTTAAGGTGTAAATCATTATACATTTTATGATGTAACTGATTTTATCACGAGATGTCATAAAATGCATTTTTTAAACCTATGGGCAAAACTTAGCCTTTGGAGTACTAATCTAGCTGTGCATCTAAAGTAAATTAGGGATATTTTGAGCCCCTTAAACCTAATTGCATGCTTATAAAATGTGATTTTTGGGTTGATCAACTCCAATTTCATTAGATCGATTAAAGCAAAGAAACATTATTTATTTATATGCAATTTCTACATGTATAGAATGTGGTTTTGAACTCAATAAACTCGAAGTCATCAGCTAATGTATGCAAATGTCGATTAATTCAGTTGCGGAGGTAATTAGAGTCAAAATGAGCCACATGAGCCTATTTTAAATTGTATATTCAATGTGATTTAGAGTGAAATTAACCCTAATGTCATGTCATATATAATTAATCAAAGAGTTGATTCATTTAATCGAAAAGGCATTTGAGGTCAATTTGAACCCCTTCAAGAGCAAGATATGATTTGGGGAAAAATTAAGTTCAATTCTATCATGAATTGATCTAATTAGTCAATTTATATAATTAGGGGCATGATTTGGGCAAAATTGAGTCCCTAAACCAAATTTATGGATCAATCAATTGTATAATGTATGCAACATATATGACTTAACTGACCCTACTTTTATTAAAAATGAAGATATGAAGGTAATTGTCACAAATAGGTGAACAAGCAGCTCAAATTTTATTTAATTATGTTACTAATTGGATGCTATATCTGATATCTTAAACCCTATACCATTATCTTAATCCCTAAACCTTGTGCCATTTACCTTAAACCCTAAGCCATAATCCCTAAACCCCAAACCTTTTAAATTATAGACCCTAAACCCTAAACTAATAAATTTAGCCCTAATTACCATCCTTTATATATAATAAGAATTAGGTTCACAATGGATGAACTTGGTCAAAATTGCATCACTCATTACCATAATTGGATCAATTTGTGATGATGTGGGGTCTAATTGAGCCCAAAAACACATTCTTTACTCACAGATCTAGGTTTAAGGAGCTCAAATTTTCCCCAATCACCTTCATGATTGTACCTTATATACCCTAAAAACTATATCCTAAGCCCTAACCCTAAAGTTATTAATCCATAAAATTTAAACCATAAATATAAACTCTTTAACCCTGAACCAATAATTTTAGCCCAAATTAACATCATTTAGACTAAGAACTAAGTTATAGGGCTCAGCTTGGCCTAAATCACATGACTGATTACCCCATTTGACTAATTAACTCAATTAACATGATGACATGGGGTATAATGACAACCCAAAAACACATTCTATAGTCACAAATGGGTCTAAGTGATTCAAATTATCTTCAATTATCTTTACGATTAACACTATGTACCCTAAACCATATATGCATTAAAACCTAAGCCCTAAACCATACACCCTAAAAATTTAAACCATAAACTTTCCTTATTTATCAATTGATTTAGTACTAATTAACATCCTTTGTAATAATAATTAGGTTCACATGGCATAGAGCGATTAAACCTTATATACACCCTTAAACCTAAACCTTAATACCTAATCCCTAAACCCTATAACATAAATTATAAGCCCTATTCCCTAATCCCCACTACATGTCGTAAACATACATGCCTTATGATATAACTGATTTTATCATGAGATATCATAAAATACATTTTTTAAACCTATGGCCAAAACTTAGCCTTTGGAGTACCAATCTAGCTGTGCATTTGAAGTAAATTGGGGCTATTTTGAGCCCCTTTAACCTAATTACATGACTAAAAAATATGATTTAGGGGTTGATCATCTCCAATTTCATTAGCTCGATTGAATTAAAGAAACACTATTTACTTATAAGCAAGTTCTACATGTATAGAATGTGGTTTTGAGTGCAATAAACTTGAAGACATCAGTTAATAAATGCAAATGTCGATTAGTTAAATTATGGATGTAATTAGGGTCAAAATGAGTCACATGAACCTATTTTAAATTGTATATGATGTGATTTGGAATGAAATTAACCCTAATATCATGTCATATATAATTAACCAAAGAATTTATTCATTTAATCAAGGAGGCATTTGAGGCCAATTTAAACCCCTTCAAGACTAAGATATGATTTGGGGCAAAATTAAAAATTTGATTCTATCATGAATTGGTCTAATTAGTCAATTTGTGCAATTAGTCAATTTATGCAATTAGGGGCATGATTAAGGAAAAATTGAGCCCCTAAACCAAATTTATGGCTCAATCAATTGTATAATGTATACAACATACATGGCTTAACTAACCATACTTTTATCAAAAATGCAAATATGAAGGTAATTGTCACAAATAGGTGAACAAATAGCTCAAATCTTCTTTAATTACCTTAGTTATTGGACCCTATATCCAATATCTTAAACCCTAAACGTTATACCATTTAAATTAAATCCTAAGCCATGTACCATTTACCTTAAACCCTAAGCCATAAGCCCTAAACCCCAAACCATTTAAATCGTAGACCCTAAACACTAAACCAATAAATTTAACCTCAATTAAAATCCTTTTTATATAATAAGAATCAGGTTCACAGGGATGAACTTGGTCAAAATATCATCACTCATTAAACCACGATTGACTTAATTGGCTCAATCTGTGATGATGTGGGGACCAATTGAACCCAAAATCACATTCTTTAATCATAGATCTAGGTTTAAGGAGCTCAAATTTGCCCTAATCACCTTTACAATTGTACCTTATATACACTAAAACCTATACCCTAAGCCCCAATCCCTAAAGTTCCTAATTCCTAAACTCTAAACCATAAATATAAACTCTTTAAACCCTGAACCAATCATTTTAGCCCAAATTAACATCATTTAGACTAAGAATTAAGTTTAGAGGGCTCAATTTGGCCTCAATCACATGACCAATTGCACTATTTGACTAATTCACTCAATTTGTATGATGATATGGGGTATAATGACAACCCAAAAACACATTCTATAATCACAAATGGGTCCAAGTGATTCTAATTATCCTCAATTATCTTTGTGATTGACCCTGTGCACCCTAAACCATATATATATATTAAAACCTAAGGCCTAAACCCTAAGTACTATACCTTAAATTATAAACCATAAACTTTTCTTATTTACCAATTGATTTAGTCTCAATTAACATCCTTTGTAGTAAGAATTTAGGTTCAGATGGCATAGAGCAATTAGACCTTATATACACCCTTAAACCTAAACCATACATGCCCTAATCCCGAAACCATAAAACATAAATTGTAAGCCATATGCCCCAATGCCCCGATCCCTAATCCCTAAGCTCTATGCACCAATGCCTTAATCCCTAAGCCCCAATCTATATAAGTATAACGTGATTGAGTTATTCTTAATATAGATAAAACTCGCTTCTCAATGTCTATGTTTAACCCAAACCAAGTATTAAGAATAACATGATCACGTTATTTCATAAAGTGATCATGTTATTCTTAATATAGACAAAACTTTCTTATCAATATCTATGTTTAACACAAACTGAATATTAAGAATAATGCAATCATGTTATTGAATAATGCAATCATGTTATTATTAATATAGACTAAGCTCACTTTTCAAAATCTATTTTTAATCAAAATTAAGAATTTTTTTCCCACAAACATTTTTTACAGGACTTATGGGACTTGTGTACTTTTGATCCCACCTTTTAAAAGTCGTCAATTGTCCTTGATGGGTGATGGATCATGTTCGAGGAAGAGGAAGATGTTGAAGAATAAAACACTAGAGGAATTAGAATATTTGAGAGAGAAACACAAGATATGAATTCAAAAACTTCATGGTAGACAAGGTAAAAACCCTAATTTTGATAAATCAAATGCCATGGATAATGAACCAATTGACAATATTAATTTAAACAATGATGAAATTGACCATAATAAATTGAATAATGATGAAATTGACCATAATGAAATGAATAATAATAAAATTGACAATAATGAATTAGATAATGCTGGAAGTTTACATTCAAAGTTCTAAGTTTTTGATTTTGTCGATGATGAGTCTATGTATGATGCTTCACCCCCCATTAATGAAGAAAATTTGATGGAAATAAATAATGATGAAACTAACAATCAATAAAATTTCATGCAAACATATAATGAGGAAATAAATAATGAAGAAAATGTCATCCCACCTCTAAACAATGAAAGTAATAACCATTTTGAAACACCCTCTCAACAAATTTCACCATTAACAACACCTTTAGTATTTGTGCATAGAAAAGAGAAGTACTTAATTGAATTCGATGAAAATATTTTAAAATTAATGCATAAAAAATATCTGATCGCCATTCATGAAGACTGGCTCAACAATTTTGTGATATTTTCTTTCATAATTTGGATTATGATAGCCAAAGATGTCAATTATTTGTTTCATTGATAAAATTGATTAAGATGAGACTTATAATATACACATTAGGACTAAGAACATCTAATATGGATGATGAAAACAATGAAATTATTAAAAATCTTCATCATGCATATCATAGTGTAGGCCCAAAATCACACACCCAAGATTGTAATGATGTCCAACATATACGTACAACTTGCGTAGTAAGTGACCAAACAGGGAAAAAATGAATGCTTTCAAAAATAAGTCGAACACTTAATATAAACAAAAAAACATTAACAAAAACAATTGAAAGATGTGAAAGACTTAATGAACCTAATACTAATTAGCTCTAGGCATTCTTTGGTAGACCTTCATGAAAACACAAGGCTACAACCAATACTCTCAAAGAGTTACTTGATCAATTTTGAAAAGATGATACAAGAGTTTCACCCAATGCAAGAGATGTAGTGAAAATAAGAGTTGGTTCTTGTAACCATGAATCGCATTTAAAATAGTTGTTGGCTATGACTTAAACACAATTGTACTCTAAGTTTTTAGAAAAATATCCATAAAATTCTATTTGTCAAATATATTTTGAGATGGTCAAAATTTATTATGTGAAAATAAATCACACATACACCACTTGTTGTAGGTAACATGTTGAATTTTCAATGCACTATGATGTTTTTTGCCATATTCATTGTACTTTATATACTAACAACATTTTTTAGGAGTGTGGCATTGAATTTTCATCAAAATCAACGAGAATTAATTCTAACTATCTTTTGCAAAAGGTCATATGGATAATTATTTTATAACAAATCATGTTTAAATGAAAATTGCAGCATTTGTGGTGGATTGTCAAAATTAAAAAAATGTATCCATGAGGAGATTACAAGTGGAATTAGACAGAAATTAGTTGGTTTAAGCAAATATAAATCAACGACCTATCAAATAAAAGATGACAAATAATCTAAAAAGTGTGAGCTTATTACAAAAAATATATTTATTTCTAATTTTTTGGTCAAATTTAGGGAAAATATTGTTTATGAGTATGTAAGGCACACACACGGGACTAGATTGTTGGATGAACATTTCAAGATAAGCAAGGATACATTTCCACTTGGTTTGATTATTTCAGTAGTTGACTTTACTAAAAATTACACATTCAAACACCAAATAGAAGTTCAATCATAATATTACAACTCATCAAAAGTTGTCATATTCATGCATATAACATTCATGCATGCACCTGATAGTACAAAGCAATAACAAAAAATATTAAGGGAGTACCATTTTTATATCAGTGATGATCGATCACATTGTCTAAAGTATGTGCAAGGTTGTTTTCAGAAGTTCTATAAGCAATTGAGTCAGAGGAACATCACTTTCAATCAACATTACATTTAGTCAGACAATTACACATCATAATTCAAAAATGCATAGATGTTTTATTGATTGCGCAGGATGCACATTACCATTGGTGTAGAACACATTTGGAGTTTCACCGAGAGTGTTTATGTAAAATGACAGCATGACGGTGCTGAAACACGTGAATAAAGAGTTATTGCAAGGGAAGAGTTAAAATTTAAAGAGGGTGTTCATTTGATAAATGTAAAAATCACGGTTAAATGGTATAATAAGAACATGTGTCATGGTGCTCAACCAAATTTTACTATTCATAGATATTTTTGGTTAATGGAGGAATAAAACTTGGCAAATATGAAGATTGTATGACTCTGATGGGTTCAAGTGACTTCCACTCATTTCATATCTAAAATGTAAGTTCTTAGATTGTTTATATGAGACACTTGACATGTTTCTATTCTGCATGTATGGACTTTGTTTCGAATTAGTGTGAGTCACAAGAGTGGGAGGATGATTGAAGTTCCAAACCTCTAATTTTAATCAACACATATCAGGGTTCAATAGCATTGCAACTTATAAATATGACATCATCATATAGCTTTGACCATGTATCTGATCTAGTACAACCAAGTAGAATCATTTTCATTATATACAACTTATTTTCATTATATATCTTCATATTGTCATTAAAAATTGGTTTTTGTGATACAAGATATGTTTTTGCAGTTATTGTACATGAGGACAATGAAGAGGGCACTAATTACTACTTGTGTTGGTGTGTAGAGAGAGAAAAAAATGACTTCCCCAATTATGTATGAAAAAAATATTAACTATCCCACTAGGTCAGTGGTAGTCACTGAAACTTGGTTTCAATGATATCCTATAAAAAAATTCAAACCAATGGTTGTTTGAAGAGTTTGAAATGCACATGAAGATACTACACTATTCAAATTTGATTCTTGCAATGAATATTCAGTTACAAAAATATCATGGAAGGCCATTAAATAGGAAACTATAAAAAATTTGGGAGTCCGAGCATGAAGCTATTCTTGATACTATTGAGGTTAGAGTAAATCCTAGTGGTTTGTTGGATTGAAATACGTAGATATATTGACTTTCCAAATGTAGATGTAATCAATTTTACCAATTTTTTTGTTTTCTAGGTAGGACATATCAATTTCATTTTTAATTACTTAATAACAATTTTTTGTAGGTTAGCGGTGCCAGATAAGCTTCCACCTTCACGTGGTTGGCAATGTCAATAGAGAATTCTATATTTTTCAAGCTAAGAGAAGCTCCTAAACGGTAGTGAAAATGCACTTCTGGGTTGATTTGAACAAACTTATCAATGCGATAACATATAATTTGCCTATCTAGACATGATTGAAGAGATAGATGCTCAAGTGGAGGTCCTGGAGGTATAAATGACAATTAGAGCTCAAGAAGTTGCCTATTCAATGACAAAATGTTGCATTTTTTAAACTATCATTGTAACTTGTCCAATAGATTGTTGTCGAAGGTTCCACTTGAGTGATCCAGGATGCCTTTAGAGGGCTTAAAGAGGTAAGGAAAGGATATTAAGGTTCACAAAAATGACTTATAGATTTCATTTCATGCATGTTTGAATGTAAACTAAAAAATTGCATTTTTTTTGTATTGGGAAGGGTGTTCTTGACGCCAAAATAAGTGGTGGTTTTATCGATCTAGAATGATGGGAGGCCAAGAACCTAGTCCTAGATATTATCCACCACCTTAGATGTGTTGGCAAACTGCCAAAGCATCAAAACTAGAGTTATACAACTACAACTTAAATTTTGATAACATTTGTTGTCAGTGTTTTCGCACTCTTGAATGGTAGTGAAAATGCACTTTCGAATGGATTTATACATTTTGGTAGTGTGCTAACATTTAATTTGCCTATTTAGACATCATTGAAGAGATATATTCTCAAGTGGAGGTTCTAGAGGTAGAAATGGCAATTGGAACTCAAGAAGTTGTTTTTTCAATGCCAAAAATTTACATTTTTGGACTTGTCACTACAACTTGTCTAATGAATTGCTCCTAAATGGTAGTGAAAATGAATTTATAGGTGAATTTGAATATCATGACGGTTTGATAACATGTTATTTGCCTATCTAAAAGTGATCAAAGTGATAGATTCTCAATTGAAGATCCTAGAGGTAGAAATGGTAGTTGGAGCTCAAGAAATTGCTTATTCAATGTCAAAAAGTTGCATTTTTAGACCTGTCACTGCAACTTGTCCAGTGGATTTCTCTATAAGGTTCAACTTGAGTGATTTATGGCGTGATTAGAGGGATTAAAGAGGTAGGAGAAGGATATAATGATTCAAAAAAATGACTTGCAGGTTTCATTTTATGCATGTTTGAACTTAGGCTAAAAAATTGTATTTTTCTTATATTAAGAAGGGCATTCTGGCTTGATGGAAGGCCAAAAACCTGGTTCTAGATGTTATCTATCACCCTAGATGTGTTGGTAATGTCATTTTTTGGTCAGAAAGCATCGAATTAGAGTTATACAACTACAACTTAAATTTTGATAACATTTGTTATCAATGTTTTCGTACTCCTAAACGGTAGCGAAAATGCACTTTCGATTGGATTTGAATATTTTGGTAGTGTGATAACATGTAATTTGCCTATTTAAACATGATTGAAGTGATAGATTGTAATGTAGAGGTTTTAGAAGTATAAATGGCCGTTGCAGCTCAAGAAGTTGCTTTTTCAATGCCAAACATTTACATTTTTAGACTTGTCACTACAACTTGTCTAATGAATTGCTCTAAAAGGTTCCACCTAAGTGATCTAAGGTAAAATTCGAGGGATTAAAGAGGTATGAGAAGGATCTAACAGTTCATAGAAATGACTTACAGGTTTTGTTTTATGCATGTTTGAACTTAAGCTAAAAGTATATATTTTTCTTATATTGGGAAGGGCATTCTTGAGGCCGAAATGGGTGGTGGGTTTATCGATCAAGCTTGATGGGAGGCCAAGAACTTGGTCCTAGAATTATCTTCCCTCTTAAACATGTTATAAATGTTAGTTTTTGGTTTGGAAGAATCAGAACTAAAATTCTACAATAACAACTTAAATTTTGAGAATAATTATTGTTAGTGTTTTTATGCTCCTAAACGGTAGTGAAAATGCACTTCTAGGTGGATTTGAACATTATAGCGGTGTGATAACATGTAATTTGCCTATTTAGACATAAACAAAGTGATATATTCTCAAGTGTATGTCTCAGAGGTAGAAATGACAGTTGGAGCTCAAGAAGTTGCCTATTCAATGCCAAAAAGTTGAATTTTTGGACTCATCACTGTAACTTATCATACGGATTGATCTAGAAGGTTCCCCCTGAGTGCTCTGGGGTGTAATTAGAGATCTTAAAATTACAATGGAGGTATCTGATGGTTCAAAAAATGAATTAGAGGTTTTATTTTTTGTGTTTGAACTTAGGATTAAAAATTGCATTTTTCTTGTATTGGGAAGGATATTCTTGAGGCCCAAATGCGTGGTGGGTTTATCAATTGGGCCTGATGGAAGGCCAAAAACTTGGTCCTAGATGTTATCCTCCTTCAAATATGTTGGTAGTGTTAGTTTTTGGTCAGAAATCATCAAAACCAAAGTTCTTCTCACATCCTAATTTCACCCTATGATTTATAACTTCTGAATTCGTGGATTAGTATGGTTATTATCTTATTATTATTGTTTTACTTGATCTTTATGACATAAACTAGTATGCGACAATGATATTTTTGATTAGTATACATAATGTGATAATTGTATTTTATTATTGTATACTTTGTGTATATATATTTACTAGTTTTATATCATTGGTTGATATATGATGACTCAGACTAACTACAAAACTATGCCATGCCTCCATAATTGTGCTCTTTTCTAAGGTAATATGTTTAGAGTTAGAGATAACTACATTTTGTTTGTCAAAAAATATGCCATAACCATTTTGAACCTGCATACCACTTATTAATTGCCAGTGCCTTATTTAATATTGAGCAACAATCTACTAATTACATCTTATATAGCCTTGTATTTTTAACAATAGCATCCATTATCATGAGTTGTTTATAGAAGTTTGTGTAATTTGTAATGATCAACATATACCTGTATTTGGAATGCATCCTTATCCTTTATTTTTGGATGCATATAACTATGTCTATTATTATTTACTGGACTAAGTTCTTTAAGTATACCTGCATCCCATTTAATTAGCTAGCATCTCATTTATTAGGTGGCATTCTACTATATTAAACCTGTATTGTATAATGGTTACGTTTCAATTTGTATGACCTGTATAGCATCCATGTAGGATTGTATTGCATATGTATAGGTCAGTGCTATATAACTTATGGACTGAGTTCTAAAGAGAAATGTGAAGTCACTAATTTGATGTTGAATATATAAGTAAGAATCCTAAGTCACTAATTAAAAAGGTGGGTCTAATGAAATGCAATGCAAGGTGTAAATATTACAACGTTGAGTACAAATATTCAATGATAAGTCATTGAATTAAACATTGATGTCATTTATTAAATGTTGATATCATTTATTAAACATTGTTATAATTTATTAAACACTAATGTCTTTTATTGAACGCCTAGTATTAACTAAAATGTCTTATTTTAAATGAAACGCTTTTTATTATTTAAAACACCCAGTATATAAAAGTGTAATGTTGAGTTTTAATAGAATAATGAGTTTAAAATAAATATATAACACTAAATATGTTCCAGTTAAGAGAAAAATAATAATAAATAACTATATTCCCTCCTTAATGCAAGAACAAATATTGGGTGGAAATTTATTCTTGCCTCAAATTTCCATAAGCAGTTGAGTTGAGATGCACAATGAAACCAAGTTGCATGAAAAATAAAATGAGCATAATTATCAAGGGATCTTTTTGAACAGTGGGTGTTTATATTATAAATATGTATACTTTGATATTATGAGTAACTAATGGTAATCGTGTATTTTAAACATATGCTTAGGTAGTGCATGTTATACATGGTGAGTGATAGGAGAACTTAAAAAGCGTATAAACTCTTTGACATCTATTATAATCTTATTTGATGTATCAAATAGTTACACATCTAAAAAAGGTTACCATGTTATTGCCAATTTTATATGTTTTAAATATGTGCTATAATTTAAGGATATAATTACAATAATTAGCTAATTATTGCAAAGATAAAATAGAATCCTTAAATGACTTACATAATGCCCGAATGGTAGATTAATTTTCTTGTCTTAGATATTGGTTAAAAGATAAATAAAGGTTCAATCATGTTTTTGAATGGCTAAGTGTGTATTAATAGATATTACCAAAGATTATATGCGTTTGATCTAGCTTATATAATTAAATGCATGAACCTAGATTATGTTTAGTTGAGACATTAAAAAAACTTGTGAATACTTTATATGATGGTTTTAAACTAGAAGTTATTTTATTCTATGTGAGAGATAACTGTGATTATAGAGAACGGATCTTGATTCTATAAAGGTCTATTTGACTGTAATACTCAGGTTATATCTTAAAAGTTCATGGAAGTTCTATTTGAGAAATCTTGTAAAACCTTGACTTATGTTATAAATAATTGTTAGTATGTGTGTCTGTGTGTGGTTAGTATTGAAAACCTTTATACAATACACATTGTGAAAGTATTTATATGTACAAAAAATTAGACTATTATGACATAAAATAATGCATCGAGATGTGTACCTAGAGATTATATTTTCATTTGATTATTATTGTGCAATATAATCTAGGATATACCCAAAAAGCATAATTTTGTACTTGCTTATTTAATAATTATAGAGTATGATAGTTTGTTCATGTTTGAGTAGGGTGCTCATGCACAGGGAGCTATGATAGTATGAGATATCATAAAATACTTCAGCTTAAATGTATATATCTAGATGGTACATATTGTAGTTATAAGTCTAGACTCTCACCTATGTTGACTAATTAAATGTACGTGTTGGTTATGATTTGAATAGTACATTTTATAACAGTTAGTAGGACATCATGTATGCATGAATACAACATTGAGAGTGTAAATGAATGCCAGGTATATTTTTTATGTATTTGTATGACTTGATTCGTTATATATACTTGCTTGATTAGAAGCTTATGATTGCATGTATTAATGACTACTTTGTATGACTGATTATGGGAAACTAGCAATTATGTCTTAGAACATTAGACTATGATATTATGGGATATCATGAGGTGTAGTTGTTTGGATATTATTGAAGTAGTTAGGAATCTACAGTTTAATGTGAACCATACTTAGATGGTATGAATTATAGGTATTATTTCATGTATGAGTTAAATATTAATGTGAGATTCATTATGCATTAATGAAATAAAAAGAATAATTTTGATTGATCTATTCATAGTATAGGAAGAATTTGAATGAATATTTTTAAGTTTTATACTATGTTATCTATGTCTATTATAGATTCTGCATTGATGATAGTAATAAGTAATGAGACAGACTCCACTAGTCTAGGTAGCACCACCAATGCTGAAAGTAGATAATCTGATCAAGTGGTGTGTTATGAAATTGATTGATCTAGGTGATCGTATGTTATTTAAAAAATTTGGCCAAAATAATGTTATATATACATTATAATTTCATATGCTCGATTTGCATGTTGTACGATATCATGTTATAAATGCATTTTCTTTATGATACATGTCGTGTAGTATAAATCTTACAGCACATGGGGTACTAACATGTCTCTCTAAATTTTCGCACAATTTTATCTACATATCCATGAAAGGAGGGACATTCCCTGATAGGAGATTATGTGGGGGGAAACTGGTCCATGGTTGATGTGAAAAAGTACTCAGATGATCCTCTTCCTCCCCCACTATAGTACTTACCTAGAGACAACACTTGAGATTTTCAGTGATACACGAGTTGGTTTTAATCGAGCTCCAAAGAGCTTGGTATCTATTTATTTTATTAGGTTAAATACCTCAAAGAAATATAATTGTAATTTATATTTGTTATATTTGAACATCAGATGTTGTATTAGTGGACCAACCATAGCTGTATCTTAATGTATTTACTTTTTTTAGAGTTGTAAAAGATATATATTGATAGTATTCAGTATTTGAAGTACTATTGTTATAAGTTATAGATTGGATGTTGTAATTTATTTCTATGGAATGAATGTTAAGTAAATTGTTTTTTTTATAAATATTACTTTTTTAAAGTATAACTTGAGGGGTGTAACAGTTCTACAACCACAACTTAAACTTTAACAATATTTGATGTCAGTGTTTCCTCACTCCTCTCTCCATTTTCTCATCCACTTCTGCATGCAAATGCATTTTAAGTGTTCAAGGCAATTTGGAGGCTAGAATAGATTTGTGATATTTTCAAATATCAGTTGTCAAAGATTAGTTGTAGGAGGCCTAACACCCTTAAGGGACAAACCTAGAAAGCAATAGAATGTCAAGAGTGAGGTTTTGAATGTGTGGAATGAGTGAGGTGTTGAAGGGTCAGAAACCTGTCTCAAAAACTAAATACATGTACAATCTATATTGACAATAGTCTTAGGTAAGCTCTTGGCTTGTAAAAATTATGAGTAAATTCGAAGCAAGGGTTTCAAGATTAAAACACTTCTAAAACTCAAAAAATTGAATAATAAGGTTTGAAACTTTGTGAGAAGCTAGGGAATGGATCTTATAACTTAGAACAAGTATCATTGGGTTGACAAGATGTTTTGAATTGCAGGGATAGAGGATTGTTTTTATGTACACCTATAAAAGACCAGTTTTGAAAAAGTTGTGCATAAGGTAAGATGAGTTTTTGGTTGATTTTAGTTTTATAAAGTTGGATAAGGGTTATAACATGTTAAAATTACTAAAATACTACTACAATAATAATTTTTAAGAGCTACAAACTCTATTTTGAGAAATTGACCTATTGGAGCAATTACTAGGTCTAGAGACCTATAAACTTAAAAAAGATAGAATTTGAGAATGAGAACTCAATATCTTAGGGACCTATAGTTGGTTTATTTCTTGTAAGTTTTGACAGCTACATAAATCCTTGAGTTTTCCTAATACCTATCCAAAATGTCTTAAATAAGAATTGTTCAAAATAAAGAGAGTAGATCTAAGAGATTGGTGACTAGTTAAGAGCAAACCTAATGAGTAATTGACTAGTTTAAAAGAAGATTGTTTGAGAGTGGATTTTGAATCGAGTTGAGAATGAGAAAAAGAGTGGATAAGTGAGGTTTTAATTCTTCATGATCTTAGAGCATATGAATATGACTTTCATAACCTTCTTACACATAGAAGAGAAAACTATGCATTAGGTGGTATTAGGGGACGATAAAGGGTTTTGGCCAAAGATGTATCATTGCCTCATGAGTGAATATTTTGTTTCAAGTCAGTAAGGTTGATTTTTATCAGACTAAGGAAATTATAGTCAAGGTTAAGAAAAATTTCATCTTGCAAGTTTAGCAAAGATAAATCTGCAAAAATGAAGAAGTAGACCATGTACATAGTCACCAAAATAATTTGAGTGTAGAAGAGGTATTGATAGAGATTAATTGAAAAGTGAGGGAAAATATAAAGGAACAAGAAATATAGAAGGCATACAAGTAGTAGGCCTAGTTTTAATAAAAGCTAATCAAAAAGTCATTAGAGCTAGGTGAAGGTGAAAGATCAGGTAACTTGCAGGTATAGGTATATGAGTGAGAAATTTATAGGGATTTATGAATGATTTTATGTCTTTGCATTATACAAGTATGAACATGATTGGGTATGGGCTTTAAGTAAAATAAAATTTTGTTAATGATCAATTCAAAAATTTTAAATGGGTGATGATAATTGAAAAATAAATAAGAGTGTCGTTAGTCATTTCCACTACACACAATCAAATAAAAATTTTAATTTAAAAAAATATGGGAGATTCGAGATTTATAACATTGAAAAGAATAATTTTTTAATCCTCATTTGTGTACAATATTAAATAAAAGATCTGATAGATAATAGTTTGGAAGATCAAAATAATACTATACAATAACATTTTAAATTAAAACTGAATTTAAATTAGAAAGATTAACATAATTTAGATGAAAACTCTAAAAAAATCATATAGGCACATGTACAATGTTAATAATTCAAAGATTGTCATGATAGGCATACAAAAAATTACATCTACCAACATAGTATCTAATGTTGGGTGAATGCCATATATGCATATACAATGCCAAAAATGCATAAATTGCCATATAGGCATACAAAAAATCACATCTCATGTAAGACATCCTAATCATCAACTGCCCTCCCTCTCTTTGCTTTCCTCGAAGAAGACTCTCTTTGGGATGCCTTGTTGGTAGATGGAGATCCCTCTAATGCCTTGGATTGCTCCAAGGTTTGACTGCGGGTCCTACACTCATACTTCGCTTGTAGTTAAACCTATTCAAATACAAGTCTTATTATAAAATTAACATTAAATACATTCAACCAATTGTTAAGAAATTAATTTTAAACTACAATAAAAAATCATTTAAATATGCACTTACTACAAGCTCGTGGTCCTACTCAATATGTTTTTGATCCTCAACCAAGTCAGTGGTAGGATCAATTGTTTGAATAGGCATCTAAAATAGGGAAGAAACATGAGTAGTTGCCCTACTAATCATCTGACTGGCACTATCAGATGTCATAGGACAACCTTGCATACACAATACATTCACATAAGTTATATTTTCCCCAAGTATGTAGTAAAATCTTTAAAACAAGTCTATTTTTACAATTCAAAATTACAAGTTAATAAATATCTTTATCAGCACTTGTATAGATGACATTGCAGTAATAATGTCTATGTCTGTCTCGACTCGTAGTGATGGAGGAGTGTCTACTTGAGCTATAAACTGAATGTAAACAAGGTCTCACTTACTTTTATATAAAGTATCATAGATATATATGACAAGTTTTTCTCCTTTATTAAACCAAGAGTGTATTTAATAGTATTGTACTTGAATTTTGAGATCTTTGATAGATAAATTTAAATTAAACTTACAAGGCAAATATACATAGACTAAATGTACATAGAGCATAATATTAACTCAAAATTTTACCTCTGTATAAGTAAAAGGTGTCATCCTAACAGAGACAAAGGTAGTAAGGGATGGGCCAGCAGTTAGATATGAAAATGTAAACAATGGTTGCATCAAATCAAATGCTACAAATGTTGACTGTGACGATGAAGGCACCGTCACCTCCTGGGACATAAAAAATGACACATATATTATTCAGTTTCTATGTAAATTAATTGTTAGCTAAATTAAATTTACAAATATAACTTAAAGTGAACATGAAATTTATATAAAATATACCTGTAACTGTGTAGTGGTTGATGTTTGCACACCACATATGCGTACCAAAAAATCATCACCCATAAGTATATTATCCAAGCCCTTTAAACCACCAATGCCATCATCATCAAAAGGTCCAATGCATATAGCTCTACAAGAACTGCAAGGGTGGGGTCAGGAATGCACACTAGGTGGCATATATCTAACATCAATCTGTAAGAACCTAATCATATGTTGAACGAGTGTATCAGTGAGTAAACTAAGTACATGCAAAGTGTCGATCTCCATGACCTATTGAACTATAGAGAATATCTTGGGCTCAAGTGGCTTTTGGATATGGATCCTTGCATCTTGATTAGGCATATGACATGCACTTGGTCGATCTTGTGCAGAGTATTTCCCTTGACCTTGAAACTCACTATAATCAAAATAGTTTAGAATCTCATTGAGGACAAACTCACAGTAGAGTTTACTCAAAAAATATAATGGAACCTCGTGGTTGTTACACGATGGATAATCAAACACCAACCACCATCGATCCCAAAAATTGGCTATGATTAAATTATGTTAGCATTGATGGATTAGAAAATATTGAGCAGTTGTTGAAAATGATGAATTGGTGGTTGGGTTAATGAATAACGTGCAAATAGAGGATTTTGATATGTCTTTGTTCTTGACCTCAAGTGCTGACAATTTTTCATCATAATAAGCCCTACAACTATCTGGATATGAAGCCCATTTTTCAATTTGACTTGTTATAGAGTCAATTTGACCTAATAATTTCTCTAGGGAATTGGCTAGATAGGTGCAATGGGAGTTGGTGGAAGTGGGATCCCTCATTCTCCCAATTAATTCTTTAGTTTCAATTTTATTTTCCACAATGTGGTCAACTAGACTCTCCTGACTGCATGGGGGATTTTGTGGAACTGTAGGGGGGTTAGGTGGAGGATTATGAGGTTTAGGTACAAGAACATGAGGGTTAGCAAGATGGGTTGTGTAATTTTTTTTTATCAATTAAACAATGAAAATAACAAAAAATTAGGGTTAACAAGTGTAGATTTTTTGCACTTACCTCTTTTACATGACAATATCATCAATTAATGTCTTTATGGGATGAATTTTGGCAAGGTTTAGCCACAATAACATAAAATGCAAGTACAGAATGGATGAGAGTGGGGAAAGAAAGAAAGCTCAAATGCAAAATGGGAAATTTTGCATTTGGGTTTGGTTTTTATTTTTTTTAGTTCCACAGGGAATGCAATCATGTTATTTAAAATAATAATGCAATCACATTATGGCTTGGTAATTACTGAGACATAATTTATATAACATGATTGCTTTAAGTAAATAACATGATCATGTTATTAAATAATGTGATCACATTATGTAAAATGTCCATGAAATTGTCCTCCAACTTTGTGCACTTACCCTTGTAAAAACTTGTGAAGTGCAATAGGATGAGTTGACCCCAATCACCCCCATCGATGATTGATCTCCAATATGATCTTTTGTTGTTGATCTCCAATATGATCTTTTGTTGTGAACTCACATTTTAGTTTTCTTTCAATACAGTTGCCTATATATCCAATACTCTGAAAAGAGAAGTCAAGTCATGCGTAGTTATTTCCCTTAGTGTGAATGTGTAATGACATTCCTTTGATATATGAATGCACCTAGTGATATATCTTTTGACACTTAACACTATGTGCTCTTGGATTGACTTGGTGTGCTTCAGATTTCACTAATGACTATTCTCAGTGACTGATTTATGATTTAAAAAGAATAGGTTAATTTTGCTTAATGTTCAGTAGTGTATAGATGTTTGATAGACAATTTCCAAATGAGTACCAAGTGTCTGTTTGATTTGTATTTATATGATTCTATTTGGGTATTTTCTCACTCCATTGACACACTATGTAAATGAATTGATTGATACAAATGATTTATATTTAAAAAAATAGACATCATTGGGTGATGATAGTAATATCACCCTCATTACAATTTTGTCAATGAAACTATTTGAGCCTGACATTAGTGTCCAAAATATAATAATGATGATCTAATGATCTAAGGATGTTTGAGTAAGATATTTAGTTGGATTGACATGAATTAAGAGGTCCCTATAAACTATTGACAACAAAATGCAAGGGTCGAACTCATAACAAACATGTGGATGTGAAAGAATGGTGAATATAAGGCATATATATGTGCACACATCATGTAAGGTGAAGGTAGTTTAAAAGTGATATTATCAAGTGTCTAATACCAGAATTTAGTATTTACAGTTTATATAAATCTAGACACAAAAATACTCTTTTAAAACACAATATAGATCTAGGTTGTCTTGCGAAGGTAAGAATGCAAAAATGTAACAATAATTAGAATTTAATAATAATAATATAACAAAGATTAGTATTTTTTAAAATTCATTAAGTATAGTAAATAATATATATTATCCCAGCTATAGAAAAGTATGTATATAACCAAGTCCATCATAAATGACACCAATAATTTGAATAAAAACATCTTAACTTATGGGAGAATAATGTTTGGTCTTTCTGAATTAATATGACATATTTAATTTTATCTTCACCATTGTAATTTTCCTTTTTTATTAATATAGTGAAAACAAACTACTAGTCGATAACATGATCAATGATTTTTTGAGTCACTTTGTAATCCTCAGTAAACAAATGTAAATCATTTGTTGTAATTTTGAATATCGATTCAACAGTTTCATCCAAGGCAATTATTGGATTTAACTTGCTAATTACATATTTTATAGATAGGTGAAGAGTATATACATGTAGGTTACACTAGAAAAAGAGATGTAAGTGATATATCAGTGAGAAGCCCAACACTCATTGGAAGTGAAGGTGTAAACAACTGTGTTTAGCTATGTAGATTATCACTAAAAATAAAGTGCATATCTGGTTTGTTTCTAAAAGTATGTGTATGTGTTGACATACATGTTTTGTTTCTATTGCATGCGGTGTGGTTCATGTTCCTATGTCCACACAAAGGGGTTGAATGTTAGGAATATTAGTAATTGATATAATAGTATTATTTTGTTCACGAGTTATTGTAACAATATACTATGTTTAGTTGAGTAGTTATAAGAGATGGATGAGGATGAGGACTCATATTTTATAGGAGAAGACAGTTGTACTAAAATATCTTAGTGATTGAATAAAAAGATTAATTTTTTATTGAGCAAGCTTTGACTAAATTTAATACCTGAACCCTTGATTATACCCTCAGGGATGAGGGTATGGATCAAGGGGGATACCTATATAGTGATACAAATGGAGACATTTTGGATGAAGTATAAAAATAAGTGTTATACCACCATTCTATTAGTGATAGCCATTGAACCCATCATTCTTACATATTTGATGCAGAAAAAGATAACCTTGTATGAATTTGTCTACCCCCTATTTACTAAGAGAATGAGGATGATATGATGAGCTATGAGCCAAATAAGTACCCAAACATGAGAATAAATTAGTCTAAAATTTATTGATAAAGATAAGATCATGATCACTTACTATGATCTTGGAGATACCATGTAGCTTTTGAACTATATCCCAAAAAGCATTTGATATTGTAGTGGTTAAAAATGGCTAAGATAAGGCACAAAAATGGGCATATTTTGTGAGATTATTCACAATTACCATGATAAATTTTTTACCCTCCAACATAGACACTTTCTTATGAAATCCATAGAAACCTCCTCCCACATTTGGATAGAAATAGATAACGGTTGAAGAAGACTTGGGGTGTTAATTATCTCACCCTTGTTTTATTAACACACTACACTCAATCAAAAAAGTTTCGATATCTCGCTTGAGTCCTTCCCAAAATAAATCTTGTTTTATTTAATGATATGTTTTTAAAAATTATGAGTGCCCCTACTACAAATGCATGGAGTTATGTAAGGATATTGTTAGGTTGTGGAGCTAAAAGCTTCACATGTATGCAAACATGGAGGAGGTTGTTGAGTGTCACAGTAACCGACTTCGGTCAGGCCAATCGACATCGGTCAGGAGTAAACAAGAAGCTACCGACATCGGTCATGGATCGGCTGACATCGGTCATCTCCAGACAGACAGGGATTGACATCGGTCGCCTGTGCGTTCCAGAACTGTTAGTTACATAAATAGTTAGTTTGTTGAACGACCAGTTTGCATGTAAAGACTAATTTTAGTCTTGGAGCTGCGTTTCTAATTATTTTAATTAAGAAGTCTAATTATTGTTTGTATGAGATCTATATAATAGACTCATGGGGCTGTATTTTAGTTTGGATAACCATAAGGACTTGGTGAGGCAAGGACAAGGGTTCTTCTCGAGTGTAAAATCTAGGTCAGTAGGTGTGCAAGACCAGGTTGATCTGCAAGTATAGCAAGATCAGGTGAGATCTACATGGTAAGTAAGATCTAGGTTTGCAAGTGTGCAAAACTAGGTTGATTTGTAGGTGTGCAAGATCTAGTGAGATCTACTTGGAGTACGTGGTGTACTCAGACTTGGAGTATGTGTGTATACTCGGTAGTACTGGCAGTATTGTTACTGACTAGTTGAACCACCAACTTGGTTATTGAGTTGATTGTGTTTGTAATTGAGAGAGAGAAAACTCTTGAGGGAAGATTATTGGTACACCCAAGAGGTGTGGGAAGAGTGTGATCTCTTTATTGTATTTCTTTCTGGATGAGTTGAATACAATTGTGTATTGTCTCTCATATTTTGTGTTATTTCTGATTTCTAGTTACTTATTATTCTAGTTAAATTCTGTGTTTAGTTGCTTATACAAAGGTAATCAATTGTGCTCTTAATCCTGACAATTGGTGTCAGAGCTTTGTGAGCCTAGATCCTATCAAGTGGTATCAGAGCCAGGTTCGAAGCAGGTTAGTGTTTGATTACAGGTCACTCTCAGGGGGTTCTGATTGAATGAGAGTATAGCAATGGCAGAAGAAAGTATACTAAGAATGGAGGAATTCAATGGCAAGAATTCTCAATTATTGAATTATGGAAAGAAAGAGTAGGTAAAGAAAGATTGTTGGTTGGTAGAAGATCAGCATGAAGGAAATGAAGAAGCAGATGTTGCAGGTATTGTTGCACAGGATGCTCTTGTATGTTCCTTGGATAAAGTAGAATCTTGGGTTATAGATTCTGTTGCCTCTTTCCATGCAACCCAAAATAGAGTATTTTTCCATGATTATGTCTATGGAGACTTTGGAAAGATTTATTTAGGGGTTGGTGAGCCTTGTCAAATTATTGGCAAAGGGGAAGTGTGGCTGAAATTGTAGATGGGCAACACATGGGTGTTGAAGAAGGTCATGCAGGGCCCAGTCCTGAAGAGGAGTCTAATTTCTTCAGGAAAGTTGGGTGATGAGGGATGCACAGTAACTCTCACAATGGATGCACTTCAATTAGCATGTGGTAAGAAAGTAGGTACTCTTTATCTATCTACTTGTATTACTGATTCTCCTTCTGGTTTATCTACTTCAGATGTAGATGCGAAGATGTGGATTTGTAGGCTTGGTCACATAAGTAAGAAGGGGATGCATGTTCTTAAGAGGAAGTTAGATGTCTTTGACAAACTTAAGAACTGGAAAGCCTTGGTTTTCATGGAGGAGATGATGGACATAGATCAATCACAGGGGCTGAATAATTTTGAGCAGGGCAGTTTGGATTGGGTTTTGATCCAAGGTGAGCTCGCAGGTAAAAAGTCATCACTCATAGGAAAACACAGTTACCAACGTCAGTCAGGTGGAACTGATGTCGAACAGGCAGGTACCAACATCGGTCATGTGTAGACCAGAGTCGATGGTGTCGGGCAGGTGGAGATCGACGTCAGTTAGGGAACCTGCGTCAGTGATCAGGTGGAATCAACATTGGTCAGGTGCAGACTAGGGTCGACCAGAGAACGGATTTTGGGTGGACAACACGCTGTTAAGGAGTCTCAAAAACCCATGTGGAGGACTGAAAGGGTAAGTAAGCCTCAAATTCATTATTCACCTTCTTTATACTACCTGAACATGTTGCTCACTGATGGTCAAGAACTAGGAAGTTTTGAAGAGGCAATGCAGGTAGAATCTAGGAAACAGTGGGAGCATGGCATGAATGAGAAAATTGATTCCTTGGAAGAGAACCAAACAGGAGACTTGGTAGAGTTGCCAGCCAGAAAGAAAGCACTGAAAGATGAATGGATTCCCAAGTTAAAGAAAGGAGAGAATGGACACGTGAGATAGAAGGCCAGGGTATATGGTCTTGAGCAAGCTCCAGGATAGTGGTACAGGTTTGACAAGTGTATGACAAAGCATGGCTTTAGTCAATGTCAATGTATTCACTGTGTTTATTTTACCAAGTTAGATAATGGTCGCGACATTATCCTGTTACTATATATGGATGATATGCTTGTTGCAAGTTCATACATGCAGGGATTTGTTGAGCTAAAGGTAAAATTAGTTCAGTGGTGTGCCAACAAGGATTTAAGAGGAGCAAATTTTTTTGGCATGAGTATTCCTAGAGACAGGGAAGATCACAGGTTGACGTTGTCTCAGGATGATTGTGTGAATAAGGTAGTGGCGAGGTTTGTTATGCAGGATGCATAATCGGTTAGCACACCTATGGATGGACAGTTCATAGAATAGTGTCCCAATTCACATGATGAGGTTGAGTACATGTGTACTAGACCTGATATTGCCCCAACAATGGGAGCTGTCAACAAGTTTGTGGCCAATTCGAGAAAGGAGCACTAGAAAGCAGTTCAGTGGATTCTCAGGTATCTGAGAGGGACCAACAGCAGGGATTCATGCTATATAGGGTCAGGGACTTCTCTACATGGGTATGTAGATTCGGATATGGCAGGTGACTTGGATGACAGGAGTAGCATCACAGGATTTGTGGTGGTTGGTCTTCAAGACTGAACTTGAAGAGGGATACAAGCCAGGAAACAAAATTAGATGATGTACAGGTATAGGTACAGGTGTAGCTATTTATCTCCAAGTGGGAGATTGTTAGGTTGTGGAGCTAAAAGCTTCACAGGTATGCAAACATGGAGGAGGTTGTTAAGTGTCACAGTAACTGACGTCAGTCAAGAGTAGACAAGAAGCTACCGACATCGGTCATGGATCAGCCGACGTCAGTCATCTCTAGACAGACAGGGACCAATGTCGATCACCTGTACATTCCAGAACTGTTATTTACACGAACAGTTAGTTTGTTATACGGCCAATTTGCATGTAAAGACTAATTTTAGTCTTGGAGTTGCATTTCTAATTATTCTAATTAGGAAGTCTAATTATTGTTTGTATGGAATCTATATAATAGACTCATGGGGCTATATTGTAATTTGGATAATCATAAGGACTTGGTGAGGCAAGGACAAGGGTTCTTCTCGAGTGTAAGATCTAGGTCGGCAGGTGTGCAAGACCAGGTTGATCTATAGGTATAGCAAGATCAGGTGAGATCTACATGGTAAGTAAGATCTAGATTTGTAGGTGTTCAAAACCAGGTTGATCTGTAGGCGTGCAAGATCAGGTGAGATCTACTTGGAGTACGTGGTGTACTCAGACATGGAGTATGTGTGTATACTTGGTGGTACTGGCAATATTGTTACTGACTGGTTGAAACACCAACTCGGTTATTGAGTTGATTGTGTTTGTAATTGAGAGAGAGAGAACTCTTGAGGGAAGATTATTGGTACGTCAAGAGGTGTGGGAAGAGTGTGATCTCTTTATTGTATTTCCTTTTGGATGAGTTGAATACAATTGTGTATTGTCTCTCATATTCTGTGTTATTTCTGATTTCTAGTTACTTATTATTCTGGTTAAATTCCGTGTTTAGTTGCTTATACAAAGGTAATCAATTGTGCTCTTAATCCTAACAATTGGTGTCAGAGCTTTGTGAGCCTAGGTCCTATCAGATATTGTGTTTGAGAGTAGAATTATTGCATAGGTAAAATCTATCCTTATACCAAAATCATTCCCTTTCCACTCAAATTTGTCTAAGACACTATAACCCTTATGGGGTTGCTAAATTAAACTCTGTGTATTGATGTTATTTTCCCATTTCAATTTTTCCTCATCCACCTGATTTGTTTACCATATGGGCATTGCACATAAGAATGCCTATGTGGATTCATCCTTCTTAGAAAGTGCATATGTGACTACATTATTCTTTCCTTTATGCTAGATGATTTCAAAGTCACATCCTAACATTTTGGTCACCCATTTTCATTTTTTTTAGATAAAAATGTATAACCCTTAGATAAAGTCTCAATTGTCTAGTTGCATGAAAAAATAGATATCATCTCCTTCTCATATACATGATCTATAAAATTTTTACATTTGAGCTGACAAATCTTGAATGTAAGGGGTCACCCTTCTTGCATGAATAATGCCCTCATTTCATATCCTAATACATCACATTCAACAGTGAATGTCCTTAAAAAATATGGGGTATCCAAAATTGGAGTGGAGCACATGGCCTCCTTCAATTTCTCGAATGCCTTGGTGGCAGCTTCATTCCAATGGAAGGAATCCTTCTTTAAAAATTTATCAGTGGCATTGTTATGCTAGTATAATTTTTCACAAACTAACGATAGTAACATGTCAACCCTAAAAAATGTCATAAGTTATCGAGGGTTTTTGGAAGTTGTCATTCTATCATGGCTTTGATTTTATGAGGGTATACTTTGATGCCTTTATGCAACACAATATGACTAGAGTACTCCACCTATTTTACTCCAAAATCACATTTAGAAGGCTTATCATAAAGTTAATGCTATTCTAGAATTATTAATACTTGATTCACATTTTAAAAGTGTTTTTTCCATGTCTTATTATATATTAGTATGTCATAAAAATTACTAAGATAAATTTCAATCAAAATTTCTTAAAGACAATGTTCGTTAGACTCTGGAATGTAGATGTTGCATTTGTTAGAACAAAACACATTACCAAAAACTTATAATGGTCTTCATGAGTTTTGAAATCTATCTTATATATATCCTCATCCTTGATATTGGATGGTAACTTAAATGAAAATCCAATTTTTTTTAAAGTAGATAACACCATTCAATTCATCTAGCAAATCATCAATTACAGGAATAGGGAACTTATCTTTGATGGTGTACTTATCGAGTTTTTTATAATACGAGCACATTCTCCAAGTATCATCTTTCTTATGTACCATTAACATAGGGGATGAATATGGACTTTGGATATCCCTAATAATACCAACCTATAACATTTGTTATACCATATTTTAAATTTCACTCTTCTAGACATATGGGTACCTATATGGTATGACGTTTAGTGGTGGACTCTATGATAGCAATCGAATGACATGATCAAGTTCCCTTTGTAATGGTGTCCCTTTTGCATTGCTCTAAAAACAAGTGTGTTTATCAATAATATTCTGTAGATCAAGCTATGTATACATCTTTATTGGTTGTACTTAGACAAAAAATAGCTATGCTAAAAACCCGTTTGCCCTTTTTTGGAGAATCTTCTATATCCAATGAGAACCAACCATCTGTGAATACTTTGCACATAATCCACTTAGTTCAGTTGTCTTGACTTCAGAAGGAAAACACATGAACAACTCTTGGAAATTCATCTCTATTGTGCCCAAGGTTGTGAGCCATTGGACTACTAAAACTATGTGAAACCCACCCATGAGAATAACAAACATAAGCGTCTAGCTTGTAATTTCCCATGGAAATTTTCATATTATGTTATTTCCCTGAACAAGTGGCTATGCCACCATCTACAATCATGACCTAGAATCATAGAGTTGGATGAAAAAACAACTCAAATGTGTTGTCAATTTATTGTTGATGAAGTTATGTGTATTCCCTGGGTCAATCAACACTCACCTTCTATTTCTTGAGATAATCCACAACCTTGAGGGTTTGTGGAGTGGTGATACCTTAAAGTGCATGGCATGAGATAGTTGGTTTGGAATATTTAGATTCCTCCTTTGACTTCTCACACTTTATTAATACTTCATTGTCTTCTTCATATTAATTGGACCCTTCAATGTAGAACGTTTTTTTCTCAACACATTTATGTCCATTATTATATTTGTTATCATAGTTGAAACATAACCCTTTTGATTATTTCTCTTTATTTTTTTGAGGAGTCGATCTGGTAGATTGAGGGAATGATTGTGTTAGAATAATGCACTCTTTGTTAGTAGTGAAATCATACCATGACCAAATCTCTTTCCTCTACCATGTATGTAAAGACCATGTACTTAAATATGGAATTTAGATTAAACATTTGAACATCAAGTTGGATGTTATCCTTAATCCACCCAAGAATAGTTCATTTGGATTGCCTTTTGTGATGCCATCTAAACATAAATTGAGGTTTTGGAATTATTGAATATAATCCTTTACAATCCCCATTTTTATTAGTCTTCCTAATTAGTTGAAATAATTTTTTGTGACACTATTATAGTAGTGCATTTGTAGCTCATGAGTAAACACTGACCAAGTAATAGTAAGGCCCTTATTTTTATTTTGAGTGTACAACCATTTAAACCAAATGAACTGCTCTAGTTCCAAATATAGATATTCCATGACCACATTCTAGGCACATGGGGTTTGATTTAGATCAAATAAAGTTTTCATTTGATTGACCTAAGTGACTATATCCTTGCCATTAAACTTGCCTACTTCAACTTTTGGTAACATGTCCCTCGAATCTATATTTGAGTTTTGATTATTTTGGTTGGGAGAGCCCGAATATCCTGATAGATAATTATTAGATGGTGGCATTTCCTTAATACAATCCAAGAGAGTTTCCAATGTCACATTAATGTTTCTCAAATATAACTTCATTACATCCATGTCCCCTTTGACCACATCTAGATCTTAATTTTTCACACTAGTTTGCACTTTTTCCTGGAGTTAATTAACCAACAAAGAAACCCCTGAATCAAAAGTTTAAGAATCCATGTCTTCCTTTATAGGAATTTTGTAATGTCCCCTTCTCGTTCATAGCCATTCTAAGTTACCATTAACTTATTCCAGTTCCTGTAGGCTTAGTGGATTTTGGTTAGGGAACTTTGGCGACTTAAGATGAGTTTTTTGGGTTTTTTCTAGTGGTGATGACTATTTTTAGTAAGTTAATATTTTTAGTAATATACTATCTTTAGTAAACTTACTATTTTTAATAAGTTCTTGTTGAGCTTCATTTGAGCCAGTTTGGAGTTTTGATTCACTTACTATTTTTAGTAAGTGTTATATTTAGTAATTGGTCTTAGCTCCTTTTCAACAGTAGTGCAGAGTTTCCATTTTTGGCAGGGGTGAGTCTCTCAATGGTCATAGTTATTATTTGTTTATTCGTCACTCAAATTAATTAAGTTACTAATTGCACCAAGTGAGAATAAGCATGGGTTATAAAAGACCCCCTTGGCCTAGTTGAGCAACATTGTTTTACAAGAGGGGACAATGTGTTTTATGTTGGACACCCCCTTTGGGAAATATTTGGTGATATTTTAAAATGTTTAAGATAAATGTTATAAAAAAGAAAAGGAAAGCAAGTTTGGGCATGGATTTTTGGAAGGAAAAAGCATTTTCAAAATAGAATTTTCCAAAATCCCTCCCTCATCTTCTATTTAATCATTCTTGAGCTCTCATTTGGATATATGGAACTTTGGCAACTTAAGGAGACTCTGCTAGATTTTTTATAGAATACAATTATTGCTGGTTGAGGATGAAAACCCTCATCTCACATTGTTGGTTTTGGTAGATTATGACCCACCCTAGTTGGATGGTGTTTGGTTGGAAGTTTTTACAGTGTTTATCTTGTTGGTTAGACATTTTTGCATTGAATAAATGAAGATTTTTATAGTTTTTTGAGTTGTGTGTGGATTTTACAATTTAGTGAAAATTCCTTTTGGGTAATTTATATTTAGCTTTTGCTTGGTTGGGCATTCCCTCTAAACCACTTGCTAGAATGTTATGAAGGTTGCATTATTTATTAGCGCAAATCACCCACCTTGGGATTAGCACCACATTCAGGAAATTGGGACAATGAATATAAAACTATGATTCGAGCATTCTCTAGTAAAATTTTATTATAAATGGAGTATTGTTCAGGTATGGTTTAAGATATATGTTTTTTGTTTTTTTATTGAGTTATATTGGCATATGTTTTTAATGTAATTCCACCTTATTTTCCTTGCATTTTATGAATACATCAATGTATGTGCAAAACATAAAACCCTTATGCATTCTCTTGTATTATTCTAAAAACAAAACACAAAAAAATAAAAAATATAATCAGGGGTAACCATTACAGTGGTATCAAAGCAAAGTTTTCCTACCAGCCTATTGAAGTTTTAACCTTGCCACAATTCATCAGTTGCATGCCATAATTTAATTAGAAGCATCTCAATTGAGTATCTTGGTTCATTGGTTTATTGAAGTGAAATCATGGATTGGCAATCTAAATTCCTACCAAAGGAAGAAGATACCATCCAGGAGCTACTGATAAGAATACATAAGGAAAGGGTAAACTATGAAAGTGAAGCCACCAAAATTCTTGATAAGTATCAAGAATTTTTTGATGAGATCAAAGACCAAGTTTCCTTTGATGGGTTCCTAGACTTCATTAAATCAAGGGACCCTAACAAAAATGGTTTGGTTAACTACATAAGAAGATCAAGGAAGAAAGGAGATTCACAAGAAGTATTTGCAAAATAAAAAGATGAATCTAAGGCAGAAAGGGTGGTAACAAAAGATCTTTGTGATTTTAACATGACAAAAACAAAAATTTCTAGAGTTGAGCCTGAATGTGAGGAAGACAAACTATTAAAACTTTCCTATGAAGAAGAAGACTTCATTAATCAAGAGGTATGCATGACAAATCCCCAAGATAACTCTTTAGGAGTGCATGAAACTACCATTGATGAGATAGTGCATGAGAAAAAATAGATAACAACAACCCAAAATGCATCACTTGATCTATACAATGAAGTTATTGACACTAGTACCAAGGTTGATAGGGTTGAGATCAGTAATATAACTTCAAATGATGGGCTCATTTAAGGTAAACAAGATGAAGTTTTCAAAATAGCTAACATTGATGATTATTTATCTCTTTACAGTGATGGTGACATGGGTGGTTTTTGGTTTGACTACTAGACTAAGCTGATGGAGAGAGATACTTATGTTGACATCAATAGTGGTGAGTAAGAGAGTGATTTATTTAGAGAGACAACATAATATGAGGAGCACAATGAACAAATCACTCAACCTTTCAATGCATGGGATCCGAGTGTGTTGACACCTAAGTATGATGGGGATCCTATATGGGATGAATTCCTTTTTCATCATGATGATGTTCATATTTTAGAACATAATGCATGCATGCAGGATGACATTAATGGAGTCGATTCATTTCTTGAGAAAAAATTTGATTTATTAGACAATGCAGCTAACTTTGAGTAGAGGTTTAGTGACTTTTATGATAAGGATCCATAGCCTACTGCTAAAAATGGGGAAAATTAGGTGATTGGGGAAATAACCACTCAAAAGGTATACATTGAGCATACTCTTTCAAATAGAAAACATCAGCTCATAAGACCATGGGATCTAGGTGTTTGGGCACCAAATTATGATAATGAATCAGTTTGGGAAGAATTTTCTTTTGATCAAGCTACTACCCAACCTTAAAACATAAAGTATGCAAAAAGGATGCCATAAAGGGAATTGATTTTGAGAGGTATGATCCTGAAGACAAATCAAAATTGTTTTTGCATGGGGCTGATTTTGATTGGACACCTAGTGGCAAAGATGAGACAAGCTTTGAAGAAGAGGCACATGAGACTTGAGAAATCCATGGTGACACCATTGCGAGATACGAAGGAAATTCTGATTTTCATAAGCATTATAATAGCATATCACTAAACTTGCATGTTCTTGACATTAATGAGGAAACATGGAAGAAATAATTAATGGTGTCAGTTAAAAATGAAGTGCAAACATTATCTAAGTTGGATGACATAAAGAGTCTTGTTAAAAATCTCATCCAAAAGATACCAAGAAATTAGTGTGAACAAAATGTTTCCTTTCCTGATTTGCAAAACATTAAGAGCACAATGGGGGACATGAAAGCAACGTATTTGAATATGATCAAAGATAGAGATGAGGCTACTAAGTTTGTGGATAAGGCTATATCTAAATCCAAGGAATTAAGAGTTAAGGTTGAAGAGCTCACCACTAAGCTTGAATCAACCAAAAATTAATTAGGCAACACTCAAAATGCATTACTTGAAGTAGAAGATCAACTTTATATGGCCAAACAATTCAGGGAACAAGAGAATAGAGAAAGGGCTAAAGACATCAAGCAGGTAATTGAAGATCTTGATAGCATTTAGAAAGATCTTAATCTTATGCCCTTCCCAAAGAGATAAAAAATTGGGAGTTTGGACCAACAGAGGGATTGGGTTGAGCATGAGGATGATGATAGCATTGAACTAGTTGACAATCCATTGTTTGAGATGGATCCTGAGTCTTCTTTTGATATTCCACTTTTTGAGTTGGATGATGGAGATCTTTCTGATTCCAGTGATGAGATAGGAGTCAATCATAGGATTTGGGAACTAGGTACAGTCCTTAATAGTATGGAGTTGAGTCAAAATTGGAATTGTGAGCCAAATTTTAGTAGTGATACCACTATCCACTTTCCAATCAGTTTACATTAGACTACAGTTCATGTCACATAGATGCATTTATGGGATTTTTTAGACCAACAGTTGAGATATTGGTGGTTTACATTGATGGGTAGATCTAATCTAGTCATAGAAGATGATTTTTCAGCTACTTCCATACTCCCAACTCTTATGTTTTTAGGAGGATTAAAAATTGTTGATCATTGCATTTGCCTTTACACATTGATGATAGTGACTTCAGTCCATGGGTAAATGGATTTTGAGCTCTTGCAAGCTGTGGTACAGTCGATTGTGGGAGATTTTTTGATATGCTGGGTGTGCTGGAGTATTCAAGTTTTTCCTTTTTACACTTGAAGGTTAAGTGTCATTAATACCTTTCCAGTTTATAGCGATAGAGATTTTTCCTAGATGGCTAATTTTAGAGATTATTTTGCTGAGATTATTTTCTTGACATTGTTTGATCAGCTTCATTTTAGGGACCACATGAGGGAATATGCTAAGGTTTATATATTATGGTTGGGAAGTTTTCATTTTTTGTTGCCCAGGATTGAGTCTAGTAGGGAGATTGCAGCTTTGGACTTCAATGAGATGCCTTGGCAGGGTATGTCTCTTGGTGAGGATTTCAATCCTTTCAGGGATTTCAGTATGGGATTTAATGGTGACTATTCTTCAGGGTTCTAGAATAGGAGAGTGCAACATGATCATGATGGTCAAACAGTTATTATCAGAGTGGCTCAACGTCATCATGGTGATACCTTCTGAGATTATCTTGGAACCTTGGGATCACATTGGGTTGTAGACTAGTAGTTGTTAGGAATGAGAGAATCATTGATGACTCTCTTGAGCTTGTTCTAATGATGCCTTGGATTGGTTTTTGAGAAGAGCAATTATTTGAGGGGTTGATCGAGCCTTTGTAACATCTGATTACTTTTCTTATCAATGGTTTTTAGGAGGTCTCTTGTGTTGGTACCCTATAGGACAATGCCTTGAGAGGATGGTACTACAGATCTCCTAGGTTGACTTGGGACCCTGAGATCATTCTTGGTTTCAATTTGGTCTAGTCTTTGGAGTTTTGGGTTATGTTACGATTTCTTGAGAACAAACAATCTTGAGGAGGGAGGACTATAATGTCCCCTTTTCATTCATAGCCATTCTATGTTACCATTAGCCTATTTTGGTTCTCGTAGGCTAAGTGGATTTTGGTTAGGGAACATTGGTGACTTGAGATGAGTTTTTGGGGTTTTTCTTGGCTTTTTCCAATGGTGATGGCTATTTTTAGTAAGTTACTATTTTTAGTGAGTTACTATTTTTGGTAAGTTACTATTTTTAATAATTTACTATCTTCAATAAACTTACTATTTTTAGTAAGTTCTAGTTGAGCTTCATTTGAGCTAGTTTAGAGTTTTAGCTCACTTACTATTTTTAGTAAGTGCTATATTTAGTAACTGGTCTCGACTCCTTTTCAGTAGCAGTGCAAAGTTTCCATTTTTGGTATGGGTGAGTCTCTCAATGGTCAAAGTTATTATTTATTTATTTGTCACTCAAGTAAATTAAGTTGCTAATTGAAATAAGTGAGAATAAGGATGGGTTATAAAAGACCCCCTTGGCCTAGTTGAGCAACATTGTTTTAAAAGAGGGGATAATGTGCTTTATGTTGGATGCCCCCTTTGAAAAATATTTGGTGATATTTTAAAATGTTTAAGATAAATGTTATAAAAAAGAAAAGGAAAGCAAGGTTGGGCGTGGAGTTTTGGAAGGAAAAAGCATTTTCAAAATAGAATTTGCCTTAATCCCTCCATCATCTTCTATTTAATCACTCTTGGACTCTCATTTGGATATATGGAACTTTGGCAGTTTAAGGAGACTCTACTAGATTTTTTCTATAATACAAATACCACTGGTTGAGGACAAAAACTCTCATCTCACATTGTTGGTTTCGGTGGATTGTGACCCACCAGAGCTGGATGTTGTTTGGTTGGAAGTTTTTAAAGTGTTTATCTTATTGGTTGGACATTTTGGCATTGAATAAATGAATATTTTTACAGTTTTTTGAGTTATGTGTGAAGCTGAAATTGGTGTGTGGATTTTATAATTTAGTGAAAATTCCTTCTAGGTAATTTCTATTTAGCTTCTGCTTGGCTAGGCATTCCCTCTAAACTACTTGCTAGAATGTAATGGAGGCTGCATGATTTATTGGAACAAATCGCCCACCTTGGGATCAGTGCCACATTTAGAAAATTGGGATAATGAACATAAATTTTTTTTGTAAATGGAGTATTGTTCAGGTCTAGTTTGAGATAGAAATTTTCTAATTTTTTATTAAGTTGTATTGACATATGTTTTTAAATGTAATTCCACCTTATTTTCCTTGCATTTTATGAATACATCAACGTATGTGCAAAACATAAAACCCTTCTGCATTCTCCCATCTTATTCTAAAAATAAAGCAAAAAAAAATTAAAAAATTAGGGGCAACCATTACACATTTTTCAATCCTAGTGAGCATTGGGCTTCTCTCTAGGACATAACTTATGAAACACTTTTATAGCGAAGGATACATCCATCTGTTTATAGTGAATGTTGGGCTTTTCACTATATTTTTCATTTGTAACTTTTATTCTTGATCGTTGCCACTAAATCACAACTAATATAAATAAAAACTATTACACTGACTACCATTCTCAATACTGATCAATTTAACATATACATATTTTCAAAGGCATCATATTCACCTAATAATACATCCACTTACAAAAACATTTTTTGACATTTATACATTATCTTGACTTTAACAATATTCATGTTTACAAGAATGTCCATGACTTATAATATAAACACAAAAAATAACTAGCATCACTGAGGGGAAGAAAAGCACATAGGCTAACCTTAAATTAACCAAACTTAACTCTGATAACATTTAGACTCCCAAAAAAAGAAAAAATTATTTTAAATGACAAAATGTAGACACCACTTTAAAGTAGTTTCTTAAAGACAAACTATTATGGACGTGACACTAAAAAAAAACTAAACTCACTTTACTAATAATAGAATAAACTAGATAATATAAAAACTATGAGAAACTTAATTGACTCTATTTAATTAATTAGGGCCTAATACATTAACTAGCAAAATAAACTTATAGATTATTCGATACCATTGAAGAGAATGAGAGAGGGATGGTGTAGAAGTGGATTAAATTCCGTGGAACTCTCAATAGAATTGATAATAAAAAAGGATTTATTACACTTTGATAAGCCACCCCTGGACATCACATTCCTCCAACAAATAAGCAACATACAGAGTTAAATTTGAGGCTGCTATACAAGATATGGCGTTGCCTCATTAACATTCAAAGCTTGCAAAATAAAAAATCATTTTTATTAATATTTGTCGTAAAGTCATGGTACTATACTTTTTGCCACAGGAATTGACTTTGGTCAACATTTCTTTTTCCACAAATTAAAATAGGTTATGCTTTCTAAATTTATAATTTGTTGATGTTTTTGTATAAGATATAAATATTTTATTATTTTTCCGTTACATGTATCTTGTGCGTAGATTGTACAAGTTTCAGTCAACCAAATCTTATCCATTTGTTATGAATTTGCTTTTCTCAAAGTTTATAGATTGCAAATGTACATTCGATAAGCTTTTTTGACAACATATGACTATAGTTTTGTTAACACATTTTGATAGCATATGGCTGCAGCTTCGTTTGAAGGCATGGAAAATAGATAAATGTGACATAGAACCATAAGAGATAAATAAAAAACTCTCAGACATATGTGACATAGCCTAGGACAGGGGTTCATACAGTAGGCAATTTGAATGAGTCATTGCGTGTAACATCACCCGTTGTGTTGCTTGGGCCACTCCAATCTAAAGCCACTGCTACCCAAAAATTTGCCAGTTATATAATGTTTGTGGCTACTGCTCAATAATTTATGATTTTTTCTGTTGAAATTAAACAACAATTAATTTCCTTGTTCGTTGTCTAATAAAAAGATTTATGTTGGCTTTATTTTTCAAAATGTCTATGTTTCAATTGCAGAGATTAGGGAGAAGAGGACAGTGAGGCTATTTGTAAATTATTCTTGTATCCACATATGGGACCCTTAGTAGTACCTACCGATTTTATTTTTCCAAGGGTTAAATGGTTCATTGCAAGTATTAAGGGGAAAGGTGGTGGTTGTGACAAAGTGCTGCTCTGTGAGATTTTCTAGCTGTAAGATTTTGTTATAGCCACGTGCAATTTTCCAAGGACCATCTAAGGCAAACCTCTATTTTTAACCGCTTGTTGACATGGACACCATTTCTTCACATTTGGATTATTGATGTTGTGTGATTGTTGTGACCTACCAGTGCACAGTGGTATTATAGGTTTTTTTAAACACCTTCTGAGTATAGATTTAAGTTTTTGATTTATTTATTATATGTTGTCTACAAGAATAAAAGACTTTATACAAATTAGTAACCACATGTTTATGAGTATATAATTTTTTTGACAGAGTTCTCAGAGACTGGTTATTATAATCTGAGGAATGGAATAAAAAGTTTATTAATTTAATTAATAACTATTACAAAGATCTTTATTTGCATGAAAATACTATTTTTGCATGTGCAGTAATTGTATGTGTATATATATATTACACTCTCCAAAATGGTAAAATACTTTTGTAGGTTTCTAATGTCATTCAGAATGAGGTATTGACCTCATGCCCTCTGATGGGCTACCTCTAGCTTAAATTCCAAACAAATTTATGATTATTTTTCAATGGTTAAAAGATTGGATGAATAAGAATATGACCTTTAACTTTTGTAAATTAAAACTAGCACTTCAAATTTTGTTTATGGAAATGGCTAGAACGTTCTCTAAATGAGAGTTAGTCATCGGCAAAGCTTTAAACCCGTCTAACTTTTGTGGGCCTGACAGAGCCATGTCTATATCTATTGTAGGTGGTTGTATTTATATGTTGGTGTGCCCTTTAGTGAAAATCCTCAACATGGATGTACTATAGATTAAAAACCAATTTCTTTTATTGGTTTTCACATGGTCACTATCTCTGCCTAAACGCATTTATGTCATTCGAATAACTAGCACCCTGTTCTCATTTATGATAGGTCAAAATGGACCTATTTTACCTTTATGTATCATGGAAACCAAGGACTCTCTGCATACGAGGATCTCCTTTAAAGAATGATGATGTTGCAACTTCAGAGAATTGGGTCTATATATTCTAGATTGCTAAATAAAGAGTTTAGACTGAGCTTTAATGCTAACCCATACATTTGAAGTATTTATTCTAGATTTACCTAGGTTGTATTTGATCTTGGTTCCTTTGCATTTGCTTGGGTCGAAAGCTACCTTGTGAACTTCCTGTCAAAAATGTCCTGGGTTCACCTTTATTGATGGATCATCGATATCGACTTGGACCTGTTGACTCTTTGACCAAAATACACACTGTTAGTTCTATCGGTACAAGTTAATGCATAGTGTCATATCTTTGGGGCCCACTGACACTATTCATCTATGCTCTCACTTTGTTGATCTAAATGTACTATTTGATAATGACCATTGATCTTGCCTCCATTTGAATGCCAACAGGTATTTTATGAGGCTCAAATTTGATGTTTGCATGACCGTCATTTGACATCCACATGACTGTTATTGACATTCGCACGACTGTCAAATTTGAACTCCAATGGTTAATTCCCTGATATTTATTTTGACATCCATGCACCTATCAATGATGTCTGGATGACGGTTATTAACATCCACACGACCATCACAATTTAAACTGTAGTGGTTTAATTGTCGAGCTTAATTTTGATGTTTGCATGACTATCAATGGCATTTATACGATTATCATTGACGTCCATGCCACCGTCACAATTTGAATTTCAATGTTTTTTTGTCATGGCCTAATTTTGACATTTGCGTGAACGTCTTACTATCTTAGATGAAGTTTGAAAGCTTATATCTAAAAGCGGGAAACTCATGAGGGCACCAAATTTGCACCAGATGATCTTGGCACTAAAGTCATTGATTCCATGTGATTATTTGGGTCCACAAGGCATCCTGATGATACTTATGAAATGCACAAGTGGACCAATTTATTCATTTCTATGTGATGGGCGAGATGACCTGGTCCTTTTAGCCATGTGCATAGGAACTTTTACTTGATCCTGTAAGCTCCATTGACTTCTCTAAGGCTTATGCAAACTCACCTACGACCTCGAATTGGTTGAACACCATTAAAATTGATCCTAAACATGTTCATCAAAGATCAACAAAATACACTTTAAGCTAGGTTAAAGTGTTTCAAAAGCTTTGCAATCACTGTGATCTTCTCCTTATCATCAGATGCTTTGTTCAATGCAGGACTCTGATCTACTCCTTGCTCCATGGTTGACCTCCAGAACATTGCATTGCATCCAAACAAAATTAGGTATGTGGGCCAAATCTAGCCAACATTTTTCTAATGTCCCTCCATGAAAAATGTTTGTTGTACTTAAAACCGCTATGTAAATAAAACAAATGCTATGTGTTTCTCTTGATACCACGTAAGCCTAAGGACCCCCACACTGGCATATAACCCTGGTGTAAATCCAAGCACCAACACTTAGGAGTCAAAAAATAGTAACTGAATTGAACAATATGTTCCAAAGGTTTCATTGTTTGCAAGATCTCTTATGTTATTAACCAAGTATTTTATAAGTTGGGTGCTAATACTTTGTATTAAAGCATCTTAGCATATCGATGTTTACTTCTGATTATTATTAGTTTAGGAATTTAAAGTTATTTTTTTTATTGAAATTTTTATCACTAAAGACATCATGGAAATTTACGTGTTCGGCCAAAACAAGTAATATATAAACATTTATAGCATTAGAAATTATTTCTCAATTTTGAAGTTTACCTTAGCTATGAAATTAAATTTTGTTGTTTGCTATTTGTTTCTTCCTTTTGCAAACATTAATTATTGTTATATAAATTATCATATTACAAATGTTTATGTTGTGGCCAATCCAAATATTTGATAGAATCTTATATATATAATGAACATGTACTTGTTAACTATTGTTATTGCTTATCCGCTTTTACTTATTATTATATCAATTGACAAATATATTTGGACTATGTGTTGTCTTTATTGAATGTCATATTGCATGTTGTCTTTTAAAAAATAATAATGAGTTCCAAGTGACTTGTATATTGCAGATACTATATTTACCTTCTTGATTGACGTATTTGAAAAGGTACTTGCATTTCTTTTTGAAAGTATTCGGAACAAATACATTTGAAAAAAAAAATCAAATGTTATAGACTGTTTTGTAGAAAATTTATTTATTTAAAAAAAATGCAATTTAGCTTCTTTTGTGATTGCCTTCATTATTTACTTATTTGAAAAGGTACTTGCATTTTTTATTTGATTTGAGAGTATTTAAAACAAGTAAATTCACCTATCTATTGAGGTATTGGAGTTTTTTAATTTTCTTTTTAGCTACATGGATTCATTCAATTAGAGTGAATGATTTATTTTTGCATAAAAAGCTTTATATATATAATTCAATTAATTGTAGACGAAGATTGAATTTAGCTTCCACTGTTAGTGGATTAAAATATCTTCATGCTTTTCACTCAAGATAGTGCAGTGTAAACGAGGCCATGGTAGTTCACTTGATAAGGGTCAAAAGTTAAAGCATTCATTGTTAATCCTTATGATCTATGGATTGTTCTTGCACATGCTATTTGAATAGGAAATTGTTCTTGCATAAGTTTTTTTTAATTTGTGCTTATTTTTTTGGTAATTATTGCTATAGGAGTCCATTGTTTGTGACTGTCTTTAATGTACAAGTGTTTCATTTTTTGTCTTTGAAATTTGCCAACATTTAAATCATAGAATTCTTTCCATACACTATTACTAATATCATTTGCGTAATATTTGAAAATACCATCTGTACCATTGACTAAGTATGAATTTACAATGTTTTTGTAATATCATCAAGTTGGTTGCATCAAACTACAACAGGCTACTTACTTTCATAGGCTAGCAGTCATGCATCATCAAGCCACACCATGGACCCCCCATCTTTCTAAGAACAAGTATGTATAACTCTATTTACTAATCCAATAAAAAAAACAAATGATTTTAGCAATAAAAAAAGTCTAATAGTTTTATATATTAACAAAAAATGGTGTTTAAAAAAAACATATTATCATGATTTGCTACTTTGACTATGACATGGTATAGTGGAAAATTATTGCATAGTTTTCAATCACTATTAATTGTCACCGTGTTTTGTAGGATCCACCACAGAAATTTTGAAGGCAACAATGCAATAAGTAGTTGGCATATGCAACAACAAAATGCAAATAGAGACAAAATGAAATCAGTATAGTTGACAAACCAATATAGAATTCTGCATAGGAAACTGTATTTAATGAAAACTAGCTTGCTTGTAACTTATAACTTGATTTTAAATATTTGTGAATATTTCCACAAACATTTGCACAATTGAAAACAAATAAAATTTACATTGTCTATATTAAAAAGTACAAAAAACAATCCCCTGAATTGCAGAATTATTTATTTTTATGCTAAAATCTAGAAATTAGATCTCTTTCACTAAAGTATGTCAATACATGTATAGAAATTAGAAAAAATAGTTATTTTAGTTAACTTATGCAAATGTTTGTTGCTATAACAATAAAAGAATGCAATTTTTACTTTGTTGACTATATAACAAAGAAAACAAAAAAAGTGCATACTTTGTCATAGATAAAATAAATAGACTATGTGCAAAATGCGTTCAATATGACTCTTGAACACTATGTGAGTTGAATCAACCATCCTATTGTGGACAAATAGCATAATGTAATATAATTTCTTTCTTCGTTTTTAATTTGCTTTTCAAATACAAATTTTGGTTATGCTTGTTTAGAAAATTCAATTTCCCAACTCTTATCATTTTAAAGAAACCAATAAATAGTAAATGTTTTATGCTTTAGTTTCAATAAATACTTAAGTTGGAGACTTAACTTGCACCCTGGCTTAAAAGGTGAGCGTTCAGGTCCTCTTGTTTTGCACAATTGAAAACAAACAAAATGTACATTGTTTATATTAGAAAGCACAAAGAACAATCTCCTGAATTGCAGAATTATTTATTTTTATGATAAAATCTAAAAATTAGATCTCTTTCACTAATGTATGTCAATACATGTATATAAATTAGAAAAATTAGCTATTTCAATTAACTTATGCAAATTTTTATTGCTATAACAATGAAAAAATTCAATTTTTACTTTGCTGAGTATATAACAAAGAAAATAAAAAAGTTCATACTTTGTCATAGATAAAATAAATAGAATATGTGAAAAATGCGTTCAATATAACTCCTGAATACTATGTGAATTGAATCAACCATCTTGCTCTAGACAAATAACAGAATGTAATATACTTTCTTTCTTCGCTTTCAATTCACTCTTCAAATATAAATTTTGGTTATACTTGTTCAGAAAATTCAATTTCACAACTCTTATCCTTTCAATGAAAGCAATAAATAGTAAATGATTTATGCTTTAGTTTCAATAAATGCTTAAGTTGGAGACTTAACTTGCACCTTGGATTAGAAGGTGAGTGTTCAAGTCCTCTTGTTTTGTACAATTGAAAATGAATAAAATGTACATTGTCTATATCAAAAAGCACAAAGAACAATCTCTTGAATTGCGGAATTGTTTATTTTATGCTAAAATCTACAAATTAGATCTCTTCTAGTAAAGTATGTCAATACATGTTTATAAATTAGAAAAATTAGCTATTTCAGTTAACTTATACAAATGTTTGTTGGTATAACAATAAAAAAATGCAATTTTTACTTTGCTAAGTATATAATGAAGAAAACAAAAAAGTGCATACTTTGTCATAGATAAAATAGATAGACTATGTGCAAATTAAATTCAATATGACTCTTGAATACTATGTGAGTTGGATCAACCATCCTACTGTGGACATGTTTAGAAGGTGAGTGTTTAGGTCCTCTTGTTTTGCACAATTAAAAATGAATAAAATGTACATTGTCTATATTAGAAAGCACAAAGAACAATCTCCTGAATTGCGAAATTATTTATTTTTATGCTAAAATATAGAAATTAGATCTCTTTCACTAAAGTATGTCAATACATGTATAGAAATTAGAAAAATTAGCTATTTCAGTTAACTTATGCAAATATTTGTTGTTATAACAATAAAAAAATTCAATTTTTACTTTACTAAGTATATAACAAAGAAAATGAAAAAGTTCATACTTTGTCATAGATAAAATAAATAGATTATGTGCAAAATGTGTTCAATATGACTCCTAAATACTATGTCAGACCTCTAGGATTTTTTAACCAGGCTAGTTGCTCTGATTGTTCATTATAGTGCTCACCTAAGATCTAACTATTAATGCCACTAGGACTCTGTCTGGTGTGGAACGCTAGAGAAAGATAAAGCAACCTGAGATTATCACTGCATGCAATCATGAATGGCTACATGAATCTACTTGACCTCATCTATGCCACTGGGACTTTATAATGATAAAACTCACATACTTATGCATTTGACAGAGCCATGATCATATCTACTCTAGGCAACTAATCTGACCATCATATTTATGCCTTAGCATGTTAGAATCCTATGATCAATCCATCTGCTTTTAGGCATCCAAGATTTGGACACTTGTCAACTTTGCATTTAGTCGGGGACCCTTTGATAATTTTTGAATGCAAATGGCTATTTCATGAGCCCCAACTTTGATGTTTCCATGTGTCATTGACATCTACGTGCAGGTTTAAGGATTATCAAATCCAAATGCTTACTTGCTAGGGTTCAAAATTGATGGTCGCATGAATATCTCCAAACCTTGAAACTTATCCGAACAATTTCCCCACAAACAATTCTTCAAACATTTTGCATCAGGAATTTTCCCCAAAATAATTCTATCAAACATTTTCCATTAGAACAATTTCTCCGAAGGAATTTCCTTGAATAATTCATCTTTATTGGAACCGTTGCGGATATTTTGTCTAAAACTTTCGAGTCGTTGAACCTTTTGTCACAAACATTACTTGGGGATTTTTGGCAAACACGTTTTCTTTGGGATTTTTGCAAAGACCTTTGCCACAGACATTTTCTCCAATACACTTTCCCTAAAAGAATTCGTCCTTGACACTTCATCCAAAACACTTTCTCCAAAAGAATTTGTCTTCGGACCTATCAATTTAGGACACTTGGCAGCCTCACGCTTATTTTGAGCTTCATTGACCTATTGACCTTTTTTGCGTTGTTCATCTGCTTGGGTACAAATAAAAGTGAGTCATAGACATTTTGTCATTTTAAATAGTCATTTTTTAAGTACTTTTCGATACATATTTTTGATGTTTTAATAATTATATTTAATAATTGGTCAATAAAATTATTTTTTAAGTCAAAGGCATTTTTTTTATAATTTATAGTTTACTTTTAATTTGTTATCAATACTATTTAATAGTTTAAGTCTTTTGTCATTTGATGAATTATCTAATAATATTATATATTGTATTATTAATTACAATATTATAATAATCTATCTTATTATATTACTTCACATTTTTATTTATATAATAATAAGAAATGATTATATTTTGATAGTATTATTAATATTAATAGTATATTATAAATTAAAATAATTTAACTCAATATTGTAATTTACATTTGCATATTACAATATAGTATATTATATATTAAAATAAACTATAACATGTCATTATATTATAATAATATTATTAAAAATTTAATTTTAAAGATATCATATATACATTAATATATATTACAATAATAATATATATTAATACCGTATAACAATATACAATATAATTTAACATCTTATAATAATATGACCATTTTTTTAAATTTTGGGATAATATTACCAATAATAATATTTAAAACAATATGTTGTCCATCCAATAGGCCTTTACATGTGTTCTATGCCAAAAGGGCACCTATGAATAACCATTTTAAAAGAAATTGATAATTCTTTATTTTTCAATATGAAAAAAATTAAATTCTAAAAGTTATTAATATAATATTAAAAGAATAACATATCCATAACATATAACATAATATTATGACAATAATACAATACATTAATAATATAATAAAATATTAATAAAAAATCAATATCATATAACAATATATAAAATCTGTTACAATATGTTACAATACTAAAATAATATAACTATACTAAATATTATTAGAATTTATATATCTAAAACAAATATTACATTATTATTTTGTAATAGTTTGTCTAAAAAAAAATGAGATGGTTACAACAATCATGTGCTTACAGCGAGATACAAGTATGCATTTACAATCTTTCACTTTACACAATGTTGTTTTGCCAAAAGACAATGCTTTTTTAAAATAATATTAATAATTTCAATAATTTTATAAAGAAATTTGTGATTACAATGAATTATTGGTTTTTGATGTTCAGATATATATATTACTGATGCATACCGTTGAGATTTTCATCCTTTGTTTAGCAAAATAGAAGCAGTTTTCATTAACAGATGACAATAAGAAGTGCACTAAGCTATATATAAACAATATAAGCCTTGAACAAAATTAATTGTTCATTTAATGACACCTGAAAAATACAAAAAATAACTTACTACTGCACGTGCATCAACAAAAACATTCATGTTCATCCATGCTCTTGTTCCGTTGATCAAGGTTGGTTCAATGACTTGGTTCAATAAAAAATGTCCATCGACAAGCTTCTAAGCAAGGATTGAACCATTGAACTGTTTAACCTTGAACCATTTTGGTTCAACGGGTTCAATGGGTTCAAAATTTCAACGTTATCAGAAAGAGTTAAGTGCATTTTTCAAGGTTCAAAGTTCAACCATTCAAAGGATCCATGGCTTCAAACACTTAGTGAAAAACAACGGCTTGAACTGTTGAACCTTGAACCATTTTGGTTTGACGGTTCAACGGGTTCAACGACCAAATGGTTCAATGCATTTGGTTCAAAAAAATTGAAAGGACTTAGCCAAATAAAAAGAATGAACTGATTGAACCTTGAACCAAAAGGTTCAACGAGTTCACAGGTTCAAAGGTTCAACCAGTGCGATGAAGATCAAAGAGCTTAGAAAAAACAAGGAAGTGACGAAAAAAGGATGAACCAATGAACCGATTGAACCTTGAACTGAAAGAGTTCAAAGTTCAATGGTTCATGGGTTCAAAGGTTCAAAGGCGGCCTCAGTCAAGGAAAGAAGCAGCAAACAAGAGGTTCAACGGATGGTTCAACCAAGGAGCACGAGAAAGAAAAAGATGAGCGGAAGCTACCAAGTGTCGTCTATCGAGACACAATATGATTTACTTCTCAAAGCAGCGGAACATGCCACTTGTCCCTTGTAGAGTTCCATGAAAAGCAACAAGTGGCAGTTGCGAAAGGTTTCAATATCTTTTTCTCAAATCAACAGAACGTGCCGCGTGTCATCTGCAAAGCTCGACGGAGGCTGCCAAGTGTCAACGGTCGTTGTATCTTCCTTTGGTTTCATTATCAAGTAAAGACTGTGGCGGACCGCGAGCAAGTTGCTAAAAGAATAAGCGGAGCGCTCCAAGTGTCATCCTCCGTGTGATTGCTAAAATTGAGCGAAAGTTGCCACATGTAGCTGGTAAGATTTGGCGGAGGTCGCCAAGTGTCGACATCCACAATGATTGAGTAAAGACTGTGGTGGACCTCGAGTAAGTCACAGGAACAAACGGAACACGCTAAGTGTCATCGTCCGCGTGAATCCAAATGAGTCCTGAATGTTTTTGTAGTGTTTCTAGAGCTCAACGAAAGCCACCACATGTCATCTCCCATAGGACCCTCAAAGGTTTATAAAAGCTCCTATAATTTAGGCAGATGCTGCCAAGTGTCCTCGCCTATTACATCAAAAGATGCCACGTATCACTTGTTAAAAGCAACAGAATGTGCCACGGGTCAAAAACAGAACACTTCCAATACAAAGATGCAGAGCCAAGGAAAGATTTCCTTCAGACATTTTGTCTGAAGAAAATAATGGAACAATAGCCCACCAAAGAATAAAAGCATGAAAGCCACCCAAAAGACCCCGAAAGGATTCTTCCCCTTCGGGAAGGACAAAACGAGAATGCCGAAGGAATTGTCGAGCAGATTGACAGACCCACAGACGTCAAATTCGTGGCAATGAAATAGCCGTTGATCCTTGCAGACTTAAAGGGAAGACCCGCTGATGATAGAGCTGAAAGAGCCATCAAAGGGGAAAAAGACAGCCTGAGGGCCCAAATTGCAGCAGGAAGAGACAAAGAGGGAAATATCTGTAGTAGTTATTTCAGTAGCTGGAACTATGCGCAAAGATAGATATTTGGGCCTGCAAACATTGAAAGCATAGCCTGTTTGTCTCCCTTGGAGTAAAGGCAAAATGGACAGCCGTGCCGATAGCAGGTGATAGAATAAGTGACTCAGGCTCAGGAGAAGACATTCAAGATGAATCAACACGCCACAGTTAAGGCAGCTGCCATGTTCCAACATGGCCCTCCCTGATAGAACCAAAAATGCATCCAAGGCATTAATGCACAGCATGGGCCTCTCCATGGGACAAAGCACCGAGCCTTCTTTGGCCTCTATATATTGTAATCTCTTGGTTTGTTTTAAGGGAGATCTTCCCGTTACCAGAAGCAAATCTCTGCCCAAATTGAAAGGCATCACTGAGACTTTGAGCTCAGATTGTTTATCATATTTTTTTGTTTGAATCAGAAAGCAAGTTACTTTCAGACTTTGTGTTGTTATAGCTTGTATCATTTTATGAGATTGTTCTTATGTCTATTTCCTAAATGTATTCTTGTTTATGCAATTTAACAAGCAGAGCTAGTGGAAGTGATAAGGAAGGTGTCTTGAAAACAATTACTTTCAGACTTTGTGCTGACATAATTGTTTTCAGTGCGTATTTTTAGTTTCTTTCTGTGTAAAGGACCTTGGGATGACTTTGTGCCCCCATTGTTCTTCGTATCTCACTCTTTGGCAATCAAGGTGAAGACTTTGTGCTACATCTTAGATTGTTGGTTACTATGTACTCTGTTACCAGTTACTTTTACTACCTGAAAGAACTCCTGTTGTTTCCTACAATAACACTTCTAAAAGAAGAGAAGCGCCTTCAAATTTTTCACGAAAATTTTCTCATTTGTTTGTGAACATCATCTCTGAAAGAAGAGAGATGGATGGTATATCCTACCCCTGAGTGTTATTTTCAGCTTATATATATAGTATATAGCGCCTTTATACCTATAGGGAACCTCCCCTTGATGAGAGGAGAGATTTGTCCCCTTTGGATGTGGTAAACCTGCAACTTTGGACGACCAATCTCTCTATGTTGTGGTTGAAGAGAGCTATTTTGCTCACCAGTTAGCTGGTTGACAAAATATTCACCCAACACATAATACATCTAAAACAAGTGATTAAAAAATTGACCAAAAAGCTACTAAAAGTCCAAGTGAAATTCTAAGAGAAATGATTCAAGAGAAAATACAAGAAAATATTCAAAAAGACAAATCAGAGCAAAAAAAATGATACAAGTTTACCTTTTAGTAATGATATTCTATTTTTCAAACAGTATGGTTTTGATCAAGGATTAAAAAAATATTCCCAAGGGATCACTCATCATATTTACACATATAATCAAAATGACCATCAAGGCTTGGGCTATATTGACAATACTAATGCAAATCATTCAAAGATACATTTGGCCAAAGCAAAAGAACAAGAACCTACAAATAAGAACAAATCAAAGAATAAAGCACAAGCAGAAAAGATACCATTACAAAAAGAGTAATGGGCACATCAAATAATTAAACCAAAATTTTTAACAAAAGAAATCAAAAATCAAGAGACCATTGAAAGAAATCAAAAATCAAGAGACCATTGAAAAATCTAAGGTTCGAAATGTGGTTACAAAGGAGGAAACTACAAGCCTTTCCTCAAATCAGGCCAAATTCACTATTCATATAAAGATAGTAAACAATCTTTAGATAAACAATTCAACAAACTATGTTCTAATCCACTCGATAACATACCATATGATCTATGCATACCTACAAGACCTAGTACCTATCGACAAATGAGAAACCAAATTCAAATAAAAGCAAGTCAAAGATACCAAGTACAAACTTACCAAAAGAGCATAATACACTTTCTAGTTCTGCTATGCACACATATGACACATTTAATTAAGGAAATGTTATTCATTTACCACTACTTGGATATTTTCATCCTCCTCTTCGAATCATTTGGTAGCTTATACAATCTCTAAATATTCCAAACAAATTAAAAAACTTCAAAAATCCAAAAATATTTTCGTGTACATGTTCTATTAACTCATTGACATATATGTTGTTGGTTCCATGTTGGTAGATAGCATATCGTTTATTTATAAATACATGTGTTTCATGCATCTTTAAATATGATACATGCATACACAGATACATGATTTATGCACTTTTGAATGTTGAGAGTTCCTCTGCTCATGTCATATGGACATTGGGGCATCCACTTCTTTGATCGCGATACATCCATGTTCTATTAAATTCTATGAATACTTTACATTATAATGTTTGACCTTATGTACTTACACATGTTTTTATCCATGCTTATATCTTTCGTCGTGTACTTGATATAATATGTGCTTAATATTTATTGCTAACACATATTATCCATGGGCTAGTATTGTATGTTATGTTAGTTGTTTATTGTCTATATTTTCCTTTTTTTCATTTTTTTGAGTGTGTTCCTTGCATGTTATTGTCATGCATTATATTATTTATTCAAAAATTTGAATATACTCCATTGATTGTGCCCCACGTGCCTATGTCTATGTCATGGTTTGCTGTATGTTGACATTTTTTACTTTATAGACATTTGACCAAGTCATGTCCCTTCAATTGTGCGACAATTGAACATGCCCTTTATTTGAGGTCTCCTTAAATAATTATCTTTTGATTTGATTTTGAATGTTTTTATATGTGTTTAATTGTTTGTTGAGCTTGTCTTGTTACTATCTAGACATTGTCATGATTCACATCATGCATCTTAAGACTTTATGTGATCACATTTTACATGCTTCAATGATATATCTACCTAGACATGTTCTTTCTATATGATACATGGTTCATACACAAATCATAAAGTTATCTTAACCTTTTGAGGCAAGGTGACTATCAATTTCTACTTCCCTTCATCTCAAAAGGGGGGGGCATATTAGTGAGGGCGTGCCATAAAAACATGGCTTCCACATTTTTCATGGTTCCCCAGATTCAGATATATAGTGGGGGTATGTTTTAGAAATATGTTCTCCACACATATGCAAGTTCCAATTTCAAATATACAATGGAGGTATGTTTTGAAAACATACTCTCTACACTTACACAATTTGTAAATTGGCCAAATTAAACAATTGCATGATTTAGATATACAGTTGTGGTAAAATTATATATATTGGTATTATTATTATATTCATATTTCAGTATGAGACATATATGAGGTGCATATGCTATGCAAAGGGCACCTTCGCAAAATCAGAATCAATTTGAGATTTCAAAATATTTTTATGGACTATCATCACCCACTAAGTTGGACTTTTACAAACTATATTGAGTCAATCTATTGCGGTAGTTGTTTCATTTTTGGTATGGTTGAGTTGATTAAATCACGCAATCTTGCCAAGTTTATAAGTTGGACTTGATTACATCATCCAATCTTATCAAATTTATAATGTGAGTTGACTTTGTTCACTCACACTCACTAGGTTATAAGTATGATTGGGTTGCATGGCTAAATTAATCTCAATTGTTGAGCGACAACTCACTTTTAGCTCCAAGGTTGGGGGAAAGTTTTGTTCTTCAATATTTCTATATTTATGCACTTTCCATATTTATATTTGTCGTAATCTCAGTTTCAATGATTTATAATGATACATCTTTTTGAAATCAAATTGTCAAAAGGCAAGGTGGTTATATCGATACATATATGTACTCATAAACCTTGTTCACTTTATTTTCAATCATTTAAAATGATTTCAAATTCATATTATATACATTGATTATATATTGTAGTATGCTCTTGGTTGCAAGTCAATCACTAGCAAAGCATTCAAGTTAGACTAACGCAAAGACAAAGTGTGTTATACACAACCAGGGACACATTTCTTTTCTTTTAAACTAACAATTTCATTATTATATTAAAAGAAAGGCAAATGTAGACACTATTTCTGAATTATATAGCACCTCAATCATGTACACTTGGCAAGTACATATCATGGATGTACTTTCAACTTCTAAACTTTCACGTTATCTCTTTGTCCTTATTACTTATTTCTTACTCAGACTAATGTTAATCTGATGACTATGACTTTCTATCATACCCAGAATGTTACAAACTTGTTTTATCTTATGTTTTTGCATGTTCTGCACTTGTGCCTATTTTTCAACTTTTCGGGCATATGTGTCCTAGTAAGACGTCTACTTCAACACAAGTGTCATATATCAACACAAGTATCCGAGGTCACAAAGATGCTTAATCCAAAATCTGACGACTGATCTAAAATCCACTCCCAGACTTATTTCTTCATGTTCTAGATCCAAATCTATATTCAGAACCAGCAAGATATTTTGTTTTTATTATCATTGCAATATCTAGCATAATTATACTTTTTATTTTTAACATAACTCAGCGTAATAAATTCAATATATGTTTATTTAAATTTGCAAATTTTTTGGTCTGCTTTAACAATAGTCTATCATCCTTGTGCCTTGGGCTCTCTCCACCCCTTTAACCTTAGATTCGTCAATCTAAATTTTGAGGTTAAATACCTATATACAACCTCAGTATCTCAAATATAAAAATCTTATATGTGTAAATCCGTGATGTGTAAATCCGTGTGATGCAAATCTTCTTCACCTGTGGCAAAAAGTTGGTAAACCAAAAAAACATGGAAGTCTTCCATGGTAGTTAAGTGTTTCTTATAATCTTTTTTATGACTTGTACAATTGTCAAAAACTCGTATCTTTTATCTTTAGTTGTGGGTGGTTAAATGACATGCAATTAATCCTATTTTTATTGTAATTGAAATAAAAATAAAATGGTAAGGCATGGGGCCTACCATTTAGCTGCCCAATGTTCGAGTCATGCCCCGCTCCCTGTCAAGGCTTCTCCATGCAATCCGAATCTAAACCCCATACATATACATATATATATATATATTTTTATAAACTAGAATTTTTGTAACTGATACAAACCAGTTCTTATCAAAACATTTCATTGTTATGCATCTCTTTATGTCCAGATTCCATACATTTAAGATTTCTACTTTTTGTTTGGAGGTCATCTCTCCATCCCAAACCGGAAACTTAACTAATCTTAATTAGAAAAACATTATTCACTTGAAAGACAATATTCAAACTCTTACGATAAAGAAAATTTGAAATCTAAATTTATACCGTGAGCTTCCCCTCATGTTTTTGTCCCCAGTGTAGTTGGTTAGAAATTAAATCTATTTACCATGAATGTAATGGATGAAATGATGTTGTCACGATCTCCAACGATATTGTGTCTGGTACAATCTAACAGCTAAAATATTGTTGGGCAGGCAATATATATTAATCATTTTCATTGTTTCATGCTTATCACTGTTGTTTCCATTATAAAGACAAGTCCATCATATTTATAATGTTTTGGTCGACTGTAGAAAGCACTAGTTAGGCCATCATTCGTAACTTCCACTTTACATGCATTTAATGTTGATTACTGCTCGTGTATACATAGTGTGATAGTTTGGAAACAAATTGAATATTTTAAAAAAAATAGGAAAAAAAAATTACTCGACTGGCGGGAAAGCAACAGGGAACCATTGTTTTGGAGGCAATAGTTTTCATTGTGATAGGCACCGATGACTTCATTGTGAACTACGCCCAGATCCCAATTCTTCATTTCCAATCCACCATACCACAGTATACACAAATCACATCAAGGTAGTATTATCATTATAATTAGTCTATCTTTTTGCTGTGGTGGGTTTTAAACATTAATTTTAGTAAATTTGATTATGGTTTTTATCAGGAATTATACAGTTTAGGTGCACTTAGAATGGTAGTGATTAATGTTCCTCCATTTGAATACACCTTTTGAAACAAACAGAATAATTTTGGGTGGGGGGTCACGTGTACACACAAATAAAAACTGCATCTGGATTCAATACAGGACTTTAATGTCATGATTTGTGGACTTAAATCCGCTCTTCTTGGCCTTACAATTGTTATTCTTGATTATAACAAATTTATTTCAGTGTTCATAGCAAATATAGTATTGTTACATAATAATAAAAGATTCACATACTTATGTGTTTATAAAAGATAAATATGATTAAAATCATGTCTGACATTGCTTTGCCATATTGCATGGTAGGATTTGAGGTGATTACCAAAGATTGCTGTGGAACGGGGACCCCGAGAAGAAAGGGCAATGCAACAAAGAACATGCAAGTGGTGATTCAACATGCATTGGGTGGTGACAGTGAGTGGCAATGACAAGTTATTTCAGGGGATAACATATGTCAGGTGGCCCATATTGTAAACCAAACCCAGATTTAGGGTGGTGGTTGAATTTACATGCCCTACATCAACCATTGCAAAGGGGTTTCATATGTTATAAAAGGTGATTTGATTCCAACAGGTCTCCACATCTGATGTGCAACTCGAATCAACAATGCAATGTCTCGCAAATGTTGGGACAAGACATTGAAGTCCCAAAGTCAACCTTGTTGCTTCCATTCATCCACGTTGAAAAGATAAAACTACATCCCTTTATATTTACAGCAAAGCTTTCGACCATGGTTTTGAAAACAAACTCAAATCATCAGATTTTGCCAGGTACAAATAGCTAATCACAAGCAATTACAATGACATGCAAAAATACAAGAAAAAAATTTGAGCATCAACACGAAGCATAGGTTAAAAATATTGATGTTAAACTACTTGTTCCAACTAATCTACATAAATGTACTCATTTCTCTGACAGAATTCTCAACATGAGAGAGACAAAGAATGTACTTGTAAAATGAGGACATGCAACTCTTTTAGCAAAGGACCAAGCAGCCTCAAACAAATTTGAGGTGCAAGATGCTAAAGTTTTTTATGATTTTGATTAGTCGAGTCTCACATTACAGATAAGTGACCCTTGATGATCCTGGAAAAACTATGACACCTGAATGCCCAAGGATTTGCAGTGGCGAGATACTTTGTCTGCAACTTGTGTGATCTCTTCTAGCCGTGCTTCAAACAGAGACTTTAACTGATCCTCTTGAGATTCATCCTCATTCCCATTCTCCATTGCCATGGTCAATGCGGAACCATCAGTGTCTATATTTCTTCCTTCTGCACGTATCATCATAAAGGTCTTTGAACTGTCGTGTTCATTGACTATGTCAATCACACGCTTACCATTTGCAATCTTCTCACTAGACTTATCAAAAAGCTCCGACATTATCTGCTCCATGAGGAAGATCTGATAGCTCTCCTGACATTGTGAATCTGAGTGGGCCATATTCAGAAAAAGGAGAATCTCCCAGCATCGTTTGAACTGCTTCTTATTAATCTTCAAATGTTTTCTCACTTCTTCTACTAGTTCTGGAGGTGGAAACCACCAGCTTCTACCTTTTGAGTTTCTCTTTAAGGTAAATGAAGTATCACTTTTCCCATTTTCTTCTAATGCATGATCAGCTGTTGTGTTGCCTGACACTTTCGTTTGCTTCAACTTGTCTACCACTGCCTTAATAGCGGGACTTACTTGGTGAAAAGAAAGAAGGCGTAATGTATCCATGCAATCCCGCAGTTCTTGAAGGGACTCTGATGGCTCTTCTACTGTCACATCATAAGAATCTCGCTGAACTGCAATTTTATTTACAGCTTCTAAGAGGTGCAAACCATGCCCTTTACCTTGGTAAGGAGGGAAAACCAAAATCTGCGAAGTACCAGGATACAACCAAACAAAAAGAACACAGACCTCAATACCACTACAAAACAATCTTAGTGCAAACAAATTTCTGGAGTCTGAAAAGATGTAAAATCCGAAATTTTTAACCTGACTAATTCTTAGACGGGTGCTATCCGGATAGTGATAAAAACGATAAACAGTGCAGAACCCCAGAAGTTTAAGCCTGGTATCACCTTCATTCAGTGACTCCCTCTGAATTGCAATATACATTTCCCATTTAGTGTCATCTTGCTCTATAGGCTGGCTTCCTGTAGCCAAGGCAGTTTAACAAATCACAAACAGATTGACAGACACTTAATTCAGAGGTTCAATTTCTTTTACATACATTTTTTAGAAACCTTCATATAATCCATATCTTCACAAAATAAGAATTGCAAATAGAAAATGAACATCTTGCCTTCGACAAGAAGAAGTACGAGCGGTGCCAAGCGTGCATGCCATTCCTTTATCCCAGGGTCCCTCAATTCCAGATGGATGATCTGTTTTGCCCATGTAAAAGAAAAATCCCCAAAATCACCTCACATTGTTTGACAGAAATAACTAAAATCTTCAAATGAATTACAGGCAAATAAAATTCATGAAAAACAAATGATGTCGGAAAAAGTGTTCCATGAAAGTTATTCAAACAGTCAAATATATGGGTATATTAAATTACCACCTCCTCAGAAGTCACTATTCCCGATCTTCCTGAATCTCCCTGGACAGATAGAGTCTTGTCTGTAGGGATCTCTCGTTTTGCTATAACCTCACCTGTATTGCAAATCAAGTTCCTACACAAACATTAAAGCTGTCATTATAGAAGCAAACATTAATGTTCATAATATCTGGCAAATTGCAATAGACAAACTAGTTTTAAAGCCTGAGATAAATGCATACTCAATGCAGCGATTGTTACTTGAAAGGCTTTGTAAAAAGGCATCACGATCTTCCATCAAACCCTGTCCAAATATTCTCTGGTAGAACCCACATTTTTAGGAAATATTATTTTGGAAACCTTACATATATGTGGTACTTTACAAAAAGAATGTGGCCGTCATTAATAAGGACCTACCTTCATAAGATCTTTCAAGTCTGTCGTTCTTTTCTCGCTCTTACTATCCTGTAAAAGAAAAGAAAAAATGAACATAGAGCATATTCTCAGGGGTTTCCTAATTATCCTTCCAAAGAAAAGCAAATCAGCGATAAGCAATGAACTTGCCTCAATTTTGCTCTCATATTGGACATCAGCATAAGCATGAAATGAGAGGGAATTAAGCCACACATCAATCTGCACTTAGTCAGACAAGATGTTTTAGTCACACAAATGTTTTAGTCATGTGTTCATCCGAGACACTCAATCTTGACAGGTTGCAATGCAATTGTCATGAATACCGCACACACCAACACAACATAATTGCAATTTACTAACTCCCTAATTCCTCTACAAATTTGAACCCATTCTGATTTCTCAGTGAAATCTCTTAAGTAGCTCAAAATTTAAGGCAAGGCCCTAATAAACTTTGAAATAAGCAATGATCCAATGAAAAAGTTAATATGTGAAACAATGCTGAATACCAAATAATCATGCTTCATCTTCTGAAACATTCTTATTATTGTTATTAGAATATAATTCAAATTTTTAACATTCAATGACAAAAAGATAATTATTTACCCTCGATGCAGAAATTAGAAACAATACAAAGTTCTGCATCCACCTTGGATACAAAAGACCGCTTAATGCAACAGAAAACCACCATTCCCTGCAATACAAAATTTTAAATCCAGCATGGTATACAAAAGACTACATAACACAACTAAACAATACCATATAAATGGTAGTAGGCATGGGGAAGGAAATAAGAAACAGTATGCGCTAATGATGAGGAGTCGGTAATAAGACAGATATAAACAAAAGTTGGACACAAATAAAAATGGTAAACACGTAAGTTCTTCACCGCTGATTAAACACCTCAAACTGGATGAGACAATGCCCAGAATAAAAATAAGACAGATATGCTGGTAAACAACCAAAATCTAATAAGATTAATGGATCTTATGCAAAGATTTATCTCATGAAGACCAGCTAACAAACAAATATTCAGAGGTTAATATTCAAACATGCAATATATTATTTTGTTAGAAAAACTATTTGGACAACTTACAAATTTATAGGCTATGAGAACTCCTATATCTCCTATTAAGGTGGAGTCAAGCCTAACCATAATCACTCCTAAAATACTCTACAACCTATTTACGTGAGTTTGGTTTAACAACCAAAACTCACTCAAACAATAATATACTAAATAAACAACTCAAAGACATGAGTTGTTATTACATCCATGTTTATTATATTATCCTTGATAATATAATTTATCCACCATTAATAATGTGAACATTATAAATTCCCAACATTCACCCCATTAGTGTGAACATGGGAAAAACATAAATCTTGTATCTGCACTTGCGCTCATGATTTCATGATTTTCTCAAGGCAACCACAAACCTTAATGATGGTTTTGCATATGGCTTACCAACAACCAAAAAGGGATAGTTTTGCAAGTGACTTACCACCAACCACATCATGATGTGCAGTACTTTTATCAGCGTTCTTTACTAGCTCACTTATTACAAATGTGAATAGGAATATAACATTTGTTCTTATTATAACACAACAAACACACAACTAAAAAAAACATCACCACATCACAAGGGCCCCATCGTTGGTGACCAATGAGAGGCTTTGGAAAACCTCCTTCCTCCATTGCCTCCGACCTCCTTTATAAGACCCTGCTTACTCAGCTGATGATGTCTTGAAACTCATATGGACGTCGAATTTACCCGAAAATACATTCGTTACGATAAGGGATATAAAATTGACTTCAAAGACCAAATGACATAAAGAACTTTTTACAAATAACGACACTATTGACATACGAATAATAACTCAATCTATATGACCTTGTATTTTATGACATTTTTTATTGACATGGACCAAATAAAATACTCAACTATAATATCCATTGTGACTCAAAATGACACTAACTAGAGATATTTGGACCGACTCTACAATAATATTTAAACACATAGACCAATAATAGCTAAACCAAAACTGTCATTTGAACACGTTCTATATTTAAATAATGATACACTATTGACCAACCAATTTAGAAAAAAAAACACAAATTTAATCTTTAAGACCAAACCTAAATACCTAAAACCAACGTGGTTTCACCATCAATCGAATGTATGTTGGTCAGAGCTAGAGTGGTCTTGAAGACGGCTCAAGATCTGATGCAAACAAGAAGGATAATATGCGCAATTAAGTCGTTGATGGAAAACCCGAGTGACTTGGTGTATCTGACGAGAGATAATGGCACAAAGCTTCGAGCTAGGATCAGCTACAAAGATGCTTGAGAAGGCCAAGCAAGGTGGATCCGTCTTGCTGAATAGTTCACCAAAAATTGAGGCTTGAATCTTATTACCATATTGTATGGAAAGAGACACCAAGGTCATGAATCTTTCAAAAAAAAGATGAGACATTGCTTGTGGATCGGGCCAGGATATCATTGAGGTCACTATTGGTTCCGCCAGGCTAAGAGTTGGAAGGAACAGATCTTTACGTTATGGATACATAGTTGTTTAGATCGAGCATCCCATCAGGTACAGCTACACATGAAGCACTCAGATATTGGCATAATAAAGATGACTAGAAGATGGTGCACTCCTAGAAAACAAGTATTAGCAAAAGAGATAAATCCCAATGCCCATAGGTCTGCATAGCATATTAATAAAAATTGTCAATAATAATGGACCTCCTTCAAAGATGCGTTTGAGCTATATCTTTGTCTTAGGATTCACCAAGTGCATCAGATCCCTCAACCTTTAAAATCTCACATTGATCTATCCGAATATAAATCAAAACATCCTACAAACTTAACAAACTATTTTCTCTTACAAGAAAACTATCATGCACAGTGGCGAATATGATTGTTTGCCCCTCACAAATTAATTAATAGTCTATCATCAGTGTTGCAGGGAGACACGTCTCCCAACCCATGGGACGCATCTCGAGTACTAGGACGTGTCTCGAGTATCAGGACGCATCTCAAGTACCGAAGACGGGTTCGAAGACATCTACAAAACATATAAACCCTAAACACAAAAACAATAGTCGCCATTTGGGTTCAAATTTTTATCATTTTATTTAACGCTAGGTTTTTTTTTGTTATTTTTTTTATGTTTTTTTTGTTTTGTTTGTTTTTAATGTTTTAACTTTTTTTTTTAATGTTTTATTTAAAATTGTTATAATTATAATTTATTAGAATATTATTATAACTATATAATATATATTTATTGTTTTTAATTAATAATTTTAATATTGTTTTAATTATTAGTTATAAGTTATAACTATATATTTATTTATTTTTAATTTATAATTATTTTTATATATATTTTATTGTTATAACTTGTAACTATTAATTTATAAGTCATAACTTTATAATATATATTTATTGTTTTTTAATTAATAATTTTAATATTGTTTTAATTATTAGTTATAAGTTATAACTATATATTTATTTATTTTTAATTTATAATTATTTTTATATATATTTTATTGTTATAACTTATAACTATCAATTTATAAATTATAACTTTATAAGTTTATATTTATTATATATTATATTATTTATTTATAATTATAATTATATATATATAGTCATCTCCCCATACCCACGTCTCCTTTTTTTTAAATGGTGTACCCATACTTGTACCCATACCCGTCTCTTGGCAAATATGTCTATCATTGAAAGGCCTTGACATCACTTTGATACCAAATAATAAGATTAGTGGATCTTATGCAAAGATTTATCTCATGAAGACCAGCTAACAGACAAATATTCAAAGGTTAATATTCAAACATGCAATTTATTATTTTGTTACAAAAACTATTTGGACAACTTACAAATTTATAGACTATGAGATTTCCTATTAAGGTGGAATCAAACCTACATATAATCACACCTAAAATACTCTACAACCTATTTACATGAGTTTGGTTTAACAACCAAAACTCACTCAAGCAATAACATACTAAACAACTCAAACTATGAGTTGTTGTTCAACCACATTAATTATATTATCCTCTAATATAATTTATATGCCATTAATAATGTGAACACTATAAATTCCCAGCAAAATCATGGAGGGAGAAAAAATTTGCATTATGGGCTAAATGTCTATGAGGGGTCAATTTTTAACTTAATATCCAGTCCTCTTTGAGCTGTCTCTCAGCCAAAATCATCTTGATCAAGATCCGACAGTGTCTTTAACATGGAAAGTTTTGGCTTGATATTCTTAAGGATTATCATTACACCTTCATCAAAAACGCTTTGTAACCACATATTGAGTCAATGCTAATGCTACGCCAAGGATTACATAAAAAATATTGGCAGCTTCCACCAATCATCATCTTCACTTCTTTGCATGTAATGCACTTGTTCGATAAAGGCCCCTATTCAGAAGTTGTAAGTTCATCATCACAGCATGTAGTGATACCTTCGAACAGTTGTTTGTCTCTATGAACTTCACATCATCTTCCGATTGCATTATGAACTCAATTATGCTATGATGATAGAATATTTCGGATTCCCATTCCCTTCATTTGATTCCTTCCTAATGTTCTGGTAGGTTGCAAGGAAATCATACTAGCCAATTGGCATCACTAGATATCTATATTGAGCATAACGCTTCCAGATCTGTAACATACATTTGGTATCACTGATGAGCTATACTAAGCATGACAATTACTAAAAATAAGGCAAATAACTAATTCCAAGGCTAGAATTTTATAAATGTCAAGATTGATATGAGAAATGCTCAATAAATAAATCCTAAGAGCATTTGATCGATATGGTGCATGTATGGATTACTTCACCAGTATTCTTGATTAAACAAAGCACTCAAAATAAGACATGAACACAAAATAAAAATGAGCACAGAAAAAGACATCATACAACCAAATTTTGAGATTAAAGCCTGATATCCATGCAAGGTTCAAAAGGTCAGCTCCAAGTGAAGCAGTAAAGGAAATAAGAGTTGACAAGCAAGGTCTAATCAAGGAGAGTAGGACACAACAAATCCAATATTGGCATTACAATCTCGAGAAACCGAGACTAATAGATCTAAAGGGAGAGTAGGACACAACAAATCCAATGTAGGTATTACAATCTCGAGAAACCGAGACTAATAGATCTAAAAGGTGAGCATTGCTACTTTGTAATTGACAACAAATATAACTGGGTCAAAGTTTTGTAAAAAAAATATAAGAAAAAATTGTGCAATCTGGTTTCATTGGAAGGGAAGGGCTTTGAGCATCATCATGAAATCTAGTAGAAATTACATGTATGCTTAATGATTATCGGATTATCCAATGAAAGAAATCACTAAATGCATTTCTTCAAAAAATGTAGATTCTATTTATAACGAGTACAAAAAGTTAGTCATGGTAACAGGCAATTTGATCTCAGACCTTGCCAATATATGTGTTTACTAATACATATCATATAATGAGTACTGGTACAAAATTCTACCATATTATGTTACAACCTGTCATAAAAGGGTACATCCATCGTCAAGAGAAGTAAATGACCTCATATAAACAATCACAGACCAATGTCTGTAGAAAAGCATTGAAAAGAATCACTAGAACCACAAAGGCAATATCCATGAACAAGTGATAAGAATGTAGCCTTTGGTACAGAGAATCACCAAAAAGGACTAGAAACTATTGCATTACAAGATAAAGTAAGATCTGAAAACATATATCCATCCTATAACTCGCGCTAGCTACTACATTTTAATTGCTATTGCAAAGATTTTAACCAAAACAATAGAGAGTGGAAATACTAGTAAACTAGTATATATTGCTTCCATTCCTAACAGATGTACAGCATTGGACTAAATTGAGAACTGCTCGGTGAGGTGCATGTCCATTAGAAATGCCATTAAGATTTGGGAGCTTTATCTTTGAGATTTGGATCCACCTCTTTTTGTAAAGCCCCATTTCTTGTTTCAAGCATTCCCATTGATGATGTTGTGAGTGCATAGCAAGTGGGTGAAGAACGGGAACTTGCCAATCAGAAGCAGCAGGTTGACTGATGAAAGAAATGCTGGCATTGTGTCTAGTCTTCTCCATGCCTATACAAGGTTATTCAGTATCAGCAATGACTCCTTCAACAAGCTTCTTGAAAGGATCAAAGATAAAATCTTGTTCCAAATTTTGACGCCTGTGTTTTTGAAACTCCATGTGTCTGTGCAATAGTTCAATGCATTCTGCTTGTTGGGCTTGCAAGGCAGTTTACCGATGTTCTAAGGAGTTGAAATTCACTAAACATTCACTCAAAAAGGGGATAAGGGCACCATGATCATTGAATTTGTTACCAAGAGAAGCTATACCGCTATCAAGTTTGTTAATAGCCCTGACAAGTGCATCGTAGATTTTGGAAACCTCACCCAAAGAGGGCTTGGTAGGGCTGCTTGTAGGTGTTCCTTTGGGTGTCTCATTGTTCAGCTATCGATCTATCTTTTGTTTACCTTTGGAAATCATAGTGTTTTTATGTGCAAAAACTTTCTTATAAACCTGTATTTCTGTATTGCACTGATGAAGCAGTTTCATTGCCCTTTCTGTGAATATATTTAAGCCCAGGGCTGCTTCTAATCACCGTAGTTTGAAATCCTTTAATGAAACTCCTTGTAGGATTTCATCAATGTGATTGCAAATTAGAGTGATAGATCTTGCAAATTTGTTCAAGTGTGGTAGAATATATGTTTACTCAATTGAGAAATGTGTTTGAATTGCAAGCAGTACCAATCTCGCAGTAAAGTATTCAAAACCAAGTGGTCTTGACTAACTTGCCACAAGGCAACACTAAGTACATCTATCGTCAAATCCTTCACTCAAGCATCAAACAAATAAAAAATAAGAAATGATATTAAATGCCAGTTCTTCAAAAATTTGACAAAACTCACTTTCAAGCCTCTGTAGCCATAAATTTTTCCATCTTCCCCAACAAACTGTTCCAGATAGTCTGGGCTGAATGACAAACCCTGATCTTCCAATTTATTTGCAGCTTGCATTTCTTCCAGGCTGCTTACTACATCAATGAAAATACAAAATTCAGCTAAACGTGTCCAAACAAATTTGAGCACTGGATGAATGAGTTTTTTTAAAAAATAGTAAAGTACCTATGTGAGTTTAGATTGAAAAGGAAAGAATTGGATCAGACTCTTAAAAAACACTCACTATAGCAAAGATTCAAAGTTCAAAGTATTTTTTAGCATGTTATAGGAAAGTTCCACCTACGGAGTGTACCCTGCTTGGCAGCACTTCTGGCGCCAAAAATAGATAAATCTAAGGAGTTGAGTGGGTTCCACACAACACCCAATTAAAAAAGAAAAGTTTATTTGAAATTCGACAAAATGTGAACAAGAATATTGGTTTCCAAATGCAAATGCCCAAACAAAAAATGCAACATCCAAAAAGCTGAGATCTATAAATAAAAAGTTTAATACTAAACCTTTTTTTATTTTCCATTTTGTATTTGAAAGCCAACAGTTGCTCTATTGTTGTAATTTGGTTTTAAACTATATTAAGTTTGCATTTGAAAGCAAAAAGTTGCTAGACTTTCATAAATGTCTTCAAAGAAATAATCTATTATATATTGTCAAAATAGAAAAAGCAACATATTTATTTTTTCTCAATCAATTAGGTCATATATCCCATGTGGCACAGACATAAAATGGTTACCATTTTTTTTTATAAACATGAGATAACTGAAAAGAAAGCTTTGTTCAGACTGAATTTGGAAGTGATATCTAAAAAGACACGGTAAATGAAACATTTTGAAGAGGATTTCATATATATATAAATAGGTACGTAGAGAGAGAGTAAACAAACAAAAATAGATTAAAATGTGAAGACCTTAAACATATATAATGAAAGGAAATGTGCATACCAAGATAAAGTGATATGCATTCGTTTCCTTCAATCCCAGTGTCTGCAACATAGATCATAAACATTGATAAAAGTATTTCGTAAAAATAAATGTATTACTATAAAACAGAAATTATGGACGACAATACTATGAATCGAACATTTCTCACAATACCTCATTTTGAATGCACACAATAACACCCAGCCACTAGTAATAAAACAAAATAAAATAAAATAAATATCATCTAAATTGGGAGAGTACAGTGGAACAGTCCCACGATAACATTTAAAGTTAAACTATTCAAACAGGCACAGGTTTCCTATTGTTGGATGCAACCGTCCATGATATGAGGGCAGTCATCAAACCCAATAACAAAGCGGGTAACAACTTAGCAATTCTGCATCCTATGAATTATTGCTAATCCATACAAATCTGTCCAACAGACAAGGCATATTTCATTTTACTTGTTCAATAGAAATAATTGTCTCTGCAACCACAGAGTAGTACATCGTAGGCAATGCTAATGGAATGTCTACTCGAGTTTCTTCACCACAGTTAATCCTTGTGTATCAATTAAAAAAAAATCAAGTTAAATTAGGTTACAATATTTTTGGATAGCTCACTTCGATATTTTGGTTTGCAGTTTTTGACATTCAGTTACCAGCATAAACTAAGCATAAGTATTTATTGTCTCAATAAATGGCACACATTCAAGTTTTGATTTTGCTTTTCACATGAGACTGCTTCAATTATCGCAAATCTGCATGCCATACCTATCATACAAGTAAATAGCAAACTTGTTAACAGAGGATTCAAGGTTATCGAACACTGTTAGGACACAAAATTGCACAAGACAAATGCAATGCCTCCTCCAAATACAAGGCTTGACAACATGCAATAAAATTTAATCACTGGCATGTCCATCAGCATAGTCATGATGTCATCCAAAACATTATTTCAAATTTGAAATAAACATAAATGCTTGCATAATTTTATCCCAGTATAGCTAACCTGGTTAGCTATTATTTTGAAAAAAATTACTGCAGAATCTTATGTCTTTTGGCAAATTCATTTGTTTCTTTTGTGTTTGAACACCTACAACTAGCATACTAGTAGCATTTCATATTTGCTTTTATGACCTAAAACTTTGAATAACAATTTCTTGAAGGTATGTCATTTATGAATTGCAGCATCATTCTGAACCACCTGGTTGACAATGACAATTATAGCACCCAATGTTTCTCATGTAATTAAATGCTAAAAATCAATCTACAATGCACAAAAACAGACAGCCCAACTTCAGACTAGCTCTTTTCAATTAAAATATGAGTGGAACCCGTGAGATTCTTCTTGCAAGTGTTTCACATGAAATATAATAATTATCTGAATAAAAAATCTCAACAATCAACCCAAAATGAGACGGAATGTGCAACAGGTATTCTTCAAGAACCTGTGGGGAACTACTTGGTATCTTCAAATTGAAAGGAGAACTTCAAAAGCGTAGAATTCTTTATTTAACATTATCTTTTAAGTTTTAACAATATCATCCAAGCACTTTATAAAAAAGCTGTCACCTTTGATAAGAAATCCCAAGCACTCCCAAATGAAGTAGAGAAAAGGTCACTCAGGAAAAATAGAGTACTTAAGATGGTCGGGAATAAACAAGCAAGCTTCTCAAAACACCACCAATTCTTTTACAAGAAGCTACTCAGGAATCTGTCGAATGGGTTGAATACTTAGAAAAAGACTAAGATGCAGTTTGAATATCATAGCAGTAGAAAATAAATATTCTTTCAAAAAATGCTTAACCATTTGGACTAATCATCAACATGATCGAACTTTGTTTTGCAACAATCTACCTTGGCTATAGCCCTTACTTGTTGGTGGAAGAGTCTGCATCTATAGTTACTTGAGATGCTATAACATGGGTTGTCAAGCTGCACTTGCATTTCAATTGCAACAGAATGACTCCACTTTGTATTTTAATTATTACAAGAAAAAAACAAACAAAATTAAGAATAATGCAATCACTAGTCTAGAATTGGAGCTAGGTTCTGAATAATTAGGTTTAATCTCTTAAAACTTGGACTAACTTTAATTCTTAAAATGTTAATCACCGATGGACCGATGGTGTCTATACAAATATCAAAACTCAACTGTTATCAAAGAAAATTTTCCAATCACTTTTGGGGATTAAAAAGTTTTTTTTCAAATATGGTGCCAAGAACCATTGTGCTTCATGTGTTGACTTTTATCAGTTCTTGTAAATATGCAACTAATTCCTTTTCTTGCTTCAATCGTTATACAATTCCTACTTTTTTTCTCCTACAAGAACATGGACTCTATACATTTCCTACTTTTTCTCCCCTACAAGAACATGGACTAGCTCAAATTCCAAAATGATTCGATTTGTACCTCCTGATAATTTCTTCCCCTGCAAGTGCTTATGCTTATAGGGCATTTAATTTCATAGACCATACTCCAACATAATAGATCTACATAATGGCATGTCTACCACCGCATGTTCAAATTTTAGTGACATTATACAATCTCTTATTTCATTCAAAATCATTTGTTGCCCTATTTACCCATTGCTTACGATGTTTTCTCTCTTCTAACAAGAATATGCACTAAACACAGGTTTGGAGATGAATTTATTTGCCCTTTTGACAATACTAATTTACAAAGAATACGATTTATATTTTAATTGTGGAATTTTATCCATATGTATTTTAAATCATCTCTACAATGACCAATCCATGAATGGTCATTTCTTTAATGATCTTTCTTTCATGTATGTTGGTGATAATCATGGTGGCAGAAATAGCTTGAAATCCACAAGTACTCCTGATTACTCGCCACTTGCCAAGTTTTGGTGCCCATCTGACTCACGGTGTCGAATTTTTGTCAAACCCAAGGTCAACAGTCAAAGACTTGTAAGTTTTTGGCGATTTTTCAAAAGCTTCCTTTTCTTAAAAGGTATACCTGTTTTTTGCTACATAGCCGGATATGTCCCTGCAGGTCCACATATCCCGATACGATACATATTGGGTCCGTATCCCGTAGGGATACACCCAGGGTACCATAGATGCCCTACGGGAACACCCAGATACATCTTGGGACGTATTAGGGCATACCTGTAGGGCACCTGTGGTGCCATACGCATACCCAAGGCACATCCCTATGCCAAAATGGGTTTTTTTTTCTCAATTCCAATAGCCTCTTTTAACTACTTTTGGGACGTATCTGGGTGTACATATAGGGCCCCTGCAGTACCCTGGGTGTACCCAGGGCATATCCCTTTGCCAAAACAAGTTCTTTTTTATTTTTTTTCAACCCAATAGCCTTTTTTAACTACTCGTGACAGTTTGCTGGTTATAACAATTAATCATTGGAGATTACTCTAGTGAGTTAAATCAAATTTATTTGGTTGATAAGAAGCCAACGTAAGAGTCTATTGTTCCTCTCATTTTAAGGTGGCTTCCCATTCTCTTAATTCTAGTGCTGAATGGCAGAAAACCACTGTTTCAGACTCCTCTGGAAACAATTATTGCCAAGATCTAAGATTGATCATTTCCAATAAACTCTCCACTTAAAGTGATATTGCCAAACCAATGCATAGGGCTTGCCATGTCTTCAGGGTATATGGAGATAAAATAATGTGCCTTTAACATTTGCGACTTGTGCCCAACTCGAGCAAAAGCTGAAATATAACTTTTGGGTGCGTGAGTGTAGTGGGATATTGATCGCTTCAAATGACATTTGACAAAATTGTCGAGGCCTAATGTGGTGGCTTGTAAAAATGTCCTAATGATGTAACCAACCAAGCATTACTAACTCTTGAGGCCTTTACAGAAAGCAAATTAAAAAACATAAGGACTATTTTTGGATCATCCAAAAGGTCCTCTAAATGAGTTGGAAGAAATTTCCCATTATGATGCCCAGCCGCAGCATCATATTGATGTAACAACACCTTCTCTTTCTTCCAAAAAACCTCAAACTAGTAAGGGAAAGTTGGATGCTTTTTTTGCACCCCATACCACACTTTCATCTCAACCATCTTTGGAGAGCACGGGATGGAAGAAAAATGTATTGGCACAAGCTAGAAAGGCATTAGCCAATTTTTTCTACTACTCTAGAATCCCTTTCAATGTTGCAAGGTCTCCCTTTTGGCAAGCAATGATTGATCCAATAACCATTGCAAGCCCTAGCTTTAAGGCATCGTCGTCGAAAGCCTTAAGATTGATATTTAAAAAAAGTGGTGTAATATGTGAGTGATGTTGTTGTTAAGCATCACAAAGAGTGTATACGGACAAGTTGAACTATTCTATTTGATGGGAACACATATAGAAAGAATAGTATTTTGATCAATTTCCTTGTGGATTATGAGAGTTGCATAGTCTTCCTCAAATCCATGGATTCATCTGACATATTAAAATCAACACTTACATCTTTTTATGTTAGTCAAGGTTGTGACCAAGGATAGTCCACGATACAAGTGTGCAAGAGCACATGCTCCAAAAACCGCAACCACCTGTCCCAAAAGCGATAGAATAATTTGGTGTTCACGCACCACAACCTTCAGCTTTGCCTTACAAAATTGAGGTTAGTAGTTATTAACTTACTAAGTTATAACTTAGTCGCTTATTTTAATTGATTGACTTCAGTGCAATTAATTTGAATTTCTTGCACACATATTGAAACTTTTGCTTTGATAATATCAAGTAGTGTCAAAGACAATCCCCCAATTGATCTTGATGAGATTGATTCTGCCAAAATGGATCACACCCGATGAAGAGACAATCTTATCAAAAAGGAATTTACCTGACTTGGAAGAGGTACTAGATGACTACAATTGAATGGAGAAGAACCAAGATGTTGGAGCTTCAATTCCACATTTCATAGCCTCACAACCTCATTTTATATTGTAAGCTTAAGATGTAAGTCTGTAATTTGTAACTGACTGAGACTCGAGTCTAGGCTCGAGATGATGTTTACAGAATTTCGTTATTGGCAACATTGAACAAATTCAATTTTTATATATTATGTTTCTTTTCATCTCAAGACATTATATTTGGCATGAAATAACAAAAACAGCTTTTTTCTATTTTTGCAAATATTTAATCATTTTTTTAGTTTGCCAAGTTTTTCAGTCTTTAACATGAGTAATTAAATTCTACTTAACCTTTTAGTATGTCAGGTCAATGGAAGGTTATTATGCTAATAATCACAAGGCAAGGGGACACACAAAGCACACAGGCACCTCTAAATAATATTAGTGCCAGAAAGAAGGAAGATGAGAACACATCAACCGAACAAACTTTCACCGCAAAGTCTTTTCCAGACTGGCAAAGCTTTTAGTGTAAAGAATATGCTTATAGCCTAAGCAACACAAATTCATAGGATGGTATTATTTTTCTATATGCATATTCCAACCCATCTGGTCTATGCATGTTTTTTACTTAATAACTGAGCAAATGAATAAGATTGGAATTTATCAGAAAATTACGAGTTTCACCTGAAATATAAATCAAAATGCAATGTCTCAAACTTATGGGTTAACTTCTGTTTGACCAGCTCTCTCTACTTCAACCTTTCCTTGCTAAGAAAATGAGACAAGCTTAAGAAGATAAAGATAGTTTGATTTCTAATTTTGTTAGAAATATCATTCCAAAGGGTTGCAAGGAAACAGACAGTTGCTTGCTGAGGCAAAACCATGTTTTACTCTAATCAGAAAGTACCTTGCAATGAATTTCAAACCAAATGGCCAATGAGAGCCAATATGCAAGAGGCATTAGCTGAATACAGCAAAGACCTCCAGAAAATAACAATAACACCACCTATTACTTGATAATGTAGCTGCTTAAATTGACAGTCTTTTATGAAACGAAGAATGATTGCAGCAATAAGCACATGAATTTCCTTGTGACCAACCAGTTTTTTGCCCATTTGCTTTTTGGCAGCTTAATCATACAAGATGATATAGATTTCCATCTGTATCCAACATTTGAGACATGGAAATGAAGAGCATCATGGTTGAACTTGCAACAAGAATCCAAATGTGAATATTTAGAGTCCAATGAAACAATTCCAGTGTGCTTCACTTATTGTGAGAAAATATTGAAACGATGCAGATAAAAATTTAAAATATTGAACAGATTATACTACTAATACCTTGTCTGGTCCCTCGCAACATTGCCTCAAATTAGAAAGGTTTCTCCAAACATCACTGAAACACGTCAACCATTTTTTTTGTCCCCGAAACTTTCTGAAACATAGGTGTTGAGATACTTTCCTTACCCTGCTCCTTTTTGTGTCTTGTCTGTGAATTGTTCCCTAACCCTGCTCCTATCCTCTTTAATTTTAGTAACAGTTATTTCATGCTTACACATTTCTCAAATTAAATCTTATATATAATTCGTTTTTCTAGTCTTCAATGAGCCCATGGACCTATCCCCCACTTAACACGAACCTCCAAAAATTTGTAATAAATGCCTTGCAAACATTTTCAAATTGTGGATGTTTCCCTGTTGTTTCTTGGTTGTTTCTATATCAGAAGAGTTTCCCAAAAGGAAACAAAATGTAAAATATTGGTTCTGCTACATAGAACTTAACCTAAGGAGCAGGCTCGTTTTGGATACAGGTTTGAGTACGGCAAATTGGGTTCACCAATATGGCACTTTGTTTTACCCCCGGTACAGCATGAGTACAACCATACAAAAAAATATATATGCATTCTACCCTAATAAACAGGAACTAACAACATAGCATGCATATAATAAACAAAATAGCCACAAAAACACCAGTGATAAATTGATAATGCTAACTGGATGCCAAATGTATGATAAATATTAGTTATTAAATCAACAGCAGTATTCATCGTCATATTGCTCTTCATTGAGAGCATCAAGATCAACATCATGAGTTAATACTTACAAATCCTCTCCATTTTCTGTTATACAAAGAAATTTAAATTTATGTTTTAGGCTGCAGAAAATAAATTGAGATTCCATGACAGGTTAATTTCATTTAGAAGTAAATTGTGTAAACTGACCATAAGATGACAGTGAGACCACCATGGCCAGGAAACATTTCCAAAACCCTAGATGGTATCCCAAGTTAACCGGTGACTATCACAAAAATGTAAGCCAACTGAAGTCAAGAAAGTCAGCTAGGTTATTTTGAACAGGGTTAGATCCAGAAGGACACAATGTGGCCCAAATGTGTGTGAAAGCTAGGCTTAGATATGCAAGTTCAAGTCCACTTGGACCAAGGTTTTTAAAACATATAAAGAATGTCACGCAACCATTTCAGTATCATTAGTATTCTTCATAGTTCCACAGCGTTTCGGAGACGGGGATGCGGGGACGCGTTTTTGGGACGGGGGGATGGGGGGCCTAAGTTTGGGGACGGTTGGGGGGGGGGGGGGAGGGGGGTGAGGTGGGGCTGGGGAGTGGTGCTGAAATACATATAGTACTTGAAAAATTAGTTATAAAAAGATGTATAAGGATTAAGTATCTGTATATTGCATTGAACATCAACAATTTAACATTGTGAATTAATCATTTAAGTTTCAAGTTTGATCTATTGAACAATGAACATTAACATTGAACGTTAAACAATAAACATTGATAATTGAACATTGAATTTTCAAAATTTCATAATGATGATTCCTTATTACAATCAAGTATCAACCATGTTCAAAAACCAAATACAATAGTGAAATACTAAAAGTAAATAGTAAATACAAATGACTCAATGAGTCAATGGCTAATCATCCCCAATGTGGAACTCCTCATCACTAGAACTGCTGGACTCCACACGCTCAAACTCCTCCAAGCTAATACCAACCAGCCCTACCTGTGTAGCATCATCATCAATATGTATTGGCTCCTCCAACTCTACATCCCATCTGGCTGCTAGACTCTCCTTGTACGCAAGTGTGTGGCGGTCAATGAGATGCAAGGCACTATGTACAGCCACAAGCTTCTCTGCCCTCTTAGAGGTAACCCTGTTCTTCTTGATGAAGTGAATCCAACTATAAGTAGACCAGTTCCTCTCAACAGCAAAAGAACTAAAAACCTGGGAGAACAAACAAAAGGCTTTTGAGAGGCCTTGGGGGTGGGGGTGGATCCCACTAGCAATTAGGGTTAGGGTAGAAAGCATAAAAATCCAATTTTTTTTAAATTTAAAAAAAAAAAACTATTGACTTTGTCTTGTGTGGGGGACACCTGGACATCCCCGAGACTTTTGGACGTCCAAAGGACGCCGAGAAGTCCCCTGGACGTCCAGGGGATACCCAAAAGTCCCCTAGACGTTCGGGGACTTCTCAGCGCCCCCTGGATGTCCAGAAGTCTCAGGGACGTCCTAGGGGCATCCCCTCTCAGAGGTAGACGTCCCCAAGACAACGGCAGAACTTGGTGGAAGTGGCGAGACGACTGGGGGACGTCCCCGTCCTCGAAACACAAGGTTTTTTGGGGGGGACGCGTCCCCGTGGAACTATGGTATTCTTCTACGTTGCCAATATAGATATGGGTACGGGAATCAGATACGTGGATACAGGGAATTTTTTGTGGGGCTTGGATATGTTTTTGGATACAACCATACAAAAATATATATAAAAAATTAAAAATATAAAAATATAGCCATATAAGCCAAATTAGCCACATGATATGCATAGGGGAAACAAAAAAAGTTAAATAACCACAAAATATATTCATAATGTAATGCCAAATATCATCATATTCAATGGTCAAATTTAGATTAGTTTTATTTTAATGGAAGTTAAGTGCTTAGAGTTGATATAAAACAGGAAATCAAACAGTGGAAGACAAGCCATAAAACTTGCAACAATGAATTGGCCCTCATAGAAGCCAAAAAACTTATGTGAATATGTCTTTCTATATCCTCGACAAAAAATTAAGATTCCAAGTGCATGTTACATGGTTGCAACATTTATTTAATCTGATGTAGTTAAACTTAAAATCTTATGATCCCACACTTCCCAAGAGAAGCTTATTTAATGTTGTTGATATTATGAATAGAGCTGAAGTTGACAAATATTGTAATGACACATATTTATTGTATCAGTACCATGTATACTTTATCTAAACTAACACCACTAGATACTGACGGATGATTGTGCACCTTGCCATTCTATTGCAGAAAATTCACTTCTGAACTGTTCACATATGACAACAGAGTCTGAATGTATTTTTTCACAAGGCTTTTTTATTTCACACTGCTATAATGAGCTTGTGGAATTTTAAGATGCACCGATGACTGAATTTTTCAAAGTACCTTAATATAGATCGTTAGTTTTCGGATATGACATGGAGTCTGAAGATGACTTAGGACTGCCCACAGTATGGAAACAACCAGCAACAGTTGTGCAATCTTTGCCAACCATTGATGAAACCAATCATACTTAAAATCACCCAACACTCCAACTGCAAACCTCCCTCCTCACCCACCACCAAAATTTATGAGTTGCCTGAATTTTCATTTTCGAAGGGACCATGCTTTACTGTAGCTCTTGTTAGTAGAAAATACTAACCATGATTGAAAACCAATGCATAAATGACACACGCCAATGGCATTCTGAGAATATCTATTGCAGTAGTAATGGCCATCTTATAATCATCAACTCAACCAACCTAGCCAAACTATATTTAAAAAAAAAATTGAGGTCCATGTTTGACTTTTCATGCAGCAAAATTGAAAAATAACAATAAAAATTTGTGTTTTTCCTGTGGATACGGGGGGAAATGTGCAGGGTATGTCTGTGCCCCTGTGGGTACGGCCGGATACGTCCAGAAATGTATCTAGCCATACCTGCAGTAGCAGGGATGTACCCTGCACGTTTCCCCTGCATATCCCCGTGTATCATATCCTGGAGCGTTTTGTATTCCTTCCAACATTTCTTTCTGCAACCATAGCATTAGCATCTATGTTTCTAATCTCAACAAAGTTGTTGTGCAGCAAAAGTTTGGTGTTATCCAAAAAAATTGCCTGTATATCTATAACATTTATTAGACCTACAGAAAAACAGGGTCTTATAAAAATCCAAAAAAACCTGGCAGAGCACTTCAGCCCAGTTGTTCATCTGTTAGTAAGCCTGTTTATTCCGTGTCATCTGTCTTTTTTATTTAATGTCTAATTGTGTGAGTTTTTCAGCAGAAGAACCCAGACGTACCCAGACTATCCCAGCCATAACTGGGGCTAACTCAAACCCAAGCTGTACACAGAAACTTATAGCTAGTAGCCGTTTCATTTACTTCAAAGTTTTTGATTTTCCTACTTCCACAACAGCATGGACTGATTGAAAATTCCAAATGAGTTTATGAAGACGGCCTAGGTAGCTCCTTAGTATTTTAGTTTGTGCTCACTGAATATTTAATATTTTTTCACCTTCCAATGGTGTTAGTATTTTTGAGCAAAGTATTTCTCCAATACAAAAGATGCTACTAATCTTATTTGAATCGTATTTTCTCCTTTATTAAGTTCTCCATAATAAAACATGTTGTACTAAGATTCCTGCAATTAGAAGACTAATTCTTCATCCTTAGCTCATCTGCCTTGTATCGTCCTATTTTCACTCTCTAGCAACACCTTATCCCACAAGTGTGTATGCCTAAAGGCTACATGAACCACATCCTACGCAATAATACATCTTGTGCAATGAGATTCATTTAACCAAGAGCTATATTTGAGAATGTTTCCCTAGTTCTTGCAATCCTTAAATGGCATTTCTTCTGTTAGCTCTAGTCTTCAAGAACACAGTTCAATTCAGTTTCATAGCTGATTATATTTATATTCTTGAAAATACTTCCATGTAAAAGTGCATGCTGATATATCATTGCACTGTTCTTCAATTGCATGATAATATTCCTATGTTACCGGACACTGCTACCCAGGGGTGCAGGTACAATAAGGTACACCCTGTGTACAGATACATCTGGGCTAATGGGGATATGTCCAGGTTCATCCTGGGACGAACCTGAGCGTAACCGCAGTCACCCAGCAGCATCCTGGGGGTATCTGAGGCAAAAAACATTTTTTTTATTGGGCAATTTCTCTCCTGTTAAGCTTGCATTAATTGCCTGCACACTGATTGGTATAGTTGTATCTTCGTGGTCCCATAGACTGCTTTAGAGCTGTGGATGTTAATAGAATCTTATCTATCTACACACAATGGCTGTGCACATACAGTTCATTAATAGCTTTTTGTAGGATGAGTTTCTGAGGCCACCCATTCATAATACATATAGTTTTTTGAAGTGGCATTGATGGCATTATTTGGGTCTGATTTACTTTGTCTCAATCTGCTGGCTTGCTGCAAACACCATTCTGCCCATATATATCTACATACACAAGTGCTCAGCTGATTGATTTTTTTCGTTTGTCACAGCCAAGTGAAATTTGTTGTTAATGTTGGATCTCATGTTATCTATCATCATGACAACTCCACATGCATTGAAGTCTAAATTAACAGGCTAGAATTCTCACCTGCTAACCATGCGCTCCGTATCAAGTGTTTGTGAATTCTTAACTTATTTGTTTCCTCTATGTATATTATGTGGTTAATTTTTCTTATTTGGCTATATTTTTAATATTTTATATATATTTTTGTATGGCCGTATCTAAAACGTATCCAGGCCAAAAAATATCAGCATACCCAAACCTCATATCCATATCCCTACCAGTACCAGGATCAGCTACTTAGTAATATTCCAGTTTGTAAATCAGATCTTGTTTGATCTTTGCATATTATCATTACCAAAATGGTTTCATTAAAAAGGTTAAAATGCATAGCTACATTGTTATGTCTTTCACTAATAAGGCGCTTCTAAAGTTTAATTTCTGGATGAAAAAGGCTTCTTTATGTAAACCTTTCCCTGCTAGAAAAAACTCACCAATCCTATGTAGCAGTGAGCAGGAAGTTTTAGCCTGTTTATCACACAAGACAAATTTGAAAATGTTTCCTGGGTGTTTTCATTTTTAAAATGTCCTCCAAAGGGAAACATAAAGGGGGATATTGTTTACTGCTCCTTGGTATTTAACTTATAAGCTATAAACTAATTTCACAATTTTTAAAACATTTGATTATTTTGCATGTACAAGGAAACATGGTACCAAACCTATCAAATATTGCTCTGGCGTTACCAACAATCTGAAGGTGGCCCTTGAAATAGCTTAACTTGTAGGTTATTCATGGTTAACGATAACCACTTTGACTAATTCCAACAATTTGAGCATTCATCACCACTATATTAATCTAGTTGAATTAATATAAATATCATAACATCCTGTCAATTTTTACAGAAAAAAATTACAGCTTATACGGAAGAAAATTCCTGTGACTTTTCAAGAATTATTGTTGCTTCCTAGCATATCTTGACGACTTAATATAAATATGTACACTTTGTCTCTAAAATACTAATTCCTTGTGTTGGATCATTTACTACTTGACAATCCTTTAATGTCTTCTTCCACAATGATATGAATTTACAGAATTAACCAGTGATTCTATGAAAAGTACTTGAAGTCGACGTCCTTATTGTTCTGGTTTGTGCCCACCAAGTATTGAATATTTTCTCCTCATGCTTTAGTATTAGATCCAAATGTCTTACATAATATTGTTGAACATGTGAGACACAACATTTGTATTTACTATTTTAGGCAATTCTTTCTCCTGTAAAGAAACCACCGCTGTTGTGATTTGAATCAAATTTTCTCCTATATTAAGTTTTTTGTAATAGAACATAATGTACTAAATATTCTTGCAATTAGAAGATTGCTTCTTCACCTTGTACTCCTCTGGCTTGTTTAAGTTCCATAGTTACCAGGTTCGGAAATCCAAATGCAATCAGGAGGCCAAAAAAATGCAGAATGCAAAATTCTTTTAAAAGTTCAAAAAAAAAAAAAATCCGATAGAATCCAGTTCGGAAAAACATATTACATGTAGGAATGAATATTAATTTAACACTTGCAAAATTGAGAAATGCATAAGAGTTTCAAACATGAATTACATTAAAAGATAGAGCTATGTCCATAGTTTAGAGCCTAAGCTCAAAATTAATATAAAACTTTTGTTTCAAACATTTTCAACATCAAAACCCTGCTTCAAAATCAAAACTAGCACTAGCACCATCAACAAATCCTCTAACAGGATCATCAACACTATCAATATTTTCTTCAACACCTTCAAAGGATGGTTCTACTTCTCCAAGATGAAGACCGTCATCTTCTTTTGCAAGATTGTGCTCAAGCAATCATAAATTGCTATGAACAAACACATGATCCGAGGGTTTTTTAGCTCCTAGTCGGTTTCTTTTGTTAAGATGGATCGAATCATGCATGCTCCAATTTCTTTTGCATGCAGAAGCACTTGCACACTGACTGTGGCCATGCACGACAAGCTTTTGTAACTCTGGAGTAAAAGAACCATACATTTGCCACCATAAATGGGGATCCATACTAACAATGTCTTCTTGTGCTTCCTTGAGGGAAAAAAAGCATTCTTATTTCTTAAATGTAGTCATTTGCCTTCTCACCTTAGCCTTCTCAATTTCATCTTGAACCAACCTGTCTATTGTTGCCAATACACCATTCTTTACCTCCTCATCTGTATCACGATCTACCTCTATCAACTTTGGATTCAAAAAGCAACATGTTGCATGTATAGGTCGATGTAACACGTTCCATCAAATGTCCACAATGTCCCAAATATGTTGAACTTCATCACCTTCATCTGCCAATACTTTTTTGATCTGTTTTTTTGCTTGTTCCATGCCCTCATACACAAAACTAATACAAAGTTTCATGCCATCAACTAATCTCAACAAGTGGACTAGTGGCTCAAAAACCTTTAAGGTCTTCTTGGCGCCCTCCCAAAATGAACTACCCAAGATAATTCTCTCAATGTCCTTTGCAACGCTTTCCTTAGAAAGCTTAGATTGTGCACATTCTTCACTAACTACAACTCTTCTCAATGTCATCCTCTCCTCCACCTCCCTTTGCGAAGTAATAAAATTAGATGCAAATCTTGTTTCAACTAGAGCGAGAAGTTCATAATTTGCAAATGAGCGATACAAGCTCAAAGGCAAGCAGTGATAAGTACAAATTTTGAAATTTGTTTCCCTTCTCTGACAACATTATTTACCCACTCCAACTTTGCAAGATCTTTAAGCAGATCTAAAACATGAGTTGCACATGAAGTCCACAACAAATGAGAAAACCTTCCCATTAAAAATTCCCCTATTGCTTTACAATTTGTTGCATTATCTGTAATAACTTGAACAACATATTCCTCTCCAATCTCTAGAATAGCAAATTCAATGCATTTGAAAATGAAATCTGCAATCTTCACATCATTGTTGTGTGAACTGATTTGATAAACATAGAACCTTTAGGGCATTAAGTCAATATATTGAGGAGGAGTCTTCGCTTTGTGTCAAACCACCTGTCACTTATTACAATGCAACTTGATTTTTTTCATTGTCTTTTTATTTTATCTAGTTCACTAAATATAAATGTCACCTCTTTTTCCAACAAAACAGTTCCTAGACTTTCAAAAGATGGCATTGTGTACCCTTTCTCAAAATTGGCAATCCCCTCTACCATTGCTTTCGTATGTGGATTTCGAACAACATTGAAAGGGACAGCATTTGCATAAAAAACCCAAGCCACCAATCTATCTACCTCATGTTTTTCCTGCAACTTCCACAGCTTTCAAAGAAGGTTGGGATTGGGACATTTGATGTGCACTTTCGCTAACTTGGATAGATGTTAAGGAATGCATTGAGCTAAAAAATGAGCCAAATTGTGTCAAACTGCGTTGAATTTTAGTCTTCTTTGAAGATTCAAATGTTAATGCAATTGTCTTTATTTCATATTTGCTTCGAATTTGACTTACAAATGGTGCATACATGAGGCTCTACGACACTATTTGACAAATTTTCACATCTGGGCCTCCAATATAATGGTTTCAAACCCTTGTAGTCCCCATGATATTTGAGTCACAAAAAATGAATTGCATGTTTTTTGAATTCGCATCTCACTGAATAATGTATTTCTTCTCAAGCGATTGACTTGCCATGATGATAGGTTGTCCTTTGCAACTTACTCTGCAAAAGTTTTATAAATATTTTTTATTACACATTTAAAAAACTGCAAATTTTTTATTTTAAATTTAACTAAATGATGTATATGAAATAAAATTATAAGACTATAAAAACTTAAAACATATCAAAATAATATTAAATTTAATTTTAAATGACCTATAAAAAATAAAATGACATAACTTTACAAAATAAAAAATATCAAAAAATAATAATTTCTAATATATCAAAAAATAAAATATAAATGAATTTATATTTAATTTCTAATGTTTATTTTAAATATTTATATTTTTTTATATTTATTTCTAAATTTAAATTTTATTTTAATTTTACACAAATAATGTTTATAAATTAAAAAAAATCAAATTGTTAATAGATTTAATTTGATTTTATAATTATAATATTTATTTTAAATATTTTTGTCTTTTTATATTTGTTTTCAAATATAAATTTTATTTTAGTATTATGTAAATATATTATTCAATATTTATTATTAAATTTATATTTTTTTCAATATATTTTATTTTCTTAATTATAATTGATAGGCAAAATTATTTTATATATAAATTGTAATTTATTTTTTATAATATTTGTTTAAAATATTTTTCTTTTTTTATTTTTATTTTTAAATTTAAATTTTATTATATATTTGTTATTTTTTTATTTTATATATAAATTGTAATTTATTTTTTATAATATTTGTTTTAAATATTTTTCATTTTTTATGTTTTTTTTAATTTAAATTTTATTATATATTTGTTATATTTTGTTTTAAATAACAAATATATAATAAAATTTAAATTCAAAAAAACAAAAAAAAATGAAAAATATTTAAAACAAATATTATAAAAAATAAATTGCAACTTAAACATAAAATAATTTTACCTATCAATTATAATTAGAAGTAAAAATAAAATATATTGAAAAAAAATATATAAATATAATATTAAATAATATATTTTATCATCTATGTAATACTAAAATAAAATGTAAATTTAAAAACAAATAAAAATATATCACATTATATTAAACCTAAATAAATAATATATTTTATTATCTACATAATACTGAAATAAAATGTAAATTTAAAAATAAATAAAAATATATTACATTATATTAAACCTAAATCTAATCCTAAGTTCTAACCAAACAAAAATAAAATGCAAAGCCGTGAAGAACCTACCTTTCTCTCGCCGCCTCTTGTCGTTCGTCGACCATCGATCGACTGTGTTGCCACGTCGTCCACGGACCTACTGCTACCTACATTGTCACCAATCACGTTGGTACCAAACTTGCAATCATCGTGCCTTCGGCTACCAAACTTGTAATCGTCGTGCCTTCGCGTCGCTAGACTCCCTCTTGCTCAATCGCCACCAAACTCAAGATGAATCGCATTGTGTTTCACTTATGCTCAATCACCACGTATAAATAAAGTTTTTTAGGGTTCCCACACTAAACGACAAGCTTTTTTAGGGTTTTTGGTTTTTATAATGTTTTAAATTTTTGATAATAAAAAATAGCCCAAATCTGAATGCATTAATCCAAGAGCTGGAAAAAATGCCTATATTTCTGCATTTGGCCCAAAATGCGGCCAAACATGGTAACTATGTGTATAACTCTGTTTGCGCTTCCTAACAATATTTCATCCTACAAGTGTGTATGCCTAAAATCTATGTGCACCACAATCCTATAACACAATACACCTTGTGCAGATGAGATTCATTTAACCAAGAGCTAGATGAGATGTTTCCTAACTTCCTGCCATATTTAATTCTTGTTTCTACTATTTCCTCTAATCCAAAAGAACATGGATCAATTCAATTCCCTAGTTGGTTACATTTAATTTGACAGTACTTCCATTTACAAAGGCATATTTATGTGTCATTGCACCATACTTTAATCGCATGATAAATTTCCAGTACATCAAAACTCGTTTTATCTTTTCAAATTTTATTTTTTCTACGAGTAAAAAAAATTATTTACCAAAAAAAGGGACCCAAGTCCCACACTTCCGTCAAGAAACATGCATCAAGTACCTGTGCATGACCGGCAATTGAGGGAAAAATCCCCTAAAAGCATCCCTATAAAAGCTTTTACTTTTTAGTCCCAGAAAAGCAACATTTCCAAAAAATATATATTTTTGCATGATCACACTATTATCCTGGCAGCGTTTCTACCCATTCTACTAACACTCCACAAATCAAGCTTCTCTAAAACGGTGCCTTTCTAAAATAATCCCACTAAAGCCTATCTTCTAAACAGGGCGTGCATTCTTTTTTAATGATCTTTCTTTCTCCATGTATATTACCAAATTGATTCACAGAAAAATAATAGAATTTATGGATGTTACAGTTGCTGCAGCTTTTACCCAGAATCCTTCTCTGTTTTATATTGTCAGAAGCAGCATTCCTAAAGCAAATTTTCAATCTAAAAATGGTCAAAGAAGCAAGCGCAAAGGACAACTTAGAAAGTGTATGGTGATATATTTGTTTCTTTCTTTTGCCAAGTGCTTCCAGCTGACCTGTGCTTTTGTGTTAAATCCTTGGCTGCAAATCAGACTACTAACAATGACGTCCATAAGCATAAACTTATTCCAGACAAGATAATCCCCCCCGGGCACCACAAAGCACCAACCACCAAAATCAAACTTAAAATGTCAGAATCCTGGAGGTTCAGGAAGTTACGTGGGATTCTGAGAGTGCTGTTTTGTGCTTTGTAATGGGAACTTTTTGCTAATTGCATCCAATCCAGCACATCTATTAATTCTTTTGTCAATTATCTTCTTCATGCTTTTGAAAATTCCGACCCACCCAAAGAACCCACTCAACATGGAAACCACAAAGCTAGCAACCAGCTCCAATGGCACCCTAAAAGATGTGAGAGAGCGTAATGCAGCTGTAAAAGTTTAAGACCCAAACAATTACACCTTGACCCAAAATAATAACATTATCCACAATATTGCACCCAATGCAGGGCTTCAAAACAAAGTTTAAAAGACCAAACAATGATTAACCAGACTATGCAACCTCTAATGTTCCAAAATATTATCAACATATCAAACCAGATTACCCTTGTTGGTGCCCGGCAAGACATTAACCAGCTGAAATTGATTTCCTGCTAACACTTCTTGTGTTTCTTTTTGTATTCTATCTGCCGTTCTCAATCTTCCTCTTTTGCTACTTCTAACAATGAATTTCCTCCTTTTCTTGTTTTTCTCGTCAAGGATGAAGCTTTGATATCTCAGGTGACCCTGTGATCTCATTGTCCTTTCCTTTGCTGCTGATATCCCAATCCTTTGTTTCCCTTTTGTCCTGCATGTTCTCCTCAGTTTGCATGTTCCTTTCTTCCCCTTTGAAGATGCTCTTGCTGGGTTTTGAATCCTCAGTGAGGCTTTCCAGATCTTGCTTAAATCCATACTCTGAGATTAGTATCTCGTTCTTATGCATGCTTCTCTCATTATCCTGAGTTTGTCGAACCCTTTTCTTCCTCTGTTTCTTTGGTGGTTTCTCTTTTTTCAGCCACACATTTATCCTTTTTCTCCATTTCTCCAGCTTTTCTCCTGTTATTTTTAATCGCGTTCTTTCTTTTGGGTTTTACGAACCCATCATCAGCCTATATGGCTTCTTTTACTGGTTTGGTGCTCAACATTTTTTGGTGTCGAGGGGCATTCTCTCACCAAGTGACCATGCTCGTGACATCCTGGACATCTAGATGGAATACTTTCAAAATCCAGAGGTTAGATTCAGTAGATCTCCCCAGATTTCAAGGTGTACTTTGGACGCAGTTTGGAGAAATCCAGCTCCACACAGATTCTGGCATAATTAGCTAAACCTTTTCCAAGAAAGGGTTTACTAGTTTCCATTGCTTATCCCACCATATTAACAATCATATCAAATACTTATTTTGACCAGAATTCTTGGGGGAGCGCATACAATCGGATCCAAACAAGAGACGTGGATGGCAGTTCCTCTATGGGTTTGAACCCTATGTACCAATACTTCATGAAAACGCCTGCATTTCTAAATAAATATGAATGTCCACCCAAAAAACTGTCCCTATCCAGGCCATTGGCAAAAAGGGATATGAAATAGACCCTTGCACAGGTTCTGATCTCCACTTCCCCATGACTGTTTGATTTTTTGGCCTCTCAATTCTGGATCTCTTCTCTTAATGGTTGAGTGCCCAGAAATCTGCAGATCAGGGCTTTTCCCATCAAGCTGGAAACATTCCTTTTAATCTCATTTGTATCAGCAGAATGACAGGATCCTCCTTCACAGCTTGCATGCATCAGAATGGAGTTTTCTGGTATTTTGAGATTCTTCTGTGTTTTCCAGCTGCCGCCTTTGCTGCTTCCACCTCTTTGGCCATTGTCATATGGATGAACTTCCTACCACTTTGTGTACATACAGACACTTGTAGGGGACAAGCCCCCTACCCTTTCATCGATCATCTGGACACCAACCAGATCTACCATAGCCCCATCTCCTCTTCAAGCCTTTACAATCCTTTCCTTAACAGTTGTTTTTAAGCTTCTCACTTCCCACATATCTCTCTTTTTAATTATCTTTTCATATTTTCATTGCATAAATGTTTTTATTATAATTCTATGTATAACCCCATTATTATGTCTTTCACCTGAAAAGCAATTTGTCATGCAATGTCTTAACCCTTTTAGAGTCTAACACTTTCTCTATGTAAACCTCTCCCTGCTAAGAAAAGTCAACAACCCAATGTGAATAGCAAAAGTTCTATTTATAATTGTCCGAGTATAAACCTCATTCTCAAGGTACACAAAAACACACAATGCTTTGTTGAAATGGCAATCTTTATTTTAGAGTAGTCAAAGGAGACACTTTTTTTAAACTGGATAGACTCGGGATGGCAGTGAGCATGAAGTTTTACTTGCCCAAAGCAAAAACTCTGAAAGCTATAATAAGATCAAATTAACTCAGATGACAAAAATGAAATATTTTATGGCAGCTGACAAAAAAATAGCTATATTTCTATAGTCCATGCATAGCTATTGTAATATTCATATCGTTCAAGAAAACTTTGAAACTATTGATAACCTATAGAAAAGGCACCACCTTTTGAAATAAGATTTAGGATTTGTGTCCTACTCTAAATCTCAAAGCATCCATTTTGGTTTATGTACAACTTAAGTAGATTTTTTATATAAGAACAACTTATCACATTAATTTACATTTAGGCTAGATTAGAGCTAAGGCTTAATGAGTCTCCAAGCTTCACAAGCCAAACTCTATGTTAGCAGCAATGGGAAACAGGAAACAAAACATAAACAGATTTGAAATGAGAAGCAAAGGTTCTAAGGGATCCGGGAAAAGAATGTTTTAGGGTTCTTCATATATATGAAAGAACTACTTGGTTTTTACTATTATCATACCAAACAATTACATGTTATTAATTTATAGGTGACAACCCATAAATAGCCAACAATATTCACACAAGACAACAACCTTAATTTCTGCACCGTCACACTCCCCAAATGACATCCTTCATTCAGAATTTAAAATATAAAATTTACATTAGAAAATCTGTGAAATAAAACAATAGAAAACTGATTGGAAAAAAGTCTATATCAATGATGACTCATGGTGTAAGATTAAAAAACATAATTATTATGGACAGGTGTAGATATGGTTGATGGATGCTACAGATTTAGTTTTGGATTTTTTTTAAATTTGTTTATTGATTTTGGCTGACTGTTTACCGCAATATAAGTATTGGAACTAGTAACATGGTCAAATCTTTTTCAACAAAAAGGTTATTAGTATTAATTATAGTTATCTAGCAATATTATAAACAAAAAGTCTCATATTGAGTGCAAGTTCCCGGGAATGAAAGTACCATGTTCTGACTGGTGAATGTGTGTAAGCATGGAGCAATTTAACCAGCCTTCCAAAGGACCCAGCCAATGGTCTAAATTCATTCCTACAAGTATAAATAAAATCTTCACAGTTTATGTGAGGCGTTCTGAAGGGTGGGCAAAATGTTTCAGGTACATGCTAGACTACAGAAAATTTTATAAGCTAATATTCACCAATTGACTATTGTTGTCAGTTTCTTTCTAAACAGATTACCCATTGAAAAAGATTCAGCAAGAACCCTGAACCTTAAAATTACTTGTTTGCTTACAAACTGCCTACTTCAAACTCAATACCATCAAATCCAAAAATATTGATCAAGATGAGCCATAGTTGATGGTGTTAAATAGAATAATCTAGGACTTCAGCAATGCAATAAAATAAAATAAAATAAGATGCTGAACTTCAGCAATCCACTATTGTTGTACGCACAAGCTGCTTACTTCAGCATTGCAATAAAATAAGTTTTCTTCAAATATTTTCATGACTCTAAGTAAGTACAAGCTACAAAAATCCAGTGATGCAGGGCAATTAATTTTCTTAAAATATTTCCAGGACTCAGTCTCTAACTCTGCAGAAACTGCAAAACTTCAGCAACACAGGGAAATACGTTTTCTTCAAGTATTTTAAGGGCTCTTACAAAATAGAAGATGCAAAACTTTAGTTGCACAGGGAAATGAGGTTTCTTTAGATATTTTCGGGACTCTTACTAAATAAAAGCTGTAAAAATTCAGCAATACAAGAAAATAATGTTTCTAAAACCTTCCATGTGGTCGAAGGTCGAAGCATAAATATAGCAAATATAAAAACTGGCTCCATAAATTGACATATTGTCAAGAGGGCAGACCACTTGGTAAGGGCACTTACTTGCATTGCCCAGGTCAAAGACTCAAATCTACCACTTTGGCACTTCTGAAGAGTTGAAGGATAAGATGAAAGAGATAGTTGACATAAACAAGGACAACGCAAAGAATGACTTGAGCAGTTAACATCAAGTTAATTTATCTATACTTTGATAGGTCCTGCAGACCAATTCTGAATAAAGGACATTAAAAGCAATCATCATCAACAACTAAACCAAGGATTAAATACTGTAGCAAAACTAAGTGCAGAATTATTTTCCTAATGCTTGCTGAAAATATATCCCATCTCTCTTGCCCTGTCAAAAGCATAGTTACCAGGTTCGAAAATCCGAATGCATTCGGGAGGCGGAAAAAATGAGGAATGCGAAATTTTTGAAAAAATCTGGAAAAAAATCCGGTAAAATCCGGTTCAGAAAATAAAATTATATATATATATATATATATATATATGCAAAATTTTCAATCTACTAAGGAATGAACATTAATTTAACACTTGCAAAAATGAGAAATGCATAAGAATTTCAAACTTGAATTACATTAAAGGATAGCAAAATATTCATAGTTTAGAGCCTAAGCTCAAAATTGATATAGAACTTAAGTTTCAAACATTTGCAACATCAAACCCAACTTCAAAATCAAAACTAGCACTAGCACTAGCACCATCAGCGAATCCTCCATCCAGCTCATCAACACTATCAATATTTTTCTCAAATCCTTCAAAGGATGGTTCTCCAAGATGAAGATTGTCATCTTCTTTTGCAAGATTGTACTCAAGCAATCTTTAATTGCTATGAACAAACACAAGATTTGAAAGCTTTTTAGCTCCTAGTCGGTTTCTCTTATTAATATGGATCAAATCATGCGTGCTCCAATTTCTTTCGCATGCAGAAGCACTGGCACATTGACTATGGACACGCACGGCAAGCTTTTGTATCTTTGGAGTAGAAGAACCATACGTCTGCCAGCATAAATGGGGATCCATGCTAACAATGTTTTCTTGTGCCACTTTAAACCACTCGGCTACTCTCCCCTAGTGTTGAGACCACTCACAGGCACAATCTCATTTACTGACACTTTCTCTCACAAGGCTCATCGGTGCATTGAATCTCACAGAGTGCATGCCTTAAGGGTGGCACTAGGAATGGGGTGGGATCAGCTTGTGGCACTTTGCGAGAGATATTCTCATACTATTCTATCACGCATACATCCCTTCATGCAGCCTTCATACCTCCTATGATGTCTCCTTGAAATCTTGAAACCCTAAAATATGGCTAAGTTTGAAACACTAAAATATGGCTAAGTTTGAAACCTGAAACCTTGGAATCTGACTAACTCTGAAATATGATAGGATCCTCCAAAACCTAGAATTTGCATTATAGCTCCTAGCGGTCCGAAACCCCTCTCAAACACCCTGAAAGTATATAAATAAAATATAACTTAAAGTATAAGTTTAGATTTATATATGGACATCTAGTTTCTTATGAATGTAAACTTATACTTAAACATTTATTTTATTTATTTACTGTTGGGTTCGGACTAGATTTACATTTTCTAAATTTTTTTTGTTGACTTCCATTGTTTCTCCCTATCGATACCTTTCCAAACGCCTCCGGGACGTATCGGTACCTGCAACACAGTTTTAATGTTGAAAAATACAGCGAACCAAATTTCTTAATCCGGAATCCCGCAAAAACGCGGAATGTTCCGGATTTCAGCCAGATGCAGCCGAATCTGGTAACTATGGTCAAAAGTCCTTAAATGTACCATCCCAAATACATAAAAACACATCTAAACTGCCTTGCCAACCAACAGAAAATGGCCTGTAGTCACACTAAATGACTGTAAACAATCCAACACGTTCCAAACCAAGCTAACAACTTCCGTACAGGGAGTTTGACTTAGTGTACCCTAAATACAGAAAAATACATATTAAATTGCAAATAGGGTAAAAAAAACAGAAAACAAATGGTTAAATATACATTACAAATATAATAATATTAAATCTACTGGGTATAACAGAAAAAAATAAATATTTAAAATAATATTTAACACCACATTACTGAAAATTATAAGCATTGTAAATTAAATTATATTATATTGTGGTTAGATTGTACTTATTTAGAATTAACTTATTAATACATGTGGCATATCCACCATAGTTACCAAGACTGGAAATCTGGATCTGTTCGGAAAGGCAAAAAAGTCCAAAAATACATAACTCTTATAAAAATTTGGGAAAATCTAGTCCAGAATATACATATATATAAGCATAATTTTATAAATATCCAAAAATGACAAATACAATGAAACAATTAATAACATAATGATAATAATATTATATAATATATGAGGTGGCTGGGTGACTTTTTTGCATAATTTTTTTTTTTAAATTAAAACAAGGGCCAGCCCAGACAGAATTTATAAGAGCCAACCAAAAAATCTGAATCCAACAGGATTTGGTAAATGTGATTTCTGCAGTGAATCAAATTATATGATATGATTTTTCAGAATTCAACTGTAAAATTTCAAGCCAATCTACATTGGCTCATATTTTATTGATCATAAATTTATTACTTAAATGCTTTAAATAAATAAACATATGATATAAATACAATATATTGTGCTTTAACGACATAAAGCTTCCACGGCCCGTAATATTAGTAAAAGAGTTTTTTAAAATGGATGGACTGTCAAAATCTGGAAAAATTCTGGAGTGTGTCTTGTATAAAACAGTTAGCCCCTCTAAAAATAACTCACTTTTAAAATCGCCGTGTTGACCAATCAAGTGGTCAACCATCATCAGGACCTTAAAAATCCCACCCAGTTATTTGAAAAATCTCTTTACTTAAAAGTGTGCTTTATTTTATATGTGCCCCATGCAGCACTGTTATTTTTTGAATTTTTTCTTCGGTCAGTAAGGGAAAATGAATAAAATATTGCAGTACCGCCGTTTTTAAAACCTTGTTCCAAACTATAGTTTGATTAAGCGAGGCTAATCAGGGTTTCAATTGTGTTTAACCTAGTTTTAAGATAGCATTAATTAATGGCGCCTTCCTCCAATCTTATGTGCAGTAAAACCCTCGTGAAAGGACTTTGAGACGAACAATATGTGAAAAAAGGTGGAAGGGATAAGATTCGTACCTTTGAAAAAGGCCACTCTTTTGCGCTTGGGCTTCTCGTCGGGCTTGTTCGCCTGCTCTGGTTCGATTCTCTTCACTGGAGCCATTTTCGCGGGTAGAAAAGTTTTTTAAGTGAAAAATGGTGAGGAAATAGTTCAGGCGTAAATTTATATGCAAAGGACGGGGAGAAAAATAGGAAGGTTAGGCGGGAAATGAAAGGGCTTCTTCTCGAAAACTAATTATAAGAAATATGAGGAAATGGGTTCTTTTTATTGATTAAACGAGGGTTCGTGGGTCATTTGCTTTGGAACCTCTGACTCATTCGGGACTATACTTTTTCATTGCCAACTGATTGGAGGGTTCAATGTTGAATCTTTTTGTAATAAGTATATTTTTGCATTTCTATCAAATGTTTTTATTAATTCGTTTGTGCGTATATTTTGATATATATTTATCGATAATTATATATATTGTTGATTGTTTTTTGTATTATTTAGATTTTGTTGTTTGTATTTAAAATATGTAATAAATAAGTTCTTTCATTTTTATTAGTACATGTGGGTTGATAAAAGCGGGTCATTTCATAGGTATTTTTGGAGGTGGCATATGTAAGCATTGTTAAAAGTGGGTTACTTGCATTAGTATACTTCAAGGCATAATACATGGATATTGGTAAAAGTGGGTTGGTCTCAGTATAATTTTAAGATTGAATACATGGACTTTGGTAAGAGTGGGTTGTTGTTGTCAGTATGTTCAAATGTAGGTTATGCTTTTGAAAAAGAGGTCATGAATTCAAATCCTATATGGGGTAAGGTGCATATACCTCATATTTGAAGCGCAATTAGGTGTTGTAGACACCCAAATATGGTATGAGTCTTGTTATACAATGTTTTTCAAATGACTTTGCATGTATTGACTCTCAATTGTGAATATGACATTTATTGGTGCTTTCTCTTGGTCTTACACCTTTGTTTCTATATTGGTTGACTTTGCAATCTTTTATTTGGGTTTTTTTTATGTTTCTTTGGACTGTCACAAGGATCCTTGGTCGTAATCTTTCGATTTTGACTTTTTGGTGGGTTTAGGATAGTGTCAATTACTGATTGTGTCCACCATTACCGGCATTGTCCCGGTGTATTTTCTAGGTCTATTTAGTGGCAAGCCACCCTTTAGGGCACTTCCTCTTATATTTTTGGGTCTTGTCGGGTTAGCTTATGTGGGCTAATAGTTCCCTGATTCAGAGTTGAGAGCATTACATATGCAAATCCTTTATGAGCATTTAAAGGGACAAGCATTACTTGATTAACAAATACATACAAAGAGTAAAAGACATATCTAGCTTGTGGTATTCTAGATTTGAAGTTTTTAAAGGATAAATCTAATTACATGCTTGTACCAAACGAGGGTCTAGACGAAATTACATTAAGACTTTCATTCACATGATTCACAACATACACACATTATTGGAAGAATTACGTGCAGTTTGAACCTTCTTTGAAGTATTGGAACATAGGCAATGTTTAAAAAATCCTCTAGTCAGGGATTGGAAAAATATACCACAGTTTTATATATATATAATAATACAACGCACTTTCCTAATATGTTTCTTAACTAATACCAATCTAAAATAAGTTTTAAAGAGTAATAAATGGTGATAACAATACAACACATCATAAATGAAAAGTATACAACTTCCAATAATTGTTCACACATTCAAACTGAATTATATTTATGCATGTTATGTATTATGGTATAAAACTATTCCACCCATACAATAGGAAAGTATAACTATCCATAAACCAAATTTTAACGTATTATACCTACTAAGTAAAAGGTTTTATGTCATTCAATGATCTTTTAATTACATCTTGTCAATAATGTCTTGTTAAATGTACCTCGTATTTATTTCACAAGCATCATTGAATATGATAATGGAAAGTAAATGTAACTTGTTCAAGTTACTCTTACTAACACCATTAGATCTAGTATATTGACAAACCAACAACTGCGTACTCACAAAGCAATTAATCATTCATTAATTATGACACTTATTCATGTGTTCAATAATGAAATAACATTTTATAACTCATTTCTTTTCCATAAAAGACAACATATAATGAAAGCTACTTGAATTCTAGATTTTTCTCATTATACAATTTCATTGCTTACAATAATGCAACAAATAAAATAAAGTATTATGCATATGGAATCTATTCTCATTCAACGTGACTAGTTTTCAAATCCCTCATAATTACACAATTGACAACATTATATCATTTATATGCATCATTTCCAAATAAATATATATGATGCAGATAACATCCAGTAAGTGTTTCCTTTGTGTGAAAAGAGATAAACATGAGAACTTATGATGGTGGCATTAAATTATTTAGATGCATAGAGGGAGAAAATCATCATAGGGTTTTTTCTTCAACCACAGATTCTTTCAAATCCCTCGCACTCCTCTCAGCCACTAAGAGTGGCCCTTCCCTTCCACGAAGGTGCTAGATATAGACAAATGACAAATAGAGAGAACTATAGGAGGTAGAAACAATTTAGCATACCACTACACATAGTAGAATAGGTTTGACACATTGATTCATACAATAAAATATATTTGACATACTTCTCCACGCAGTAAAATTGTCTTGAGATTTCAAATTTTGTTTATCCATTTTTACGTACACAGGGAAATTATTACTATTTTAATAATTATGGGTCCAACTAGGACCCACTGCTAATTCCAATAATGAGGTTTATGTATGACAAGCAAAATTGTATCTTCAAGCTAAGGAATTCCCCTAAGAACATGATCAAAATCATGTTTTAACAAAAGACTGGTCTTCTAAAGTGGTTTGATGTCCATAAAAATGTTAAAAAAGGACTAAGCATATATATTTAGAGTTATACCCTTCCAACAATAGTCAATTACTTAACAAGGGCTTAATTTTCATTTTACCATTTGTCAAATTAATGTACAAGTGTAGGATGTAGGTTTCCCGATCTCAAGGGATTATCCTTCAATGCGTAACATATTGATTGATCATATTCCACATATATTTTAAGGTTGTAATTAATGAATCTAACATACAATTTCCCTAAATGTCATATTAGGATTTTCCATTTAAAGGCAAAATGTCATTTTCCCAAGGGCACAATATTTATGGATCAAACAAGAATAAATCATGCCTAAATCCAACTTGCAACTTCTATATTTCTTTTATTACCCTTGTCATCCTAACAAAAATCCACGACTATTAAAATATTTCAATCAACCCATTCCATGATTTGATAGTTGATCGGCATCTCGAAATTCATAATGCGGGGTTAATATCCAATAATATTTAATTATCTATTGAATGCATTTTTTTATGTCCAATCCTTGTTATAAATGCATTGAATTATTTAATATTGAAACTAAGGTTCTTGTAGCTTGGGATTGACTTAGATAAACAAAAAGGGTATCTTTTGATCGAGTGATAACATCATATATAAATATTTCACGTTATTTACAAATGTGAGATTTTTTAGATACCAATATAAGGATGGGTCATACACCTTAACGATATTGAAAAAATTTACATGGAGTCTTAATAAATCATATTGTTATGTTTGCTCAAAATTTCATAATTTAAAATATGGTGACGAAGCTCAAAAATGAACTTGTCTCTTGTCTCAAAGACCTTCAGTTCATGATTCTAACTCTACTTAATATTTATATATTATCGTGATCAAGGTCTAGGAACTTCCTTAGTCCTCGTTGAAAGAAACAATTTCAATTAAGACAAGGCTCTAGAAAATAAGGTAGACATATTATGCAAAGATAATATTTAAACCATCTAATTAGGGTTATCTAAGCAATTACAGTTTACATGTTTTCCACACCTATGAGTAATGAGTTTTTCCTTGATCATATGTAATTGCACAAGGTTGCATATTCCCATTCGAGACATTTTTCAAGAATAAATAAATAAACCCTTATTCGTCTTATGATAGAAGAAACAAAAATATTATGACATCCATAAAGGAAAACATTGAAAGTATTAAAGGAGAACCTCATTCATTCCCAATACCATCTAAAATCTCAAAATAATTTATTCTTTATTGTATAGTCATGTTATCTGAAATAATAAGAAGTTAATCAAATAGTATTTTTAACTCTCTACTTCAATCAATGATAAGAGGCAATTTTTATTGTTTCAAAATCATGGTCATATTTATATTTTAGTTATATATTATAACATCCCCGTTGGGATTTACCTATAAATACGAGATTTTATTTAGTTATTTTAACAATATATTTCTTAATTAGATTACACTACGAAAATCTAATTAGTGATCCATATTAAGTACTATAAGTATGATAAATGTAAGACAAGCATGTAACATTTATCCATCACTAATCAATATCATCATGTAAAACACATCATAACTAAATATAAAAAATAACTGCAAAATTCCAGCCATGGTTGGTACAAACATATAGCTACTGCTGTCAATGTACAATAAGTAATTATAGTTCTTCAGGATAATGTTTCAATAATAAATACAATATAATATACAAATACAAGACACATGGCTCCACGGAGCATGAGTTTCTCAAACTCTAGTATCTATGGCAATCTCAAGTGTCATCTCCAAAGAAGTATTGTTGTGGGAGGGAGAGCATCATTCGAGCACTTTTTCACACCGACCATAGACTATTGATCCCTCAGACAATCCTCCATTAAGGAATGGTCTTCCCTTCACATATGAATAGATAGTGATGGCATGAGAATCCAGAGAGACAAACTAGTACCCGTGTGTTGTATGACTTCTAAAAACATGTAGTGTACCATAAAGACATCCATTCTAACATGATATCGCATAAACATGTAAATCATATACATGAAATGACAATGTCTAACTAACATTACTTTAGCCAAAGTTTTTAATAGTCAATGATCTCGAGGATAAAATAATTTCAAACACACCACTTGATCGGATTACCTTCATCTGGCATTGTGATAGTAGTAAGCTAATGAATTCTGTCTCACTACTTACTCAGAACCAACAATGTGAGATTTGGTTATCATAAATATAACCAACATATTCATACATGTTATCTCCTACTAGCAAACATAAAACATGCTAAGTACAAGAATAATAAAATGCATACATTTAATTCATCAAACGTATAAATGAATCTCTACAACATTATTTAACACAAATAACAAGAATAACAACTACAACTTATACCATTCGGGTATAATATATGTTTAAACTGTAATTTTTTAATTACTATAAGTAATTTCCAATAAAAGATATTCTATGACATCTCATAATACCATAGTCCACAACTACTCAAATACAAACAACTAGTCATAACAATGGAAGTTATAGTTTTCACAAATCACATAATCTTCCGTTTTAGCAATTTGTTGTATTTTTAAGGGGGTTGTGTACATATGCAAGTAGTGTTCTATTCTTCAGAAGTCTACAACTTAGTTTTGAATCATTAATAGAACTATAAATGTAGGCATATATATTTTTTTTTTGCACCTGTATAACATATATTACAAAATAAATAAGTTCTTAATACATAATTACCATACTACCATTTTATTCATTTTTCTAAAAGAAACTTATGTGCTTCCAACCATTGTTTAACTTTTCATGAAAAATGCATCAAGTCTATAGGGGGTTTTCTACATTCCAAGAACCTTATTTGACTCACTTAGTCCTACATAAAGGTTTTAATTCATTATTTGGAAAGTCGAATATATATATATATATATATATATATATATATATATATATATATATATATATATATTCCCTAGTTAGACTGTCAAAACTTATAACTCAAATATCCTCTATTTTATTTTACTAATGCATGATTCATATGTACTCATAGTTTGTAGTCAATTTTACCCAGTTCGTGTATATAAAACATCATAGTGTTTTTGACATATAACATAATTTGTCCATCTCGATATGCTCAGAATTTCAAGTAGTAATTACACACACAACCCATATTTATGTACATATACATATATGTATAACTTATTTAGTATTTCAAGAATATAAGGTATATATGTTTATTCATATATCTGGTTTTGAAATCAAGATTACACTGTCCATGCAAATGAACTCAATATAAATATCAAATTACACGGTTCATATGTATATTATTGACTTAAATGTATTGGCTATGCCATTTGTATTCACCTATTCTCGGTACCTTGGTTAATTTGTGGCTTCACTAACATTTTTGTACCATAAACAAAATATGCAATATAATTACTGTGTATACATAAATTGACTAATTAATACACTGTGCATATTGCATAATCATAGCAATTTGAATATAATCCTCTATGCATGAATATACCATGCCATTTATAGGGTCACTATATTATACAGTCATAGTCTCTTACATGGATTGAATAACATTAGTCCCAACACTTCTTACACCTATTGTTGTCTTTATTTAGCACTCACTATATAAGTATTATTAATTTAGGTATTCTTATGCATGTATGCTTCGTTGTTCATATTCATATTTTCCATTATGTATTGAACATATTCGTGCTATCTATCCAATTAATGTTATCCATATTGTCCTTTATACATTGAACAGTTCAGATCTATTTTGCATAATGAATAGATAGCCTTATATACACAGGGTACCATATATGTAAACTATCCCTCTTATGCGATATTGAATCTATTTTTCCTAACAATTCAATCCATATGTGTGTGTGTGTGTGTGTGTGTGTGTGTGTGTGTATAAATATATAATTTTGATTCCTGGAACGGGAGTGCATCATACAAAGGCAAATATTAATAGTTTTAATTGATCCAATACATTACTGCTCTTATTTATACATGTTGTATAGATGCCACATGTATCCATCGTGTAATAATAGTCCAACATTATTATACATGTCTATATAAATTTGTTGTATATGAGCTTAAATTAGTTCACTATAGTTTCACATTAATTCACTATTTATATCCACATAAGCTCTGATACTTTAGTTTTAAATATAATTTATATAATGAATTTATATGCACTATTAGTATCACAGTAATACCAGTATCCTTACTTTTGATAATTCAGATTTCAGGGATTATCTTTATTATAATAAAAAATACAAACAAGTTTGCCAAAAGTCAAAATTGATCTTATAATTTAATTGCAATAATGATTATATTCATCTATGTACTTAGAGATAAAGCTAAATTCTAAACAATAATTTTAATTACTTCATGTACCTAACAAAGTATTCAATGTTGAAACGACTTGATCCAACAAACTTCTTCCACTTCATGTTGTTCTTCTCTGCTCTAATTATTTTCTTCTCCAACTTGTGCCCCTCTACACTCTTCTCTTCTCCCTTTTTATTTATTTTTTCTTCTCTAATCCTCTTATCCTATGCCATCCTCTTCTTTCCTTCTTTCTTTTTGAATAACTCTTTCTATTCTATTATCATGAAAAGGCATAGTTTTATTTATTTATTCTATATTTTTTTAAAAGGTTCCAAATATATTGTTTTATTTATTTTAATTCCTTTATTCTTTTTTTTTGACGTTTTTTCTATATATATTTTTATTATAATAATTTACTATTTCTCATTTATTATTATTTTTAAATAAAACATTATGACAATAAATAACCTCTTTAAATATTATTACATCCCATCATTAAAATGATAAATAATACCTTGTTATTCAAATCTAATTAAAATAACCACAATGCAAATCCTACAAGGTTAATTCCGCATAAACATAAATTTGAACTAAACTAACACATATGTTCAATCATCTAAATATAGACAGTTATCAATAAGTACTTATGCTAACCATCTAACTATGCATAAAATATGTACTAATAATTTAGTGTGTGTAGGGTTATAGCCGATTTCTCTGTCATTTTCTAACATCTCCATCTACGTCACCCTCCTCACTAATACTCTCCCTTTGTCACACTCTGAAGGATGAGTTCTCATGCATCAAACTCACAACAAGCAAGTAGTTAGACCATAACATCATGATAGACATACATCATAAAACATAACTAAAATAATAAATCAACATGATCATGTTATAAGATTATACACTATAACTAACTCATAATAATGTAATCATGTAACCTAAGTAATATCCAACTGTCCCATAATGACATATATCTCAAAGCTTTTTTTTTTTTAAATCAAAATCCTGGTAAACTTTTTAACGTGACCGGCGGCGCTGGCTAGACACGCCTAATACTGGTACCACGAGGCGAGGAGAGACTAGAACTTGAGACCAGCAGATCTGAACATATATCTCAAAGCTTAATTAATAATAAGTAAATCAAATTAACAACTATAAATATCCATGAATAATCAAGTAATTTTATTTAACGAAGAATTAAGATGTAACATCTTTCCCCCCTAAAGTTAGTCATCATATCGGATGACTCTTATTCAAATACAAGTTTTGGATTAAAACATTGTTCAACAAAAAAATAACATAGTGTAAAGGATCAAATCAAGCAAATAAATATGGAAATCATCTGTAGAACTCATCATAGTCCTCTCATGTAGCACTATCCTTAGATTATTAGTCCCATAAGACCTTGCACTGTGACATCTCTCTATTACGTAAACAAAGCTTGTGAGTGTCAATCACTCTGATTGGTTTTACCATGACCACCCCGAGTCTAGAACCTGCAAAACATTCCAATCCAACACATGCATAGGATTAGCTATATACTTTTTGAGACAAGAAACATGGAAGATATTATGCAATAAAGCTAGGAATGGTGTCAATACAAGCCTATATGCTACAAGATTGGCCACTTCTAACACTTTGAAGGGTCTCGCATATCTTGGTGACAATTTCACTAACTTCTCAAATTTAATCAAGTTCTTATGTGGCTTAACCCATAAAAAAAGTTTATCGCCTACTAAAAATTGTCTATATGTCCTTTTTAAATCAGCACAACTCTTCTACCTATCATTGGCCTCAGCCAATCTCTACCTAATTAATCTAAATTGTTCTTCTATTTTTGAAAGCATCTCAGGTCCAAAGACTACCTTGTCCCAACTAATTGGTGTCTCGCACCTTCTTCCATACAGTGTCTCAAATAATGTCATCTTTAATGTTGATTAGTGACTTATTATATGCAAACTCAACCAATGAAAGATAATCTTTCCACTTGTATTATTTATCCATGTAATACATACGAAGAAGATCTTCTGACACCTGATTAACTCACTCAATCTAACCATCAATCTCTAGATGATATGTAGTGTTAAAGTTTAGCTGTGTCCTCAAAGCTAAATTTAGAGTTACTAAAAACTTAGAAGTCATCTTCAGATAATGATCTAGAATGATCTTCTTTAGGAATCCATACAACCTATACACTTCCTTTATGAATATTTGTGAGAGTAGGTGTATCATCTATCAAATTACCTGGTATAAATGAGCCACCCTAGTTAGTTTTTCAAATACTACCAAGATCATATCCTGTTTATTTCATGACATCGATAAACCTTGGACAAAGTCCATACTGATCACTTGCCACTTCCATTCGAGTATATCATGTGGATATAATAACCCAACTGAATGTACATGTTTAAATTTCACTCGCTTACATTCGAGATAATGTGACACATAGTCAGCTACATCTTTCTTGATTCCCTTCTAGAAATACAGTGGTTTAATATCTACCATGAGCTTGGTTACTCTTGGATATACTAAATATGGGGCATTGTGCAATTCTTTTAACACTATGTTTTGTAGATTATATCGATCTAGCACACACATCCCTCCTTTGTAATGCAAAAAAAAATCACTCTCTAATTTGAATCCTTTATACCTAGGACTCTTAGCATTCTTAAATAATGTTTTTCTGACATGATCATAGAATTCATCTCTTGGAGAGAAGTAGATTACTCAATCCCTGAAAGTAATCCTGATAGTAACCATGACTGTTATGTACCTTCTACGACTTAAGGCATTAACTACTTTGTTTTCCTTGCCTTTAATATAGTTGATATTGAAATCATAATCAGCCAAGAACTCAAGATAGCATCTCTAACGAGCATTCAAATTTGGTTGGGTGAAGATGTGCTCGAGTCCCAAATTATTTGTCTTGAGCTCAAATGGTTTTCCCAACAAGTAATACCACCAAACTTTCAAAGCATGCACAATTTTTATAAATTTCAGGTCACGAGGGGCATAGTTCACCTCACAAAGCTTTAGTTTCCTTGATTCACAAACTACCAATGCACCCTCCTGCATAAGGAATCCTTCCAATCTATCCCCTAATGCATCTGTGATCACTAAAAATTAACTATTGGGATCAAGAACTATTAATAATGGTGTTGAAGTAAGTCTTCTTTTCAATTCTTGAAAAACTACTTCACACTTTTTTGACCACATAAATCTTTGGTTCTTATGTTGCAAATAAATAATTGGATTAACTATCTTGGAATAATTTGGAATGAATTTCCTATAATAACCTTCTAATCCCATAAAACTTCTTACCTTATACACATTCATTGGCACCAACCTTTCCATAATGGCTCTTATCTTTGTTGGGTATACAAAAATACTGTCTACAAAAATAATATGTCCAAAATATTGCACCCTCTCTTAGAAAAATGTGCACTTAGACAATTTACCATACAACTTGTGCTTCCATAACCATTACAGAACTAGTTTTAAGTGTTAAAGATGTTCCTCTTCATTCTTAGAGTATATAAGAATGTCATCAAGAAAAACCAAAACAAAATTATCTAGATAATCTCTAAACACATTGTTCACGAGATTCATGAATGCTACCAGTGCATTAGTCAACCCAAAGGGTAACACTGTGAATTCATAATGCCCATAACGAGTTTTGAATGTTGTCTTTGGAATATCCTCATCCCTAATCTTTAGTTGATGGTATCTTGCTCTAAGATTAATCTTAGAAAATACCATTGTTCCCCACATTTGATTGAAAAGATCATCTATATGAGGTAGCAGATACCTATTTTTGATAATTTCCTTGTTTAACATTCTATAATCAATGCAAAGTTGAAGAGTACCATCCTTCTTCTTAACAAAGACAACTAGTTCACCCCATGGTGACACACTTGGCTTGATCAACCCCTTTGACAATAGTTCCTAGAGTTGATCCTTATTTTAGAAAAGTCAATCACACAAGGTTGTCTTAGTCGGGTTTGACTTCTTACAACTAGGCACAAACATTGGATTTTATTTTTTTTATGCTCAACATTTGAACACTCTACTACGCAAGCATCAATTCACATAAGGCACAGACCTTATGTATTTACTTGAAGCACAACTGAGAATAAATAGAGGCTTGTATCAAGATAGTTGTGTCACATTAAAACTCATCAAATATAGGAATTGGTCACTCAAATAAGTCTTTCAATAGATCTATATGCACATGCCTTTTATGGACTACACTTAGTGATCTACAGGCTCAAGCCTTTTGTTGGATTAATCCTAGAGTCATAAGGGCGCAAGCCTCAATTTAACTATAGCCTAACATCATATCGGTGCCATTAAAGATGCTAACCAAAAGCATGTACAAACATTTCTTGACATAAACAAATGGAAATTTTAACATTGTAATTATTTTGTATTCATATATCAATACCAAGGACGCATAAACCAAACAAAGTATAATTTAATGAAACAATCATCTCCATCACTCATAGTTCAAATAAACCGAGTTCATAATATTTAAAATAGAGTAAACACTTCACTCAAGCTATTTAATGGCCTAGAGGCTCACAAGCAAGCTTGGGCATAAATAGATGGAGCCTTAATGGTGTCCATGCTACTTTTAATTCTAATGATAGCCATTATAATGTATATAGATAATTCCTAAATTACCAGAGCTTCATTGCATAATTTTGCATTATCTACTTCACTGGTTCGACCTCCTTTTATAGCTCCATAGGAATGCCTCTGCTAGGGTGGAATGAGCACGTCGATTGCCAAGTTGGAGCCTTTATAATCATTCTTTCCATATCCATCACCTTGTTCCCTTCACACTGTAGTCGCCATGTATTGCCCAACCTAGTAGATGCCCCATAAATCTTGAAATTGGTTAGCTGCCTGTTAGCTAGTGCAAAAATGCCAAAATATCACCATCACCCAAAATGATGCCTCATGTCGATGTGTCTGTTGTGATGGTATGAATACTTATATACCAAAATAAGGGCCCTAACATTACCCTATACAAAATTTATAGTCCATCCTCGGACTATGTTGTTAAGGTCTTTGGGGCGTAAAACTCGAGTGCACTCTCCTTAAGCTTGATGATGAAGTCTTTAAAGCTCGTTATGGTGAGTTTGATTTCTTCAATGATGTTGTCTATTTTAGTGGATGTTGTACTAATCACAAGCACGTCAATCTTTTCCATCTCCTTATTGAAGGCCTCTAGATTTGCCTTAGCCTTAGCCACACTCCCGTCTAGGATTACTCCTTATTCATAGGCCTTGGTCTACAAAGCATGAAAGAGTGCTTTTAAGTTCTATTTCAGCTCCTTGATTTGGGTGCTTAGTACATTGAAATTCCTTATGATCTGTGCATGTTGCGACCTGCTCACTGAGTACACTTGTACCATCAACTTCTCCTCCTCCTCCTTTACTTGCTTGAGGTGTGCGTCTATAACTGATGCTTGGCTTGAGAAGCTTAAGAAGATGGTGTCAGCTACATTTGTGCCCTCTTGTAATTTCATAGAGGTATTCTACCTCTTTGAGCTTAGAAGTAAGCTCCTTATGTAGCATGGTGCAAGAATCTTCTTCTTCTTCTTCTTCTTTTGCACTGGCTCAGTTTCATCCTTAGGAGCATTTGCTTCACTAGTACACAAATCTTATCAACCTCAGAGAGGTTTGAATTATCGATGTTGACCAAAAGGGATGGTTCGGTCATCTCTATGCACTCACATAGTTGTTATATCTTGAACTTAATGGCCTTCACTTTCTCCTAGGCCTTTATAGAATTGCTTCCAATTTCTTGCCCTACCATCATTGATTATATTCTAGCAGTGCAACCTCAATAGCCATCCTGATAAGCGCATTCATAGATTGCACTAGGTTTATAGCATGCAGTTTTATGATGAGGGAGTCATGTCCTTCCTTAGGTTATTATGTGCCCAAAATAGCCGCTGTAGACACCTCAAAGTGAGGTTCATCCATGTAATGATCAAACACAAACACAAGTTATTTGTGCATCCTAATCGTGGTAGCTTGGAGGGGCATGGTTGCAAACATGTACAAGTTTTCATCCTATAATCCCTTATGTGCCTTTAATTTATGCTTAGTTTTACATCATCTTCTTGATGATGACCACCTCTCTTTGTTCTTCCTCCTCTTCACTAGGGCCACCACTCTCTTCGGTGCTTTCCTCAAAGGACTCTTCTGTTTGTTCCTTAGGGGTTTCTTCCTCAAAATTTTCCCCTTCATCTGCTTCTTCTTCCCGAGGCTTCTCAATAGTCTCCTCTAGGATAATTTCATTAGCACCAATGTCACTTTGTTACTCCTGGGGTTCCTCGACTATCTCTATTTGTTGTTTTAAGGTACTAGTATCACCTTTTTCTTTAGCACCCCTTAATTATTTGGGTGTGCCTTTTGTGTAGCTTCTTCTACTTGGGTGGTGGCGGTGTTGGGCACTTGCTTGACTCATTCAATGGCTAGTCCTATGCCTTTGGGAACCTTTTTGGCCTTCTCTACCTTAGTTGCTTCTTTTTCTTTTGCACGTCTATGTTTTTCTTCAAACGCTAGCGCCATCTCAATTTCTTCCTCATTTAGGCCCATTTTCTTACACACCTTTCTCTTATCCTCTTATGTTCACAAAGGCAATATGAAGGGTTCTTTTCTAGATGAAAATCCCATCAACTTTTTTACTTATTCAAGCATGGCAGTTGTGTTATTTTGGAGGGCCTCTTGAACATCCTTAGCACTTGGCTCCTCTTCTTCTTCAACATACATGATATAGGTCTTTGTTCCTTCTTCCTCAGTCTCCTCCTCCATCCTGGGTGCGAGGGTCTCTTCCTTCTCCATTTTTTCTATAGTTATAGTTAGGAGCATAACTAGTCCCTTGGAGTTCTTTTTTTGCATCTAGCTAGAGTAAGTAGTCTTTGGCATGAAGTATATGCACTTCTTAGGAGCTAGAGGTGTAGCTTGTTCGTAAGAGGTAATCTTCAACTCGATGCACTCCTTGATCTCCTCAAATATCTCTCCCTACTTCTTCTAGGGGGTCTTATCTTATGTCTTTGCTGCTAGCTTCACTTCATCGCTAATCAGGAGGGGGCAATCATCATCTTTTTTACGGTCAGAACCCTTTTTTCATAGCTTCATCTCAATATAAATTGAAGATACACCTGGTTATAATTTTCTTCTAGAGGGGATGAAGGTTTGTTTGATTAGAGTCATCCTCCTCATCCTTAATGGCCTTTAATCCTAGGTGCACATACTGGCTCCTCAACCTACTCCTTTCTTGATCCATGGTCTTTATCGAGATTTGTAGTTGTTGCGCATTGGGAATCCTCCTTAGTGTCACTATGAAAAATATAGTGAAAAATGCATAAGGAAACTTCAACCAACTGGACAAGGTTTTGTTTGTGAGTGCTAGATGCACTACACAAAAATGATGCATGATGATAAAGGTCGTCATTCCTACCATATGCCAGGGGAACTCTTGTGGGATCACCATTTAATCTTAAATGCCTTGATATACCTATCACACCACCCTTGAACCCTTATCTTGTATTTTTGTAAGATCTTGGGTGGGAAAATGAAGTCTTGGTACTTCAGTGTTGAGGAGTCATTATGCGGTGGGAACACCCAAAGGTTGCTATCATCATCATCGGCATGTTGATCTCCTTTATCACAATCAATATCAACATGGATCCCCACCTAAATATATTGCATGCCCTTTGGCATTCCAGTGCATTCTTAACAATCTCTTTTGTAATAAACTTGGAGATGTTGAACTTTTCCCTTTGTGCCATGTGGTGGGCGATGCACAAGTAAGTCCTATTGATGTCAGACCAATGACCACTAGGGAAAAACTTATAACTAATGAGGCACATTTCTACCCTCGTGCCAAGGTCTTGAATGTCTTTAATAGGGAATGTGAACCATGCCTTGTAGTAGCCTAGTAGTTTAGCAACCCTCTCTACCTCCACATCATCCTCCATCATTTGGCAGATATCTACCCCTTCACCCAGTCCTATGATCCTACTGATAAGGCACATTGAGATCCACATGTGCCTCCCTATAAAATAAAATATGTTTTCATAGACACATGAGAGGAGGAATTACACTAAATTCCTCTTATTTTTTGAAACTTGACAACTCATACAACTAAGGCGTGCCTTTGTTGCCAACTTGTCTCAAATGAAAACATCAATTAGTGTCATGCCTGCCTTGGTATTCATCCCTATATCAACCATCTAGTCCTATTTGAGTTCTTGTGCATTGCTCTATGTTTGATGGTTGTACTTCTTCAATCTGCACATGTGTGTGAAGGATACCCATTTCTTACCTACTATGACCTCAGGGGGGAACTCCATTTCTCTATAAGTAAGCTTAGCACTTGATTATAGGTCTACCATCATGATTCTAACGCCTTCTACTAGTTGTGCCTTTTTCTTTGTAGTAGCTACTTTTTTATCATTCATGCCTTTTTAGCATCCTTTTGTGCCTGTGGCAGCCCTAAACTTAATCATTTCTTGCTCATTCTGAATTGACTAATGTAAAAGTGTAATCAATTGATCTTATTAAAGCCCTTAATGTTAATTTTTATACTTTTATAGTCATGGAGTCTATGACTGTGACTTTAGCTCTCGATTTTTGTACACCATTAATGGTAGCCTCAGCGTTTTATAAAATTTATATTGCCTGGTTTCTCTCTTAATCTCTCTTTACTCACCTCCTTTTTAATTTCAAATGGAAAGCAATCTCTATCTTAGTTCAACCATTCTTGCTTGGGGATATGGATGCTCAGGTTTTCACTTGTGGTAGAATTTTTTTGGTTCAACTTTGGTTTGGCTCGATGTTCAACTTTGTGTTTGGTTTCAATGTGTCATTCGCCTCTTTATACCTTATTTTTAGCTACCCCATTAATGGTTGGTGAGTAATGGCATGTCACCATGTGGATTTATTGAAATCTATTAAACCCATAAAATTCATAAAAGTCCACCAACACATTCTCATTTATTGTGAATCTTTGTGCCTCTGTCGTCACAATCATTAAATTCTCTTAACAACTTATTTAGTGAAGTGACAAGTGTTTCAAACAGTCACTTCTCACCAACCATTGGGTGGGTGCCAACTATCTAGACAATCTTTCTCTTACACTTTGTTCACCTTGGCATGACCTTCACCTTTCTTATGACAACCTAGGCATAGTGCTTTGCATGCACACTATTCATCCTCCTCAGTTCCATCTCCTCAATGTTGTGCTTCCTTTCAAGTGCACCTCTCTTGGTTGATTTCTCTACACTTTTGTCTCTTGATTTGGCCTTCCCTACCCCATACAAATTCTTGAGTTGGTCCTCTGGTGCTTCATTCTCTCTTCTCAATTTATCATGCACAAGCATTTTGTGTGCCTCCCTTTCTCAACTCGGTACTCTCAGTTGTCTGATCCTGGAAAATTTCATATACCTAAAAACTTAGGTGTCTGGTTTTAGGTGCTTAGAGAGCATTTGTGCTCGACTCACTTAACTGGATTTATGCATGTAAGTGATATAATAGTTATTTGATGGGCTTGAAAGTGTTCTACTGATTCACCTAACACAAACGAACAAACACAAGCAAAGATTTAGCTTGCACCAAATCTTGTTATGGTCAATAGAAAACAACCAACTTGTGACTGGGAAGTCGGTCTCCAATGGTGAAAGCACCCTCCTATTGACTATAGGTCTTCAATCTATTGTCATTGAAATATCTAGAGAGCATTTCGCCCATCAACGTGCATAACTTGAATGTGCCAGTCGCTAATATACTATGCATGACCTAAGGTCCCATCCACCTAATCTATAGTGTGCCTAGGTACTTGATGTACTTGAAGTCATATATCAATACCAATGTTCCTTCAGTAAGTACCTTGTGCTTGATGCACTCATCATGCCATAGCTTCTGGCGCACCTTTTCTATTTGTTAGCTCCTTCTTACTTAGGTACATGTCTTATCCAAGCACTTCAGGTCTTCCAATCGTGCACTTAAAGACTCCTAGTCATTCAATCGACCAATTTACATAATGCATAATGAGGGCAATATGAATTTCATTGATAAAACTTCCTCTATGCCAAACACCAATTGTAATGGTGTAGCCTTGTTTAGGTACTTGTATGTAGTGCGATAGGCCTACAATACTACTGACACATAGTCATCCCAATCTTTGTGACCAATGCCACATATCTTTGTGAGGCACGTCCCCAATATCTTATTGAATGCCTTAGTGGTGCATTTCACTTAGGGATGGTAAAGTGTCATCTTATGGTGCACCACCATGTATTTAGTTAGTAGGATCTACATGGTTTCATTGATGAAGTGTGTGCCATGGTTGTTAGTCAAACTAGGTGGGCACTCATAATGACTGATGATGTTCTCTCATATAAACCTTGTGGCTATGGTGGCTATATAATCTTTGATCAGTGCTACCTCAACCTACTTGGTGAAGTAATATATGTCTACCAAAATGTATTATGTGCATGTGTGCCTCGTAATAGGAGTAATAGGCCCAACAAAGTCAATGCCCCATTTTTTAAGTGGCACTTTGGCAAGGATGGGGATGAGAGAAATCATATCCCTATGTTTAGGCTTTCTTGTATGCTAGCAGATGTCACATGCCTTGGTGTAATCATTTACATCCTAAAATAGAGTTGGTGACCATAAGCCTGATTGAAGTACCTTACATACCATATTGTCTCCAACATAATGGCCTCCACTAATCCCCTTATGTGCTTCTTTCAAGACTAAGTCCCATTTGTACTTTAAGACACATCAATACAGGACCTCATCGTAACTCAACTTGTACAGTTCCCCACTAATGAGTTGAAAAGGGGTGGCATGAAATATCAACTACTTCTCTTTAGTTATCATAGTCTAGGGTGCATACCCAGGTGTTAGAAATGCAGTTATCTCTACCAAGTCCTTAGGGATGCACTAGACCCTATTAAATTGCATGTTAGGCATGTCATCTTCAATAAGAATTGCCGCATCGCCAGAGTTGATGCAAGATAGATGGTTTGGGCTTGAGTTCTATTTTCTAGGCTTCACTACAACTAAGAACTAAAATTCTTGAAACAAAATTATCCATTGATAAATGCATCGATGGAGAATGGGCTTGTTCACTAGGTACTTAAGTGCCTCATGATCAGTGAAGAAGATGAAGGGGTCACCAACAAATATTTCCAAGATTTCTACAGGGCATAAACCATAGCAAGTGCCTCTACTTAGTTATGGTGTAGTTTTATTCTACCTTGGTCAATTTTCTACTTGCAAAATGTTAGGATTGTGGAGCTAAAAGCTTCACTGATGCAAACAGGAGAGGAGGTTGCTGAAGATTGCAGAGAAGTTGGGGTCGGTCTGATCAGCCGACGTCGGCAGGATAGCAAAGGGAAGCAACCGACGTCGGTCATATATCGGCCGACGTCGGTCACCTCTAGGCAGACAGGGACCGACGTCGGTCGCCTGTGTGGTTCGACTGCGAGCTATTTACGGCCAGTTAGCTAACGAACCAAGTGTTTGCATGATGAGTGCTAATTTTAGACTCATAGCTGCGGATCTAATTATTGTAATTAGATGTCTAATTATTGTTTGGATGAGTTCTATATAATAGACTCATGGTTGTATTGGAAAAGCGTGCTAGGGAGTAAGAGAGCATAATTATAAGCTCCTTCTGTGTGTGAGGTAGAGCAATGGTGCGTTCCTCCTAGTGCCACAGTACCAGGTGTGTTGGTGCTGGATTGGAGAGCCAGCTGGGTTCTTCAGGAGTGTAGGATCTTGGTCATAGTTGCATGGCCTATATAGGAGATCTACACGGTAAGTAAGATCGTTGATCTGCAGGTGTATGTGTGTGCAAGGTCGAGGTTCACAGGTGATCAGAACCATTGTTTGATTTGCAGGTGTGCAAGGTCATATAGACAGCAACACAACAGGGAGCAGTATCAGGCAGGATCTACTTGGAGTACAGGGGTGTACTCGGATAGAGCAAGAGAGGAAGGCAAGGGAGTTCCTTCCATAAGTATGGTCTGTTGAAGTGCAGGTTATTGCAGGTTCATGGGAGATCTACTTGAAGTACCTTGAGTACTTGTGGAGCACGTGGAGTGCTTGTGGAGTGCGTGGAGCACTTGTGTTGTGCGTGGAGCACAGGAGGTGAACACCAACTCTGTATTTGAGTTGGGTGTTGGGACCTGTGAGAGGGAGAGCTTTGGGGAGAAGATTTACTGTTCACTTGAGGTGTGAGAAACCTCTGTAAGGTGGTGGAGAAGATGTGGCATATTCTCTATTGTATTCTTTTCTGTATAAAGTGTTAATACAAGTTGTGTATTGTCTCTCATATGCTGTGTTATTCTGAATTCTAGTTACTTGGTGAATCTGGTTTATTTCCGCATTTTAAGTTGCTTGAAGTTTGGTAATCAATTGTATGTTTCCGGTTTTGCATCCTAACAAGTGGGATCAGAGCATGTTTGTTGTTCTAGATTCCTGACAAGTGGTATCAGAGCCAGGTTGTAGGTTCTTGAGCTCGATACCAACAAGTGGTATCAGAGCTAAGGTTGCAGGAAGCAGGTTGTGTTTTGATTACAGGGCACTCTCAGGGGTTTCTGATTGAGTGGGAGTAGAGCGACGACAGATCAAAGTAAGTTAAGAATGGAGGAGTTGAAAAGCACAGACGGTTACTCACGGTCTGATGGAAAGAAAGAGCAGGTAAAAGAAGATTGTTGGTTGGTAACAGATCAGCATGAAGAAACTGAAGATACAGATGTTGCAGGTGTTATTGCACAGGATGTGTTTGCAGGTTTCTTGGATAAAGTTGAATCTTGGATAAAAGATTCGGTTGCCTCTTTCCATGCAGCCCCAGATAGAGGAGCTGGTAAGCCTTGCCAAAGAATTGGCAAAGGGGAAGTGAAGCTGAAATTGCAGACGGCCAACACACAGGTGTTGATGAAGGTCATGCAGGGCCCAGGTTTGGAGATATGGCTAATTTCTTTAGAAAGATTGGGTGATGAGAGATGCACAAGAACTCTCACAGCGGTAGCACTTGAATTAGCTGGTGGTAAGAAAATAGGTATACTTTATCTACTTATTTATATTACTGATTCTTCTTCTGTTGCGGAGACGTGGCTTCGTAGGCTTGGTCACATGAGCAGGAAGGAGATGCATGTTCTTAAGCGGAAGACAGATATATTTGATAAGCTTAAGAACTGGAAAGCCTTGGTGTTCTTGGAGGAGATGGCAGACAGAGTTCAGTGGATGACGCTGGATACATCTGAGCAGGGCAGTTTGGACATGGAGATTGATCCAAAGGAGCTCGCGGGTAAAAAGTCATCACTCACAGGCAAACACAGGTACCGGCGTCGGTCAGGAGGAACCGGCGTCGAACAAACAGGTGCCGATGTCGGTCATGTGCAGACCGAAGCCGGCAGTGTCGGGCAGGGTAAGACCGGCGTCGGTCATAAGACCGACGTCGGCAGTATGTAAGACCGATGTCGGTCAGGAGGACCGATGTCGGCAGCAGGGACACCAGCGCAGGCAGGTTGGTAGTCATGTACAGACGCATGGAACCGACGTCGGTCGGATGCAGACTGTGGGGTGACCGAGGTCGGTCACTGTAACGAATTTTGGGTGGACAGCACGCTGTCAAGGAGTCTCAAACACCCATACGGAGGACTGAAGGCGTAAGTAGGCCCTCAAATTCATTGTTCCTCTTCTTCATACTTGTTGCTGATTGTATAGCAGGAAGGATCCAGGAAACAGGTGTGAGCTTGGCAGGGATATGATGCAGAACCAGACGGGTGTCTTGGTAGGTTTGCCAGCTAGATGAAAGCACAGAGATGAATGGATGCCTTAGTAGAAGAATAGAGAGAACGGATACATGAGATGGAAGACCAGGCATACGGTCTTGAGGAGCTGCAGGGCAGTGGTACCAGGTTTGACAGGTGGAGGACGAAGCATGGCTTCAGTCAGTGTCAGGTAACTACTGTGGTTTGACTTACCAGGAGGATGATGGTCATGACATCATTCTGTTGCTGTATGTGGATAGTATGCTAGCTAGCAGGGGTGTACATACAGGGTTTTGCTGAGCTAAGGGTAAGATTAGTTCAGTGGCATGTCATGAGGAGTTTGGAGCAGCGGAATTCTTTGACATGGGAGGCATGGAGATCACTGGTTGATTTTGTCTCGAGTGGGAGCTGATGTGAATCAGGTGTTGGCGAGGTTCGGGATACAGAACCGGAGCACACTAAGGGCTGGACAGGTACAATGTCCGAAATCACATGAGGTCTGGTATAGACCTGAATATTCCCATGCAGTGGGAGCTGTCAGAGTTAGGAGCCAATTCGGGGAAGTGGGTTCTCAGATTTTCTGAGAGGGACCGGCAGCAGGTGTTGCTATGCAAGGTCAGGACTTCACTACATGGATCTGTAGGTTCGGATGTGGCAGGGTACTCGGATGACAGGGGGTACATCACAGGGTGTGTGGTGGGTTGTCTTCAGGTGGGAGCTTGAAGAGGGATACAAACCAGGAAACAGATTAGACAGAGTACAGGTACAGGTACAGTGCAGCTGTTTATCTCCAAGTGGGAGATTGTTAGGATTGTGGAGCTAAAAGCTTCACTGATGCAAACAGGAGAGGAGGTTGCTGAAGATTGCAGAGAAGTTGGGGTCGGTCTGATCAGCCGACGTCGGCAGGATAGCAAAGGGAAGCAACCGACGTCGGTCATATATCGGCCGACGTCGGTCACCTCTAGGCAGACAGGGACCGACGTCGGTCGCCTGTGTGGTTCGACTGCGAGCTATTTACGGCCAGTTAGCTAACGAACCAAGTGTTTGCATGATGAGTGCTAATTTTAGACTCATAGCTGCGGATCTAATTATTGTAATTAGATGTCTAATTATTGTTTGGATGAGTTCTATATAATAGACTCATGGTTGTATTGGAAAAGCGTGCTAGGGAGTAAGAGAGCATAATTATAAGCTCCTTCTGTGTGTGAGGTAGAGCAATGGTGCGTTCCTCCTAGTGCCACAGTACCAGGTGTGTTGGTGCTGGATTGGAGAGCCAGCTGGGTTCTTCAGGAGTGTAGGATCTTGGTCATAGTTGCATGGCCTATATAGGAGATCTACACGGTAAGTAAGATCATTGATCTGCAGGTGTATGTGTGTGCAAGGTCGAGGTTCACAGGTGATCAGAACCATTGTTTGATTTGCAGGTGTGCAAGGTCATATAGACAGCAACACAACAGGGAGCAGTATCAGGCAGGATCTACTTGGAGTACAGGTGTGTACTCGGATAGAGCAAGAGAGGAAGGCAAGGGAGTTCCTTCCATAAGTATGGTCTGTTGAAGTGCAGGTTATTGCAGGTTCATGGGAGATCTACTTGAAGTACCTTGAGTACTTGTGGAGCACGTGGAGTGCTTGTGGAGTGCGTGGAGCACTTGTGTTGTGCGTGGAGCACAGAAGGTGAACACCAACTCTGTATTTGAGTTGGGTGTTGGGACCTGTGAGAGGGAGAGCTTTGGGGAGAAGATTTACTGTTCACTTGAGGTGTGGGAAACCTCTGTAAGGTGGTGGAGAAGATGTGGCATATTCTCTATTGTATTCTTTTCTATATAAAGTGTTAATACAAGTTGTGTATTGTCTCTCATATGCTGTGTTATTCTGAATTCTAGTTACTTGGTGAATCTGGTTTATTTCCGCATTTTAAGTTGCTTGAAGTTTGGTAATCAATTGTATGTTTCCGGTTTTGCATCCTAACAAGTGGGATCAGAGCATGTTTGTTGTTCTAGATTCCTGACACGAAAGAAATGGGATGATTTATTTTGCCTTCACCTGGTTACACTAGAATGGTGCCAATTGTAGTACCATATGCATCAACATGTATATGAAATGGATTTGTTCAATCAAAAAATTATAATATCAGTGCACTTGCTAGTTTGAGCTTCAGGGTTTCAAGTGTATCTTCTTGCGTTGTACCCCAATATATTTGGCCATCCTTTTGCAAGAGATCTTTTAGCAGTGATGCAATCATGGAATAGTTCCTTATGAACTTCCTATAGTACTTACAGTGTCTAAGAAAGACACAAACATCTTTATGCATCGATGGGGTTTAGATCTGAAGGATGATTGTAATCTTAGTGGGATTGATGAGCAAACCATCTTTGTAGATGATGTGCCTGAGCAAAGTGTCAAATGGCATCCCAAAGATACACTTCTTAAGGTTCAAAGAGTTATACAACTTCTTGCACCTCTCAAACATCAGGCATAAGTTGTCATAATGATCCTTCACTAGCCCAGACACAGTTAAATCATTTAAGTACACTTGGAGGAACTTGTGAATAAAGTCTTTAAAAGCAGTGATCACCACTTAGGAGAATACAACTAGTGCATTTTATAGTCCAAAAGGCATCATGTTGTATGCATAACAACCCCATTCTGTCATAAAGCTCTTCTTTGATCTAGACTTGATGGTATCCTGAGAACCCATCAATAAAAGTGTATACATCTTGACCTAAGATGCCATCCAAAACTTCGTTGATGAGCGGAGTTGGAGATGGGTTGATTACATAGGCGACATTCAACAATCTATAATCGATGAAAATTTGGATGCACCCAACCTTCTTCATGCTAATGACCATGGGGATAACCCATTCAGATTCTTACATAGGGTAGATGATACCTGTGATTAGCATACCATCAATCTCTATTTTGACCTTAGCACGAAGATTGTGGTTCATCTTATAAGGTCGCTTCTTGACATGTCTTGTACCATCAACTAGCTTGATGCTCGTCTTTCAAAAGAATGGGTGTATGCCTTCCATGTCTTGATAATTTTGAGGGAACAAGTATTTGAACTCCTTCAAGAGATCAATAATAGATGTCAGCTCTGTGTCAGACCAATAGACACCCAGAGTAACAATCTTTAGTTCCCCTTCTAAGCTGATATCTACCTTGGTAGTTTCTAGTGGCACATGTTATAGTTTATTCTTTTCCTAGTGAAAATCCTATACTTGTCTACTACCCTCAGTTATTTCTATCCATAAGTGGATAGGGTTTTCTTCCTCTATAGTGTTATCCTTAACTTGGTGCAATAGCTTCCTTTTGCCTGTCAGATTTGTCTAGTTATGTGCCTTCCATCTTTCATCATCCTCATCACTAGAGTCACTACTAAGGGTTTGATCTTCAAATAAAGTCAAGAATACCAACCCTTTTTCACTAAACATGTCCTTCAGGCACTCCTCTAATATCGTATTGTCCTCAAACACTGACCTTCAAACTAGCTATAGTGGCTCAATCAATTCAAGGTTTTGCGAAGGAAAGGAGAAGGTATGAATTAACCACTCCTTAAGTGAATCCCAAATGGTTGTCTCATGGTACATTTCATTGACAACATACCATGCTCGCATCCACATCTTCAAGGTTTATAGAAAGCATACACTCATAGGTTTATTGGGGCATTTTCACCATAAATAGTTAGTGGTTATTCACAAAGGTGCACATACATTATAGGGTCAAAGCTTCTAAAGTAGGCCAAGATATCCATGTCCTCATTGCTCTTCCTAAATATAGTATAGATGGTTGCTTTCACATCTCACCAAGTTGGCAAGCTAGGCCTTTATGCTACCCACCAATGAGCGATAGTGTTCTTCAATGTATACACTAGTACGCCCATTTGATCTACCTCTTTTAAGATGCATGATTTGCGGTCTCAAACATAATATTCTACTCAATTACTCCCTTCATATATTAGGATCACTTCAAGTTTACCCCTACTTAGGTGAAACACTCTCTTTCCCTTCTTCTTGGTGCAATTGACCATGTTTTAGAAGTGCGATAAATCTCGACCCAGCCTGTCTTTACTGGTTTTGGCACCTTTACATGCACCAAATAGTACCTTTATCTAATGGTCTTATATGATTCTTCAACCCGTCAATCACAAGTAACATCGATGGTGTCTAAGGTTGATTGTCCATCTTCCTGAGAAATGACTCCTTGATCATTGGGTTTTAGAATCCTTGTGCCTTATGTCGTGATGTTATATATGTGGTCGATCTCATCCTCGAGGTCCACACTCTCAACATACGGGGGCCTTGGTCTGGTGAGAGGGTTATAACTACCCTCTCCTTTCCATTCTCAAAGGTCATGAAGCAATTCTTGAAGTGCATATCTATGTTATTTGCATAACACCATGACCTTCCTAGAATCATCAGGTAGTTGTCTTGTTATACAAACTCAATCATCTTAAAGTTAGTGTAGAATTCAGTGCCCATGATGTTTACAACTATGCTCTTGAAAATTATTATAAGCTATACTCGGGTCTTGTTGGCCATAAAAAGTACATGAGGGGAAGGCCTCAAGGCTGGCCTACCCATTTTCTCCTAGGCATTCTTGGTCAAGATGTTGACCTTGATGTTTGTGTCTACAAGGACCTCACAAATAGACAATCCATCAATAGTGGCATTCATGAAGTGTCCTTGATCATACTCTACATTCTATGTATGTTTAACTTCTCACACCTACTCCATGCATAAAACAACAACCTCAACCTACTTTTGACCCGCATGTTCTAAGAGCAAGGTCTTCAGTAGGGGTAACATTACCTCTATTTGCAGGAGGCACATGATCTCTATTATAACCTATGCTTCTACATCTCGTACCAATTAGATCTCCCCTTATAGGATTTGGATTACACTCATGGCCTCTTGTAATACATGTTTTTGGCATATTGGGTATGGGTAAGGTGCATCTTTAAGTTTAGGCCATGTTATGCACTCAGTGCAACCCTTATCCCCATATTCTAACCACAACTCATATATTGGTGCAACTGGTGGCCGAGTGGTAAATCCACTATGAGTAGTTGTATGTACCTCAATTGTTTATATGTAGTTTGGTTGCACTTTTTGGGTCTACTTCTTTATTTTATCTCACATCTGATCATTCCTACACCCTTATTTACACCAAGACTACCTTGGGTCAACTTTTTGTATAGGTTAGGGCATTCCTCGACCTTATGAGATCCTTGACAATACCCACATGTGGGGTGTGTAGGGCAGTCACACTGATAATGCTCCATCGAGCCACACTTATAACATGAGCAAGGTGGGAACCTTCCACCACCACATCTTTAGCCTCACCCTCTAGTGCCTCATTGCATCCCAACCCCAATGTTATATTGACTATAACCTTCATTTCCCTGGTTAGTCTACCCTCTGATTGTTTTAGATTAAGGTAAAAACATGTTTTGAAGGGACCCCAAAACCCTAAACAAAAGGAGAAAGATAGAACAAAAATGTCCACAGGCAAGCCTAAAGCCTACTTCACCGAAGTAACAAAACCAAGATACAAATACCTGAAGCTAACAAATGAACAACCAAAGATAGCCCCTAGGTTTTACAGAGACCTGGAAACTCCATAGTAAAAGTTCAAAAAACTAGGTACCGAGACCAGAAAACACAACCTACTAACAGAACCAACTAAAAGAACCAGGAACTATTCCTCTAGTTCCAATATCATCTTCATTGCTTCCTTACCTTTCACAACAGTGTCCTGGATGGCAGCAGTCACCTGCGTAGATCCCTCTTGCATTGCTTTCTTTCTTGAGCTTTGTCTAGTTCTCTTGCTAGGCCCCTCCAAAGTTTTGATTTCCTCATTTGCTCTTTTTCCAATGTTTACAGCAGCAGCACAAATGCTAGAGGTTACCTCCTCTATCTTTATTCTACTTTCCTTTATGAGTTCCCTTAGGTTGTTCTCATACTCTTTGAGTTTTATGGGAATATCCCTCATCTGCTTTTCCATGTTATTGATTTTGTTCCAAACTACCTCCTGTTTACCCTCCATTATTTCCATTTTCCTATTGATTTCCATTATCTCCTTATACGTCCATAAATCGAATTGAAGGGTAGCATCAACTTTACAATTGGCCAATCTAGTAGGTTCATCATTCTGCCTTTTGTCACTCCAATCTTCTGTGTTCTTTTTAAGAATGCTTCCAACTTCTTCAATATAATCCTCCGTTTCCATTCATTTTTGTTCCTTTATTTCAGCAGGGCTTACATTTTTGTTACTTACTTCCTTTACTTGAGCTCCCATTTCCAACATTTGGTTAGCAACCTGAACTAGATTTTCCTTTTCATTAATCAGATCAGGGTCCACAACAGGATCATCTAGATCTTTATCCATTTCCTCAAACACTTGCTGGTTTTCCTCAGACTCATGGTTGCTGTTTTCAGACTTTTCCTCTATAGTGACTCCTTCTTTCTCATTCTTATCTTGCACTTCTTCTTCCTCACTGGAACTTGAATGCCCACTTTCTATTCCTCCTTCTTCCTCCAGACTCTCCTCACCAGTGTTTTTAGAACTTTCCCACTCTACCCTCTGATTGTTATGGTGGCCTACCTTGTGCCTTTTTCCATGTTCTCATGCATCTCAACAATCACCTAATAATCATTAATGATGTGGGTGTAGGCATCACACAATCGACAATATATGGTTGTGTTGACCTAGCTGACATGTTGTATCAAAGGGAGTTTACAAACATCATGCACCTCTCAATAGACTTCACAGCTTATAATTAATGTGTGTACATTCCTTCATGGGCAATTATTCCTATTATGGTCTTTTTCTTCATAATTAGTGCACCATAATCCACTTTGTCTTGAGATGAAGAAGTGGTAATATTTTGGAGTTGGGAGGCCATAGACACAATCTATACCTCCATGAATGGGTTGATCTCATTATCTATGCTTCCAACTATCTCAGCTCTAAGCACAACTTCAAGTGCTTTGTGAGGGTTTGTAAGATTCTTCATGGAAAGTGCTCTGTCTAACAACACTAAAAACCCTCCAATGAACCACTACATATGCTAGGAAGGGTGAATGTCATAAGGGAGCTTGGAAAGGAGAGTTTTGAACCTTGAATCATACAGGTGCATGCTTTCTAAGAATTCCTTGCATAATTTCTTTGAGTTTGATGATGATCTATTGTTCAAACTCCAAAATGTGAAATTCCTTAAGGAATGCCTCCTTCAGGGTATCATAATCGACCATAGCCTGGTTAGGATCTAATTTTGTACACCAGGAATGGGCTTTACCAAGTAGAGTGGTCACAAATTAGGTCAACTTACGCTCTGATTGGGTTATGCCCCATATTTGCCACTATAGTTCACACTTCAACACATGTTCTACAACATTTTCCATGCCACGATACTTTGGCAACATGGCCATTTTATAGTACATTTGTTGTAGGGGATAGCTAGGATCTGAGGCACTTGTCCTCTCAGTGTCTATCTTGATGGTGATCCTCCAACACCTCTAGCCACTGGGTTAAATGTTAGCCCCATTATTACTATTAACACCATTGATGTCAATGGCATTGTGCTACTTGTGGTGTTGGACCACTTTTTGTAGGCTGTTTCCCACTTTGTGTTGCTGACATTGGTTGAGTCGGTATATTTGTGCTCAAGTTTTATTATGGTAAGTTAATGCCCACTGGTCTAGAGGTAGTTTTGCTCACCTCCTGGTAGGGAATAATTTGTTCAATCATGAAGTTACACTACAAGTCTACAAAATGTCTAAAATCTATGTCGACAACAAGGTCAATTATCACTTTTATACTTTCTTCAAGTTTGGGATCTAGCGTGTGAGCATGTGTTGCAGGTTCAAAGGGGGTAGGCGCATCAAGCATATATTAAGTCACCAAGTCTTGTAGAAATCCAATGGATTCCACACAAGTCAAATACTGAGCTTGATCCATCATTTCATTATTTCTCTCATCCTTGCGCTATTGAATTTCAAGAGATCCTTCCCTATGCGATCCTTCCCTATGCCCTTCCTGCTCGTTACGGGTTATATCAACACTTCTAGGTTTTAGATCTTCCATCAGTCTGCACTATCTTTTATTATAGGTATATCTTCTAAGCTCTTAGGTGTTAATTTGTTCATCCCTTTCCATTACGTCTCACCTACACATCCCCTTCTCCCCATTTTCATTACTCGTGCACGAAAGGACTTTAGCCTTCCATCCCCAAAGATTCAAACCCGTAATCCACCATTAGATTTTTGAGCTCCATGTTAAATTCTTTTACAAACACACCTCTAGGTTCACATAAAAATTGATACTCTACTTCCTAAAGGCACAAGTATGTTCAAACTACGAACTCAAGCATGTAATTGTTCAACACTCCTTGTCACATTTTTTCTACTGCTCTTGTCCAAGTGGCATCTAGGGTCTCAAGTCTCTATAAGCACTCCTTTTTCCATTCATAGAATTATCCATATCTCCTTCTTTGGTTGGTTGAATATGTTGCCAACCACCAATACACATGCTCAGGTAATTCATAAAAAAAAACCTCATAAAGTTGTTTTGAACCCACTTTATTGGCTTTTGTCCCTTATAGGTTGATGCTTCAATGCAAAGTTATCTTCTACATGTTGCAACCAGTGATCAATGTTTTTGAGGGAGAGTTGGTACATCTTTCTGTTGCACTATTGCAACAATAAAATTCAATAGAGTTCCCAATAATGGAACCAAAATGTTGTAGAAAAGTTAGGCGCACAAGGTTGTCTTAGTCAGGGCTTAACTTCCTACAACTAGGGGCAAACATTAGATATTTCTTCTTATGTGCTCAACATTTGAACACTCGACTGGGCTGACATCAATTCACATAAGGCATAAGCCTTATACACGTACCTAAAATGCAGATGAGAAGAAACTGGGGCCCATATTGGGCTAGTTTTGTCATGGCACAACTCATCAAATATAGGAATTGGTCACTCAAAGAAGTCTTTTAGTAGATATATAAACACAAGCCTTTGATGGACTACACTTAGTGGTCTATAAGTGCAATACTTTTGGTGGATTTATCCTAGAGTCATAAGGTTTTAAGCCTTTATTTAGCTATATCTAGGTATCATATCAACACTTGAAGGGTCAATGGGCTACTTTCAGTTAAAATGTTCATACTAGGCTTGTGCTTCTTAGGAAGGGCAGGAACATTTGGCGTAGGGGATTTATATACTTAATTTTTTTCTCTACACTTATGATTGACATCATATTTTGTTATAGAGACACCATTAAAGATGCTAACTAGAAGCATGCATAACATTTCTTAACATAAACACATGGAGATTTCAACATTGTAATTATTTTGTATTTAAATATCAATACCAAGGATGCTTAAACCAAACAAAGTATAATTTTAAGCAATAATCATCTCCATTACTAAAATTTCAAATAAAAAAAGTTCATAATAGTCAAAATAGAGTAAACGCTTCGCTCAAGTTACTAACGGCGCAGAGGCTCATAGGCAAGGTTGGGCACATACAAATGGAGCCTTAATGGCATCCATGCTAATTCTAATTGTAATGGTGTCCATTAAAATGTATACAGAGCATTCCTAAATTGCTAGATCTTTACTACATAATTTCCATCATTTGCTTTTTTAGTTCAAGCTCCTTTTATAGCTCTACAGGAATGCCTCTACTAAGGTGGAATGCACACATCAGGTGTCAAGCTAGAGCCTTTTTAATCATTCTTGCTAGTTATATCACCTTGCACCCCTTGTATTGTAGTTTCCATGTATCACCCAACGTAGAAGATGCCCCCGAAATCTTGGAATTGGTTAGCCAACTACCAACTGGTACAAGGATGCCAAAATTTCATCATCACCCAAAATGAAGCCTCATGCTGATGTGTTTATCATGCGAGTGTGAATCCTTATATATCAAAATAAGGGGCTCAATAAGCCTTCAATTCAACCAATTCAGTGGTTATCATCTTATATGGTGCCTTAGACTGAGGTTTCGAACTAGGTATGATATCGATAGAGAAATCAAACTCACATCTAGGAGGTAAGCCTAGTAATTCCTATGGAAACACATCATGAAGATTCCTAAGGAATGGATAATATTCGAGTGATGGTTGCTTAGGTTCCTTCATTTCATTTATCTTGATTATAAATGTTTGGCACCCTTTTCCTTGGGCCCTCTCGAGTTGCATTGCAAAAATTTCCCTGATCCTTGACTCTCTTTTCTCACCTTGAATTTATGTCTAATTTCCAAAATTATCTAGAGACTCAAACTTATTCAAGTAGCAGTCAACTTTGGCCTTATATTTTGTAATCTAGTTGACTTATAAGATCACATCATATGACCCTAGTGGTGCTACATATAGATCCATTATTGTTGTAAATTTGAGGAACCTAATCTTTGCTTCAACTAAACACTTGTCAACCATGATTATTAAGTCATTCCCATAGTGTACCGACCATGCATTTGCCAATTACTCCAACTCTTCTAGAAAATTTACTAACCATTATAGGAGATATAAAACATTATGTAACCCCTGTATCTTTCAAATGGAAACTAGGCGTTCAAAAAAAATACCTAATAGATCGATGAGTAAAGTTTGAAATTATATTTGTTGATTATCAACCGTTGCATGAATATGTTGCTGAAAATTTCCTTGCTAAGGGGTAGGACCTTTGTGCTTTGAATTATATTAGGGATACTCATGAGCATAGTGGTCATCTCCATAAATGAAACAACCTCTAGGTTGTCTTTTCCTATTAGCCTATTGATTTCCTTTGAAACCACCTTTTAAATAATTACCCAGTTTCTTATTTCTTGAACTGTTATTGAATTTGACATCCTAACTTTTAAACTACTTCCTAGAGTCTCCATTCCTCTACTTCTAGTTCTTCTTTTTGAAAGTTGACTTAGAAATTCCAAACTTTTTCTTGAACTTGTCCTGGCCTGTGTCAGAGACTTTAGCTTCTACTCTTTCTTGAATGCCTTCTCGAAGACCTGATCCATGGTAGAAGGTCCATGAATGTCCACTTTACCAATCTAAGGTTTCAATCCCATGATGAACTTATTGATTATGAACCTCTCATCTATCTGGGATTGAGGTACATACTTAATAAGTTTGGTGAAATACTCTCAGTATTCATTCACCAATAAGTCTCCCTACTTCATATTCTAGAAATCTATAAATTCTTGTCAAAGCACTACTGTGAAAGCCACTCTCAGTTGAACAAAGTCACAAACCACTCCCAAGTAATAGTGGTTGATTTAAAGTTCATTTCTATCTTTTTATTGGCCCACCACATAGCTACCTTACTAGCCAAATGATATGCTCCCCTTACTACTTTAATGACCTTAGAGTAGTTTCAATTCTCAAAATGATTCTCCATCTCAGTGAGTCATGCTTTATCTCTGTCACCCAAGATAGTCCCATCAAACTTAGGTGGACTCAGCTTTTTCATATCTCTAGCCAACTCTATAGCTACCTATGCTCTCGCATCATGAGGATTTTCCTACTCAACAAGATGCTCTTTGGGTTCTTCCCGATGTTATTCCTCTCCATGGACATGAACTTCCTACTCCAAGCTATAATTCGATCCCTGATATCATTCATAGCTGCAAAAATCTGATCTAACTTTATCGCTTGCTCAGTGGCATATCAGTTAAGATCAAATGGTGGGTTACTATTATTGACATTTGATGGACCCTCTCTAGATACTCTAGCTTTCACCATCTCATTTATGGTAAACAAAAAGATACAAAAGAATTGGTGGATCATTAGGTCATAGAGTTTGAGTCATAGTCTGATACCACATGGAACATCCCCATTGGGATCTGCCTAAATATACAAGATTTTTTATTTTATTTTTAACAATATGTTCCTTAATTAATTACCATGAGAATATAATTAGTGATCCATATAAAATACTATAAGTATGATAGCTATAAGATAAGCATGTGACATTTATCCATCATTGATCACTATCATCATGTAAAACACATCATAACTGAATATAGAAAGTAACTACATACAACCATGGATGTTACAAACATACAACCACTGTTGTCAATGTACAAAAAGTAATTACAATTATTTATGATAATGTTTCAATAATAAATACAATATAATGTATAAATACAAGATACATGGCTCCACAGAGTATGAATTTCCCAAACTCTAGTATCTATGGCAATCTTAAGTGTCATCTCCAAATAAGTACTGTTATGGGTAGGAAGAACATCATCCAAGCGATTTTCCACACCACCCATGGACTATTGATCCCCTACACAATCCACCATCAAGGAATGACTCTTCCTTCGCAGATGAGTAAATAGTGATGGTGCAGGAATCCAAAGAGACAAGCTAGTACCCGTGTGTTGTATGGTTAATAAAAATATGCAGTGTACAATAAATAAATCTATTATAACATGATATTGCACAAACATGTAAATCATACATATAAAATTACAATGTTTAACTAACATTACTTTAGACAAAGTTTTTAATATTTAATGATCTCTAGGATCAGTGAATTTCAAACACACCACTTTATCATAATACCTTCATTTGGCATTGTGATAGTAGTAAGCTAGTGAGGTTCATCTCACTATTTACTCAGAACCAACAATGCATGATTTGGTTATCATAAATATAACCAATATATTCATGCAGGGTATCTTCCACTAACAAACATAAAACATGCTAAGTATAAGAATAATCAAATGTATACATTTAGTCTGTCAAACATATGAATGAATCTCTACAACATTATTTAACACATAAATAACAAGAATAACAACTACAACTTATACCATCTAGGTATAATATATGTCTAAACTACAATTTTATAATTATTATAAGTAATTTCCAATAAAATATATTCTATGAAATCCCATAATATCATAGTCCATAACTACTCAAATACAAAGAATCATCACAACAATGAAAGTTATAGTTTTTACAAAGGATGTAATATTTCATTTTGGTAATTTGTTGTATTTTTAAGGGGGTTCTATACATATGCAAGTAGTGTTCTATTCTTCAGAAGTCTACAACATAGTTTTGAACTGTTAATATAACTATAAATAGAAGCATATTTTATATATTTATGCACTCGCATAATATAAATTACAAAATACATAAGTTCTTAATACATATTTACCGAAATACCATTTCATTCATTTTTCTAAAAGAAACTTATGTGCTTCCAACCATTGTTTAACTTTTCATGAAAAATGCATCAAGTCTATTTAGGGTTTCTTACATTCCAAGAAACTCATTTTATTCACTTAGTCCTACACAAAGGAATTAATTTATTGTTTGGAAAGATAAATATACACATTATGTTTGTGTGTGTGTGTGTCCCTGGTTAGACTGTAAAAACTTATAATTCAAATACGTTGTCCTTTGTTTTATCAATGCATACTTCATTTGTACTCATAATTTATAGACAATTTTACCCAATTTGTGTATATAAAAGATAACAGTGTTTTTGACCTTTGACATAATTCATCCATCTCTATATGTTCACAATTTTAAGTAGTGATTACACACTACCACGCCCTTAACCATTGGCATGTCTAGGGATATGTGTAGCGACTTGTTGTTTGTATAACCCTTTTACATATTGTTTTACATTTATCTATGCATTATTATGCTTAGTAGGTTGGTATATGGATGGCGCATGGCATTGTTAGACTATATATAGGAGGTAGGGTTAGTTATTAATCATCATATTTGAGTATTCATTTTTATTTAAAGCATTTGGGAGGTTGTCCCCTCGAAGTGGCTTATCTATGATTTATATATTCTACTATATTTCTATATCATTGTGATATATTGTTGTATATCTAATTATTTAGTGAATTAATATCATTCCAAGTGGTATCAGAGTGTCGATTTGGGCCATAATCAAGTCAAAAACCCTAAATCTTGAAATTTGGCTATATATCATAAATGGTTGTGATTTTTTTGAATGCTTTTTATTGGTGTTGATAAATAATTCAAGTAATCTTCCATTAAAATTTTAGCTCATTTGGATTTGTTTTGCAAAAGTTGTCTCTATTTTAGGTTTTTTCATAAATTTGCTCTATAGCTCATAATTGTAGAATTTTTCAAAATTGTTTACATTTTTGGAAAGATTGGAAAAAATTAGTTTAGGTTTGTTCTTTTATAGTTGTGATTTGAGGTTGAAATATTTAAAAATATTCGTAGTCAAAGTTGGGTCAATGGGGCAAAATAAGGTTCACCATCAAGCCTTCTTATGGCTGGTCCTAACTCTCGCAGATGGGGGAAAAGGCAAGAAAATCCTAAAACTCCATCAAGGGATGACATGAATTCTAAAACCTCTAATATTATTTCTCAAATTCAGTCAAATCTACATGGCCTGATGTACAAGGATTTACAAATCCAAACTCAAATGTCAACAATGCAAGGGAAACTTAATGGCGTGGACAATTAGTTGCATTAGATCATGACATAATTGGCTATTATTTCATCTCAATTTCTTATCAACAACCCTCTAATTTTTCCTTCTATTCCTTCTCCTCTTAATAATAACACCACCAATACAGGGGTGAAACTGATGTTGCCAAAAGTGGATGTACATGAGTTTGATGGTGAGGATCCACTAACTTGGATCACTCAAATTGAAAATCTATTTGATTTGCACCAAACTCCTAGCTCTCAAAAGGTGGTTGTGGAATCTGTGTATATAGAACCTGAGCCATTCATTTGGTATTATTGGTTGTGTGCTCAAAAGAAGAAGACTAGTGCTATGTTACATGGTCAATATTCTCTAATGAACTGATGTCTCATTATCAAGATAATGTTTTTGAAAACTAATTTAACTAGTTAGCCAAACTATGACAATAAAAACAGTGAAGGACTATATTCATCAATTTAAAAATCTATCCTCATGTGTGGAGGACATCACTGAGGCAAATTTGATTAACCTTTTTCTTGGTGAACTAAAAGACAGTATTCAATTGGAAGTTTGCATGTTTAACCCCACAACTGTATCTAAAGTTATACCAAGGGCACGCTTAGCAAAAGAAAAATAGATGATCAAACATCATCCTTTCATTAATAGCCAAGAACGCACCTTCCCAACTCCATCACTACTTAAACTTACCATATTGACACCATAATAAATTGAGGAGAAACATGCCAAAGGGTTGTATTATGGTTGTGACAACAAATGCAACAAAGGTCATCGATATGCTAAAAAGAAGTTATTTTACATTGAAGGGGCCGATAAGGATGAAGAAGATGAGGAGGCATCTGGTGAGGGTTTTGAAGGACCTGAAGATGAAGCTATAGATTCTCAACCTACTATCTCCTACCATGCCCTTGTAGATATTTCTACTTCTCAAACTCTTAAGGTGGTAGGTTTCATTAATAAACAAAAGGTCACAATATTGATTAACTTAGGTACTACACACAATTTTATTAACAATAAGTTGGCTGCTCATTTGAATTGTTTCATCTACCCAACCCTAGAATTTCAAGTCATTATTGTAGATGGTGATAAATTTAATTGTTTTTGAAAATGTCATGGTATTGAGTTAGCAATGGGAGACTATTTGCTAGATTCTCCTATGTTTGACTAACATTGTTTTGGGAGTTCAATGGTTCACCACATTAGGTACTATTGAGATGAATTTCTAAGAACTATTTATGCACTTTCATTCTAAAGGTATATCAGTAGAGCTACAGAGATTAAAATCTAAATCTCCACTAGTGGTTAGTTCACATCAGATGACTAAGATGTTGAAAAATGATGATGAAGGATTTGTGGCATGCTTATTTTCCATTAATGTTCAACAAACTAAGGAGTCTCCCCATCTTGATTTATAAAAAATATTGGATGAAAATTAAATTATTTTTGACCCCATGCCACAAGGTCTTCCCCTAGCCATACCCATAATCATGCCATTAGACTCATTCCTGGAAGTACACCACCCAACATCAGACCATACATATATCCTTATCCTCAAAGAGTGAAATTAAACTAATGGTACAAAAGTTGTTGGATGCAGGAACCATTCATCATAGCCAAAGTGAATATTCTTCTCCAGTAGTCATGGTGTGAAATAAGGATGAAACTTAGAGGATGTGCCCAGATTATAAAGAGCTTAGCAAGTTCACTATCAAAGATAAGTTTCCTGTTCCTGTAATTTGTGATTTGTTAGATGAATTACATGGTGTTATTTATTTTACCAAATTAGATCTTTGCTCTGGGTATCATCAAATCTAGATCTGTGAGGACATTCTTAAAATAGATTTTCATACACATGAAGGTCATTATGAATTTTTGGTCATGCCTTTTGGTCTCACCAATGCACCATCTACCTTTTAGAGTTTGATGAATATGGTTTTTAGGCACTTTTTGAGAAAGTTTGTACTTGTGTTTTTAGATGACATCCTTATTTATAGCAAAATTTGGGAAGACCACTTGCAACATGTGAAATAGGTACTCTTAGTTCTCAAGCAATATCAATTGTATGCTAAACCATCCAAATGTGCTTTTGGAGTCCAAGAAGTGGAATATTTGGGTCATATTGTATCACATGAGGGAATAAAAGTTGATCATCAAAAAATGCAAGCTATTATGAAGTGGTAAATTTCCAAGACACTTAATAAACTAAAGGGATTTATGGGGCTAACTAGTAACTATCGTAGGTTTGTAAAACACTATGATAGTATTGCAACAATGCTCACTTCCTTATTAAATAAATAATCCTTCCAGTAGACTAATATAACAACTAAATCATTTGAACAACTGAAAATGGCTCTGTGCACCACCCCGGGGATTGGGTACTCTGGATTTGTGGCTGAATGTGATGCATTTGGATATGGTATGGGTGTAGTACTCATGCAATACGATAGGCCCATTGAATTTGAAAGTCAAAAATTGAAGGGTAAAAATTAGGTCAAACCCATATGTGAGAAAGAGATGATGGTTATTCTACATGCAATCAAATAATGGAGACCTTATCTATTGGGTCACCACTTTTAGGTAAAGACTGATCATGATAGCCTCAAATAATTTTTAGAATGACAAATTTCCTCTGAAGAACAGTAAAAATGGGTGATAAAAATGTTAGGTTTTGATTTTAAAATATTTTACAAGAAAGGAAAAGAAAATGTGGTGGTCGATGCATGATCCAAGCATGATGAACCAGTAGAGGCATTGTTATGTGCCTTGACCATTTAGTAGGCAAACTGGCTCAAGTAAGCAAGGTTAGAATGGGATAATGATAGTACCACCTGTGTATTGATTCAAAATCTACAACAGGGTTCAGATGGGATTGAAAAGTTTACATAGAAGGGGAAAGCATTATGGTATAAAGACAAATTATATCTATGTTATAATTTTTTTCTCAAACATAAAATCCTTTAAGAACTTCATGCATCTCCACTTAGGGGTCACTCAGGTTTTTAGAAAACCTATCGAGTCAAAAAGGATTTTTTTTGGAAAGGACTCAAGGGGGATGTACAAAAATATGTGGTAGACTGTATGGTTTATAAGCAAAATAAAGGTGAAACCATTAAAACCCTAGGTCTTTTACAACACTTATCCATCCCTAGTCAATGATAGGAAGAGGTATCTATGACTTTCATTACTGGGTTACCATTATATGAAGGTATAAACGTTATCATGGTTGTTGTGGATAGACTCACAAAGTATGCTCATTTTTTTCTATATCTCAACCATTGGTGGCCAGTACAATAGCTTTAGCCTTTCTCAATACAGTTTAAAAATTACATGGTACTCCCAAGATTATTATCAGTGATCAAGATCCCATATTCACTAGTAATTTTTGGACATAATTATTTGCATGTTTGGGAACCCAATTGGCTCATAGCTCATCCTATCATCCTCAATCTGATGGACAAAGTGAGGTAGTCAATAAGTGTCTAGAATAGTACCTTCGTTGCTTTGTGTCAAATAAACAAGATAAATGGGTTTAATGGCTACCCTTAGATTAATGGTGGTATAATACTTTAGTGCATAGTTCATCCAAAATGTCTCCTTTTATGTCATTATATGGATACCATCCCTCACTTCACCCTTGAAGGCATACCGAAAGGTGCATGCAATAGAGGAACATCTTCAACATCCATAATAAGTCCTTGCTAGTTTGTGTGAAAATTTAGTTTTGTCCTAGAATCTCATGAAGCAACAGGTAAATCAACACAGGAGTGAGAGGGATTTTGAAATTGGTGATTGGGTCTTTGTTTAATTGAACCATGTAAGCATATGTACTTGAAGCAACATAAAAAGTATAATACATTGTCTCCCAAGAATTATGGCCCTTATCAGATCTTGGAAAAATTTGGTAGTGTGGCCTACAAGATGGAATTTCCTCCATCTATTCGCATTAATCCAATATTTCATGTATATTGCCTAAATAAGGTCATTGGACAGAGATTTACCACTCAAACTGAGTTACCAAAATTAGACGAGGAAGAGAGGGTTATTCTTGACTTGAATCTGTCCTTCAAACGTGCATTAAGCAGTGATGGTCTAGACTGATTATAAAGTATCTGATCAAAAGGAAGAATCTACCTTCTAAAGATGCTACCTAAGAGGATGAATCATTCATGCAATAACATTTGAGATTGCTTCAACTTTTAGGACAATGTTGTTCTGAAGGGTAGGGGCATGTTATGCCCTTAACCATTTGCATGTCTAAGGATATGTGTAGCCAACTTGTGGCTTGCATAACCCTTTTGCACATTAGTTTACATTTCTCTATGCATTCTTATGCTTAGTAGGTCAGCCTATGTGTGGCACATGGCCTTGTTAGACTATAGATAGGAGGTAGGGTTACTTATTAATCATCATATTTGAGTATTCATTCTTATTTCAAGCATTTGGGAGGTTTTCCCCCTCAAAGTGGCTTATCTATTATTCATATTTTCTACTATATATCCATATCACTATGATAAACTGCTATATATTTGATTATTTGGTGAATTAACATCATTCCATACACAACCCATGCTTATGTATATATACGTATATGTATACCATGTTTAGTATTTCAAGAATATAAGGTATACATGTCTATTCATATATCTGGTTTTGAAAGCAAGATTACAGTGTCCACTCAAATGAAACTAGTATAAATATCAAATTACATGGTTCATATGTATATTGTTGATTTAAATGTTGTGCACCAAGTTTTAGATTCATGCAATATTACTAAACTTAGTAAATTAAAGGTAAAACTTAATAACAACAATAGGAATGGATCAAAGAGGCAAATCAAAATGAATAGAGCAAGTTTACCATCATTTTTACCTCTTTAGAGCTCCATTATAAGACTTGCTATTGAATGATTTGATATCAAAATTTGAATTGTTGGAAATCTTGAAAACTCTTGACAATGGTTTCCAATGCTTGTGTGAAGTGGATAATGGCTTGGACGAGTGTTATATTGCTTGTATGGATGCTAATGATAGTGGTAAAGTGATGGCTTGATGGTTTTCTAGCTACTTTGGCCATGTTCCAAGCATGGCCTTTCATAGCAAAATGGAGGGAATTTTGGAGGAATTTTAAATTATTTAGAAGTCTTTAGTTTAGAGACTTCTAGAGTCTTAGAGGAGCTTCTTTAGTTTTAGAGACTTCTCCATTAGTTTAGGTGATAATGAGGGATTAGATAGGAATTAATGAGGTTTAGGGCTCATAGGGATGTAGGAATGGCTAGGGTGGTAGGTGAATAAATATGAACTTTAAATTGTCAAGTTGGTTGAGGGAGTAGGTTAGTAGGTAATAAGATCTATTAGGGGTTTAATGGGGAAATTAATTGGTTTTATAATAGGCTCAAATGTTTATAAGATATAAGAATGAGATGGGGATATTTAGGCTATTGACTAGTTAAGCTAAGAAATATAGGAATTAGACTAAATTAGTGAGACATTACTATAATTCGCGGGGTGAGAATAATTTAGTGCATACATTATGCCCCTCTTTGAAAGGGTGTTATGAGTGGAAGGAGTAACGATATTTCAAAGAAAACCCTGATGTTAGATGGTGTCAATTACTAGTAGGATATGATGCCCCCTTGAGGGAGCATCCAGGGAGAAATCAACTCAGATGGTCACTTGAATAAGAATCCTGGGGTGGGATAAGACTTGTATCTAAATGGGGTTGGGGTGCCCCAATTGACCAAATAGATGCCCCAAGATTGATGATTGAGTAGCTCAAATGATGGGTTCTAGACACATGATGATTGTCTAGAAAGTGTGAGGATTGATAAGCGAACATTGATTTAAATATGATGGGTTTGAGCTAATGGATAAGTCCCATAGTAAAGATGCATGCTATGGGAATCTCAAAGGGGAATAATAGTGATAAGGGTTGTTGATTGTGATAAAGAGCTACTTTTCATAATATTCAGGGCTTAAAAAGGCATGTAATTGCTAAGTTACTAGTCCAAAGTAAAGATGATGATAAGGAGTACATGGTCGCCGAACTATCTTTGGGCACGAAAAGTGGAACCAGGTACTACCTACATAGTCCTAAAAGACCTCAGGCCAATATAGTTCCTAACACAAGATAAAGAGGATAATAAGGGTTGGTTATTTAATGCCCCTAACGGTGTTAGAAGATGATAAAAAATGATGGGTCGGGGATACTTATTCAGTTGGACAATGTTTGGGGTCATGGATGTTAGTAATGAGTTGTTAGGGGTGTAAAGGGGGTCATATAGGACAAAATAGCTAAAATAAGGTCATTTGCATCCCTTTGAATTTTGTGATTTGAGCTTTGAGGTGAGACCATGGACTAACTACCTTGAGTTTCCCATCATTATGAGAGTCCAAGAGTACCAAAGAGATGTTGACGTTGTACTTATGGTGACTAACGACTACCCTAGCTCTATATTTTCATGATTTTTACTAGTTTTTGCAAATTTTTGGATGTTGTTTGTGGAAAGAAACATCGCTCAACTTGCTCTAACAATACTATGACATGCATTTATGCCCACAATCATAATATTATCATCATGAGTTACGAGCTTGTTAGGGTTGATTTATGATATTACAATATAGTAAGTTATTAGTTATGGTATTATAATACTGCAACAAGGGATTTTTAATATTGAAATATCATAACTGAGGAGTTGTGTTATCATAATATCGCTACTAGTGATTCATGACCATGAATTGGGGTATGTTGCAAGTTGAGATATTACCAAGACTTGGAAAATGGATATGTGTAAACTAAATGGGTTAGTTTGGATGGTGTGGGATGACCTAAGATGTTAGGCTAGTGAGTTGAGCTAAGTGGTTTTGGGTGAATTAGATGATTGGGGTGAGTTAGTTTAGTTGGGATAAGTTAGGGTGGTAACTCAGGGTGTTAGATTAGTTAGTTGGATGGGTCGATTTAGGTGGATATTTGTGTTTAGGGTTACAAGGGTCTAGGGTAGGACTAATGAGATAGGGTTTTAGGCTAGGGTGATAAGATATTGAGATAAGGGTGTTTAGGATGGGTTAAATAGGTGTTAGGGATTAATTAGGGTTGGTAGTGTTGGAGAGGGAGGATATATGAGTGACGATAGAGGTTTTAATGATAGGGATAGTGATAGGTGGATGGTGATTAGTGTAAGAGGATCTAGGTGTGATGGCATCCTGACTGTGATGACTAGAGGTGCTACATGAGATGTGGCAGGTGACACCAGCAAAGTTTGAGGTACTAGAGCTGAATGGATTACACGACATGGTGATGATACCTCATATTCACATAGATCAAGATCTGATCATAACATTAGTGAAGCGATGACACTCAGAGACAAGTACCTTCCACTTTGTTATTGGGGAGATGACATTGATGCTTGAGGATGTATATAGGATATTTCATCTACCCATACATAGAGATAAGATCTATCGGTAGTCATGTGAGTTGAATTGGATACTACAGTGGGTGGGTAGGAGTTTATAGATAAGGATGCAGGAGTGATGCATTGATATTGACAGGTGCTTGTGTAAGGGTACATTGTATAGACTAACACTAGTGGTTATGTCTCTTGTTTTTGGCATTCTCCTATCAGACAAGAGCAGTTAGTGGTTCTACCTTGGCTTAGGAGATGTTGATATGATTCATGATCATCAAGTATTTGCTTGGGGATCGATTGTCTTAGCTCACTTGTATAGGGAGCTACACCTGGGTGCATATAGGAGAGCATAGAGTTATGGGCCTTCATTGTTGTTACAAATCTAGAGATGGGAACATATTGCGATCTAGTGACTATTAGGTACACTTGTAGGGCTTGAGCCTAAGTAGCCTATGGTATTTTGGTGGTGGGTGTTATTAGGAGTACAACTAGGACATGTCAGGGAGATGCAGTATTATAAAGAGGCTTTTGATAGTCTATGCCTTGAGCACATTACATTGATGCCCTATAGAGGGATTCAATTTAGCTAAGATGATGAGATTGTGACCTAGTATATGTTGACAAATTGCTATGTGATAGGTCATAGTGATTTGATCATTGAGAGATATTGACCAGATCATGTACAACAATAGTTTGTGTTCATCTAAGATGTTTTGAGTCAAGAGCATTTATTTACATGTAGTGAGTGGGAGAGATCAGTGGGGGAGACCCATAGAGAGGGCAGATGCTTGGGTTGAGTATGAAAACATTGCCCTGATTTAGTGGGATTATTACACATTGATTCTAGATCCAGGTGTTACAACAGTGTATGCATCATGATGGCATCCCAGATACCCTTGAGATTGACATAACCTCGGGTGGTGATTAGTCTGGGTGTAGTGAGGAGGGTTCTACAAATACGAGTGAGGATTCAAAGGAGGAGGAGGAGACAGGTGCCAATGTACGATGGGTAGGATGGAGGTGGTGGTTAGGATGATATGGATGTAGATGATGGAAACCAGGCAATAACAACATAGGTGGGGCCTTAGGTCTAAAATAAAGTGGTTGGGACAAAGGCTGGTGGGAGTGGTAGTGTAGGTTTGTCTTAGCCACTAAGGAAAGAGGAGGATCAGTCCTTGATTACCTAGTTGTAAGGTGAGATTGAGGTACATTTATTAGAGATTTTTGGGGTCACACATGAGTGGGACCATCTCCAAGGTTGTCTTTAGAGTATGACTACATTGAGGGATGATCAATTGGTACATGCATAAGGATATATTACTACATTGCAGGCCTATATTGCACAGAGGGATGGGAAATTGATCTAGTTATAGACACAAGTTACTAGACTATAGTCACATGTGATATAATTAGATTGGTAGCTCACCCATGTACAAACACAGGTTATCACCTTGCAAGGTTAAATTGCAGGGTATTAAGGTTAGGTGGCTCAGTTCCAGGGATGCATCCAAACTTTGACAAGATAGGTAGAGGTGGCTGAGAGGGACAGGGATGTGGCTGATATAGTGATGAGGGGTTAGGATGTGATGGATGTGATGCAAAGTATTAGGGTAATCACATGTGAGGCCCAATACTATATGAATTTGTATGAGGTAAAAGTGTCTGAGGGTCAGCGTGCAACGTCTTTTGTGTCATCTCATCATCTATTTAATAGCTTTTTAGAGGAAAACGTAGTCCACCAGGGCCACATTCATGATTGTTTATACATGTATAGCTAATTTCTATATTACTAGCTCATTCTTTCCCCATGGGCTCATGTAATTGTATTATATATTTTGACATGGATTCAATATGGATATTGTATACTATACTGTGATATATATATATATATATATATATATATATGATTCAATTTTGATGGATGCATGTATATTGTTTTACTGTTGTTATGTTTATGGATATGTATTTAATTTTATGTGATAACGACATGGATTGTATACACATGATGTTGAATGATGTGATTTATGGATTTTATTTATTTCGATGCCATGATGTTTATATGATGGATGGATTAGCTTGGCCTTTTATTGATGACGTGATGAAAATAGGTGGATATGTTATGGATGTTTTGATTATCATGGATGATGTTTCATGTAAAGCATATGGGATATAATTATGATTTTATGGATGTTATTATATTATATGGATTGAGATGTTTAAGTATAGTTGATGGGATGTCACATCATACATGTATAGGATGTGATTTTATTTATGATATGATATGACTTATGTATAGGTTATGATCGTTACATGTTTTTTTTTTCCCAAATGGGGTGAATATGTCCTGAAGAAATTAATCCCCTATTTGGTTCATTTCATCCTTAGTATAGATGGTATAAAATCCTCCTGCACCATGGAAGTAGTGTGGTGATGGGATAAGATAGGTTTAGTTTCAGGGTTTGGATGGAGGTAGATATGATGGGCATTGACTAGGATGGGGCTAGTTTTGGAAGCCAATAAGATGTATATGTATGCAATCCTTTTTAATATTACATTATGTAGCTATATGTCAGGGATGTGATAAGTCCAAGACACATTAGTGTAGATGCATGGGGGAACTATGTTTAAGAGATGACCTTTCCCAAATAAACATTCAAGGGTTACTCATACCATCCTTGTTCCCATAAAGTTGACAAGATAAAAAATATACATACATACCAATTTAATAAACAAAGCGTGCTAATATGTACATAAAGATGCAACACATATACAACACACAATCACTTAAAGAAATCAATCAAAGATAACATAAGACAGTAATGAAAAAGTTGATAGAGACATTTACATCAATTATGAGATGACTAGGGATGTTTATGAGTAATGACATGAGGGTTATATACAAGATATGGGGTGCCCAAAATTTTGTCCATGCCAGGACGAAATCCCAACCAAGTTGCAAAATGGGGGTGATGCGGACCCTTTAGGTATCAATGACATAGTGTATGCTAAAATCCCTAGGAAAGAGAACTTTATTTTGTTGTGAGCCTCCATAATGATGATTAGTAGTGGGAAGGTGTGGACCTGAGGCTTAGTGACAACAATGAGTGGTGATGGGATGTTGTGTTGAGGCTGAAAAGGAGATACACGTGTCAAAAAAGATTTGTGAAAGTAAGATAGGAATGATGTGGATATGGATAGGACTTGGGGTTATGTAGACCAAGTATGGATAAATGATTTTAGAAAACCCTCCAACAAATAGCTTTGACAAGTCATGTCCTTTCTTTTTGTTGAAGTAGTTATGTCGCATTGTTGTTCAAGAACTTATTATGGATTCCCACTATTAGGACCAGGGTCAGGGTTATTTTAGCATGATGCCAAGAACCAGATTTCATCATGGTACTTGCCCAAGGCACTAGCGAATTGGTTTTCACCATTGGACGGATTTTTTTTTAAATATTGGACTGGTGAGGAGATGTGATGGGTAGATGGGCTAGATATGGGGTGTCCCATAGATGGAGGATGATGAAACCTAATTCAAGTGTAAAAGTGCTTCAAATGCATGATGCTCATTAGATCATCTAGTTCTTCTCCATCAAGTGTGGATAATTTATATTCTCCTAAGCCTAACTTCGAAATAATGATATAGGGACCTAACGAATTGGCTTCAAATTTCCCCTTCTTATCTCTTTTTGCATCAAAGTTTTTTTATTTTCCTTTAAGACCAAATAACCAACTTCGAACTCCCTAAATTGGATCTTCTTACGGTATTTTCATCTGAGTTATTTCGATATACCTTTAGGTGATCTAAGGCCTTCTAACACTTCTTATCAAGGAGTTCCAATTATTGCAAATGTTCCTGCCTAAGATTGTGATTAGTGATAATACCCCTTAGTGAGATTCAAAGGGAATGAAGTTCCACTTTTACTAGCAAAATTGCTTCAGTCCCATAGAGTAAGGCATATAGAGTTGCCCCAGTAGGTGTGCGAAGACTTGTACGATAAGACCACAATGTTGGATACAGTTGAGTGTGTCAATTTCTTCCTACCTGATTAATTATCTTCTTCATAATCTTGATGAAGGTCTTATTGGTTGCCTCTGCTTTTCTATTTCCTTGGAGATAATAAGGGGAGGAAAAATGTTGTGTAATGTGATATTTTTGACATAGAGCCTCCACATCCTAGTTCTTAAATGATTTGTCATTATCTAAAATGATGTTGGCAAGTATGCCGAAATGACAAATGATCTGATTAAGATTAAACTTGGAGATATGGAGGCTTGTTGTATAATTAAGTGGCATTACCTCTACCCAATTGGTAAAATACTCTATTCCACGATAATGAATTTATGACGATCTAATGAAGTAGGATTGATATTGCCAATGAAATGAAGGCCCCATATGGAAAATGGCCATGGACTCATAATAGGTTGCAGATTTTGTGATGGAGTGTGAATGAGGTTTTCATGTTTCTGATAGGCCACACATTTTCACACATATTGGCAAGAATCTTGTTCTATTGTTGGCTAGTAATATCCGGTACATAGGAGCTTTTTTGCTAGGGACATTCCACTGATGTGCCCACCACAAATACCATCATGAACTTCTTTGATGGCCTGAGGAGCCTCTTCTGATGTCAAACACCTTAATAAGGTTCTATCATAGCCTCGTTAATATAACATACTGCCACGGATGGTGTAGCGAGAGGTGTGGTGGATAAAGGTTTTACGTTGGTGATAGTTGAGGTTAGGGGGGAGGATGTTATTATGGAGGTACCTATAAATGTCATGGTACCATGGAAGACTAGGATCACTAATTACATAAATTTGAAATGGATTTATTGACTGATGGGCTAGAATAATCAGATGGTTAGTTAAAAATTCGCCTTCCAAAATGTCTTTAGGGAGGTCGATGAGTGAGCCAATAGTAGACATGGAATCACCTACTTTATTGCTACCTCAGGGAACTTCAAATATTATGGATTGAAAATTTACTTTTAACTGATCTACCAACTACTTATAAGGAAGCAACTTTTCATCCTTTATTTTGAATTCATCATTGCCCTGTTTGATAATTAGCTACGAGTCACTGAATACTTGTAGATGCTAGATGTTTTATTGAATAGCCAGGTGTAGGTCAGTTATTAAGGATTAATATTATAATATGTTATTGGTACATGGGAAGGCAAGGCTGAAAGCTTTTGGGATAAGATCACCTTGTGGAGTGATCAAGAGTATGCCTGCCCTTGACCCATGTATGGTGAATGCGTCATCAAAGTATAATTTTCAGCTATATGATTGTGAAGTATTCATTATGGACTCATCCGAGAAGTTGGTTATAAGAGGCTCATTTGCTTCTAATGGTGATTCTACTAGTTGATCCATGATGACCTATCCTTTTATAGTTTTTTAATTAACATTTTTAATGTTAAATTCATTAAGCAAAATTATCCATTTTGCCATTCTACCTGTAAGAGCTGATTTGGACAATAAATACCTCAGGGATCAACTTTGGCAATGAGTTGTACTTGATTGTTCAGCATGTAGTACCGAAGCTTTTGTGATATAAAAACCATAGCTAAAGATGCCTTTCCAATGGGAGTATAATTTAGCTCATAGGATATCAACGTGTAATTGAGATAATATATGGATTTCTCCTTACTATGATCATTATGTTGTGCTAAAAGAGCTCCAATTACACATAAGGTTGCTAAAATATATAAGAGCAAAGGTCTTCTTGAGATAGGCAGTGATAATACAAGTGGATTATCCAAATATTGTTTAAGATTTTCAAAGGATTGTTGGTATTATGAATTCCAATGAAAGATGGTCCCCTTCTTTAGTAGATGAGTAAAGGGGTGACACTTATCTACAAGCTGAGAGATGAAACATCATGTAGCTTAGAGCTTACCCTGATGGCTTCAAAGCTAGTAAAGATTACGAGGTGGAGAATTTATGGGATTGCTTTGACTTTTGCTCGATTTACTTTGATGCCTCTTTTTAAAACTATGAATCCCAATAATTTTCCTAAGGTGACTCCAAATACACATTTCTTAGGATTCAACCTAAATTTATACTCTCACAATCTTTTAAAAATCCTTCTTAGAACCACACAGTGTTATGATCTTAAACAAGACTTCCCCAAAATATCATCTACATAATCCTCGATAATGTCATGCATTATGCCATGAAAGATGATGATCATAACCTATTGATAGGTTTCCCCTACATTTTTAAGACCGAATGGTGTGACTTGATAACAAAATGTTCCCCATGGAGTAATAAAAGTTATTTTATGCTAGTCCTTAGGTGCAATTTTGATTTAATCATAACATGAGAAGCCATCCATGAGGGAGATCATTTCATATCCTATTGTTGAGTCTACAATCATGTCAATGTTTGAGAGTGAGAAGTAATATTTAAGACATGCCTTGTTGATATCCTAAAAGTCTGTACAAATTTTAAATCCACTTTGTGGTTTAGACATAGGAACAATATTAGAAATCCAGTCTGAATAATCAATTGGCAGATGAAACCAACTTCTAAGATTTTTTGCAATTCCTCTTTGTCTAATAATGCCACCTTGGGATGCAGCTTTCATAGTTTCTATTTGATGGGTTTTGCATTCAGATGCACAATCGGGTGGTGTACTACCAATGAGGGGTCTAATCCTGGCATGTCAACGTAACTCCATGTGAATATGCTAATAAATTATTTTATTAGTTCGATAATGACTTTGCATTCTTCTATTGTGAGATATGCCCCTGGTTTCACCATTTTGGGATGTTTATCAATTCTAATATTGACTTTTATTATGTCTTCAATAAATGAGGGTGATTGATCTTGCAAATAAGGGGGTAATGATATTTTTAGAATATCAAAAGTGAAGCATTATGGATGTTCAATATCAATGTCAAAATAATCTTCTTATATGAATGAGCTGTATGGGAGTTTATCTGGCTCTTTGGAAAGCTCTTCTTCTTTGGAGTGTTCTTCATCGCTTTGATCATGGGATTTTTGTTGTTCTCCAAAATATGCAGATTGATAGAAAATCCCTTTTTATGACCATCAGATGTCATAAAAGCTTTGGATCCCATATATTCTAAGATAGCCTCATCATTTTAGAACATGTCAAAGGAAGGCTCCATTTTTGAATCCCAGTCAATAAGGGATGGATTATGAAGGGAAATGTTAATGGTAGAGATGGTGGTATAGGGGAAAAGGTTAGTGGCAGTGAGATCCTTAAAGTGGCTATAGATAGAACATATTTCAATGTCCTCATTAGGAAGAGACAACCTAGTGGTCAAAAGAGAATCTACAATGATACTAGTTGGGTCATCATCATATAGTTTGTACCCTAATCCAAAATATTGTGGATGTTCTTGAACCATGATAGGTTCAAGTCAGCCTTGTTCTTGCTTACCCAATCCCTTTCCTTTGTACTTCATATTCTCCATCATTCTTAGGACTTTGGGATAGTACCATGCAGGGGAGATGAGGGCCTCATCATCTGGGATAAGCTAAGAATCATCTCCATCTTCAATATATTTGTGAGACAAAAATCCAGTGCTTGAAAAAGTTATCAGTCCAAATTGGTACTTAATGGGATTATCCTTTCTCATGGATGGGGACCCATAGCTATATGGAGATAGGGGTAAATCATTGATGTAGAATGTTTTGTACTCACATTCTCCATACCCTGTGGATGTGATCTTTAGTCGGGTGGCATCAGGTGTTGGATTAGATGTGGATAGTGTTGTCAGTGCAAAGATAGGGTGATGGTGATAATGACTGATCCATCTTACAACTATGGAAATGGTCTATGACTCTAGAGATGGTGTCCTCAATTCTTGAATGAGGGAATTTTAGGCACTGATGGAGAGTGGATGGAACATCTTGCATTTCATGAATCCATGGTCTTCCAAGCAACATGTTATATGACAAATCTACATCCACGACATGGATTAGAGTTTGATGTACTACATGTCTCAAATCAATGGGAAGATAAATGATCCCAACTAATGGTCTCTCAATATCATCATAAGCTTTAATCATTATTAAAGTGGGCCCTGGTGACGTTTCAAAATATCCCAATTTCTTTAAAAAGTCCAAATTACAAAAGTTGTGCATCGATCCTTCGTATATTAGAACTTATGAAACTTGATGGTGGGAGATGGTGACTTCAATGTATAAGGGGTAATTATGATGTGGGCCAATAGGAGGCATATCCCAGGAACTAAAGGTAATTTACTATGAGGGGGATAGGTATGCTACTAGTGCTTAAAATTGATTAGTATCTAGGTCACTAGGTATTTTTAGATCATTTAATACTTGATTTAATATTTCTTGGTATAAGGCCAATGTTTTAAGACGATCCATCAAGGAAATTTGAGATGGAATCTTTTCCATTTGTTGAATGATATCATAATATTTATCTGAATATCTTGAAGCTTTCTTAGAAACATTCCCCTTTTGGGCAACAGATAAGTTAGATCGATCTTGAGGAGGTACCACGAGGACTATTATCTTATTGCATCAGGTGGTTACTATGCAATCAATAGTGGCCTTATTAATTTTTAGCATGGGGGATGAGGATGAAGTGGGCTCTTGGATATTGTGGATTTTGATGGTGTTGATTATTGTTCCCAAAATTTGTCACTCATTTTTGGGACAACATATGAACTATTATTTGTCCTGCAGTGCAAAATTCTCCTTTCCTTTCTCAAAAATTGTTCTGGGCATTCAAATTCTCCATTTTTCAAACTTTTTTCAGATTTCTACGAACTCTATAGGGTTGAAACTATAAACTCTGTAGGCTTGAAACTATAGACTCTGTAGGCTTGAAACTATGGACTCTGCAGGCTGGATTATACGGACTCTTTCACGGCTCGAGAGACTTAGAGAAAAATACTAACTCTGCAAGCTAAGTTCTATAGACTCATTTCTATGGACTCAGTTCTATGGACTTCGTAGGTTGATTTCTATGAACTTTGCAGGAGGGGTTTCTACGGACTCTACAAGAAAGAAACAAGATCTCAACACTTAGGCAATTTCAAGGTTGGTTCAACGTCAAGGTTTAACCAAAATGTTCATCAGCAAGCTTCAAAAGAAGGATTGAACATTGAACCATTGAACCTTGAACCAAATGGGTTGAACACGTTCAACAATATCAGTGAGCTTAAAGAGTTAAGCACTTCGGCAAAGGTTCAACAAGTTCAACTACTTCAAGGCTCAACAGCTTCAAAACACTTAGCGAAAAGAAGAAGGCTTGAACCATTGAACTGTTGAACCTTGAACCATTTTGGTTCAAAGGTTCAATGATTAAAAGGTTCAACGAGTGGTTGGTTCAATGCGGTTAGTTCAAGCGGTCAATTGAACGAGCGAAACAAAGGAATGAACCATTGAACTGTTGAACCAAAGTTGGTTCAATCAAATGGTTCAAAGGAGTGCCCCAAAGTGAAGAGACCGAGTGCCCTTGCGAAAGGCAGCGAACTAAGGCCAAGTGCCCTTGCGGAGGGTAGTGAGTAAAAGAGGACAAAAGGATTTTCTTCAGAAAAGTGAACAAGGCAGAAAGTAGGAATTCTTTCGAAAAAGTTCTCGCGACAAAATTGTTAAGGCAAAAGTCCTTTGGACAAAATGTCTAAAGGAATTCCTTCAAACATTTTGTCTGAATGAATTCACCTGGGAAGGAAGCCTGACTGAAAACAAGCATAAAAATGGTTAAAGAAAGGAACATTTCCTTTGGACATTTTGTTCGAAGGAATTAGGAGCCTGAAGAAACTCGAAGACCATCTGAAGGCCATCCAAAGAACCCCGAAGGGTAGGTACCCTTGCGAGGGGGCTCTCACTGAGAAAAATGGACCTTTCTCAAGAACTCGAAGGGCAGGTCCCCTTCGAGAAGGATCAAACAAGAAAGCTGAAGGAATTGCCAAGGAGGATGATGGGCCCACAAACGTCAAAGTTAAACACCATGAACTAGCCGTTGGGATCCAGATGTCCGGTGACGTTCCCAAAGTTGTCAAATTCAAGGCAATAAACTAGCTATTGGTGTTCAACTAGTGACGTCCTTGAAATTGTCAAATTCACAGCAATAAAATAGCTGTTGATCTTTGAAGGCTTGAATGCGAACCCGAATGTAAAAGGCCAAAACACCAAAAGGAAGAATCGTGAAGGGAGAGAGCCGAAAGAGCCAACAAAGCTGGGAATTCAGTATCGAGTGCTCAAATGCCAGGAAAAGATAAAAACTAGGAAGAGATAAAGAGGAAAAACAAAAATATATGCACAAAAGTTATTCCAATAGGTGGAACAGTCCACCAAGCAGAGATTGGCTTGCAAACATTGAAGGTGTGGCCTGTTTGTCTCCCTTAGAGTAAAGGCGAAGTGGACAACTGCGCAAACATCAGGTGACAGACCAGATGACTCAAGGTAAAGAGAAGACATTTGAGATGAATCAACATGCCACAGTTAAGGTGACTACCCTGTTCTAGCATGGGCTCTTTGATGAAATTGAAAATGCATTCAAGGCATTGAATGTAGCATGGGTCGTTCCATGGAATAAAGCGCTAAGCCTTTCTTGGGTGCTATATATTGTATTCTCTTAATTTATGCAAAGGATACTTTTCCATTATAGAAGCGAAACTCTACCAAAATTGAGAGGTGATTAGCGAGACTTTGAGCTCAGATTGTTCATCACATTTCTTTGTTTGAATGAGAAAGCAAGTTACTTTCAGAATTTGTGCTATTATAGCTTGTGTCATTTTAGGGGATTGTTCTTATGTCTATTTCTTGAATGCATTCTTATCCATTTTATTGAAATAATCAAAAGTAGTGGAAGTAATCAGGAAGGTGTCCTAAAGCCAGTTGTGGAAAGACTTTGTGTTGTGTACAACTGTCTTTAGTGTGTTTATCTATTTTTTGTTTCTATGTAAAGGACCTTGGGATGACTTTGTGCCCTCATTGTCCTTCATATTTCACTCTTGGGTAGTCGAGGTGGAGACTTTGTGCTACATCTCAGTCTACTGGTTACTACGCCCTTGGTTACTAGTCACTTGTCATTGCCTAAAAGAACTCCTGTTGTTTCCTGCAAGATCACTTCTGAAAGAAGAGAAGTGCCTTCAGTGTCTTCACCATCCTTTGCTTGTGAACATCATCTCTGAAAAAAGAGAGATGGATGGTGTTATCCTACCCTTTATTGTTACTTTATGCTTATATATATAGTATATAGCCTCCTCCTATTTACAGGGAACCTCCCCTTGATGAGAGGAGAGATTTGCCCCCTTTTGATGTGGTAAACCTGCACATCTGGCCGACCAATCTCCCTATGTTGTGGTTGAAGAGACCTATTTTTCTCATCAGTTAGTTGTTGACAAAATATTCACCCAACATTGATATATTGGTAGGGGACATTATGGTAATCAGTGTAGTTAGATGAAGATGCCCGACCTTGGTCTCTTTGTGGTATCCTGTTCCTTTGCTCATGCTTTAGGAGTGGATCTTTATAGATTCCAAGTTGCCCATTTGCTAATTGATTTAGGGGAGCTTCTCCTTCAATCTCTATATCACCCATTTTAATTAAATATTGGATATAATGTTTTAATTATATACACCGTTCAGTGTCATGTCCTTTAACCCTGTGGTACTTTCAAAAATCATCCTTGTGATACCAATCTGGTTTTGGTTGACCGTCATCCATAGGTTTGATTTTAGGGAAAGTAATCATATTAATGATAATCAATTGATTCAAGACTATTTCTATTAATGTTTCTAGGATTGTGAGTGGTTTCTTGCTTGTACGAGGCTTTGGCTTACCTTGAAGAACCTAGATAGAAGAGACATTGTGATATTGTATGGGGCCTTTCTTCTGAACTTTTTGTACATGTTATTATTTAGAATTTGTCGCCCTATCTGCCATGACATTTTTATTCTAATTAAAGACTTTGGTTTTTCCTGAAAAAGAATTAACTTGATTTGAAGTGTGCTCATTATGAGAATATAACTTAATAGTTCCTTTTTTGATGAGAAACTTTTCTATTTGCATTCCTTTTTCTATGATTTCATCGAAGGTCTTGAAACAATGTAATTTTAATTGTTACTTAAGCTTTGTATTAAGATTATCTACAAAGATCTTTGCTAATTATTTTTCAGGTACAATGCACCTTTATCAGCTTACCAGACTCTGCCATCTTTGCAGGAAATATACTAGACTTTCCCCACTTCATTGTTTAGTATTATAAAGGTCAATAATGGAGATATCATGCTCTATATTGAATGAGAAGTGTCCAAAAAATTATTCTTTTAACTCTCCAAAACTAGAGATTGACCCTTTAGGTAAATGCATGAACCAATCCAAAGTGGGTCCCATGAGACTTTTGGGAAAGAGTCTCAACAAATAGGCATATTCATAGGCCACTTAAAGACAAGCCACAAAAAATTCTTGGACATGGTCTCTAAGATTTACCTTTCCCCGATATTTGTCAAATTTGGGTACTTAAAAATGTGAAGGAAAAGAGATTTGAAAAATACTTGTGTCTATTGGTGATGAACAAAAGTCTTCACATATATATTTAAGAGCTTAAAATCATGGATCTATCTGTTTAAGGGTTTCTTTCATCATGTTCCATTCTTGGGCAAAGGCAGGATCCCCAAGAGGATTGGTAGTTTGATTTTTACTACTTTGAGGGATATGGGTATTATGGGTATTGTTGGCATTATTGATTTTGTTGGTGGTGTTAGTATTATTGATATTATTAATGATATTGTTATTATTGGTATTATTTTATCTAGGAGATGGTGGGAATTGATTATGGAGTAGCAAGTTAATTTGTTGTGTCAATTGGTTGAGGTGATCCTCAATGACAACGCGTTTTTGATTAGCCTCGATGCAATTATTAAGAAGGGGTTGTGGGCTTTCTTCAACAAATCCATGGTCCACACCTTCTTCTTCTTAGGGTATGTGATTAACATGTTGAGATGAGGTGTTTAGACATGATGAAGGGAAGATTAAGTTATGTAAGAGGCTACAATCAAAAGTGGAAAGTAATGTGACCCTATTTTTATGGCACGGGTAAGGATATGATCGTGATTTTCATATAAATAGCGATCAATGAGGATTTTTCCTTTATCATTATGGAGGGGGTTATATCTTTTGTTCTCTTCCTTAGGCATGTACATATCACTATGATTTTCATCATATTCCTATGTTGGGTTGATCATATGTCCCAATGGATTTTTATCTTGGTTAGAGCCCTGTCCAATCCTAAGTTAGGCTCGGGTGTGGATAACCATTGTGAAAGAGGGATGTGATGAAATGTGATGGATGAGATGGAAGTCTTCAAATACTACTTCCATATAAAAATTGAATTACTAGTGGTCAAAAGGTGATGAATTAAGAAGATGGAATGACCAAGAATTACCAAGAGTCAAAGTCTTTTAAGAAACCAAACTATCAAGGATGAAGGAGTGATGGGATCAAATATCTTTGTCTACTAGCAAATGGACAAGTTGATTGGTGTTAGAAGACAAAGGTACCTAATAGATATGGAGATAATGATGGGTGTTATAGGGCATTGCTACCTGATAGATATGAAGATAATGATGGATGCTAGATTAGGATCTTACAAGACTATGTATAGTGATAATCCAAAGTTAAGAGGATATGATGAATAACGATTCAAAGAAGATGAGTGACCACTAAAATCTTGATTTTAAGATGAAATATAGTATTTAAAGAGAATAAGATGGGTGGAAGATAAAATATATGTGATATGTATAGGGTGAGATATGCAATGAATGAAGGATTGGACAAGAACAACTACTCGAGATAAATTATACATGAATGGAGGAATGGATGTGGATGAACTAGTTCCAAATAAAGATGAGGGTGAAATGGATGGTGGTTAGATTCTAATGAAAAAATGTGATGGGTGAATAGTAGTTATAGGTGATTTATATATAAAGTGGTGTGATATAAGATCTATCAAAAAGATGGATACACAAATAGATATTAGGCTATAAAGGAAGACACAAAAGAGGTCTTTATTATATGAATGTGTTATAGGGTGGATATAGATGGTAAATGGGATGGAGAATAGATAGGATGGATATGAAAGATTAAATAATGGTCAAAGATGGTATGAGGTGGATATGGGATGGTGTGATAGACAAAAACTAGCCAAAATACATAAATGGATAAGATGATATATATACAAGCTAGTTTGTAAAGATGTGAAGGGGAACATATACTATATGAAATTGTTATGGGATGGATATGGATGGGTAGTAGATGAAAATTTGGGCACTATAAGGTGAATATGAGATGGTAAGGTAAATATAGATTCAAAAGACAATGGTCAAATGTAATATGAAATGGATATGGGCTGGTGTGATAGTCAAAAATAGGTCAAAATATGGAATGATATATACAAGCTATTTGTGAAAGGGGGATATTGGGAGATATAGAGGATGGACTATATAGTGTGAATATGAGATGATAGTGGTCAAAAGGTGATGGATATGAATCAAGATGGTGGGCACAATATGGACAATAGATGTAAAATACAGATGAATGATCAATATAAAGGGGGGTATGTTATATAGATGCAGGGTGATGTAGAGATATGTCAAATGGGAGGTGAATGACTAATATATTACGGGTGATAGATATGATTTATAAGATAAGATAGGAAGATAAGATGAAAAAATGATGAGTTTTGACCTAGGAGATGTCTAGGGTATCACACAAAATATTGGTATGGTCAACTTGACTCACAAATAATATTGGTTTCATCACAACACTCAAACAACACATTCAAACATGATCCTAAATTACTCAACTATGATGGGTGTGTAACCCAATGCCCATAGCATCCAATGGCTTCATAAGTGAGGTTGTAGGCTGCTAACCCTTTGATGTATCGATCAAACCCTCTCAACCCTACTCGTACCTAATGGTTATTTCGGAGCTGATACTGACTCCTGTAGTGAAACACCTCTTACTGTCGAAGTCCCCTAGTCTAAGGTATACAAAATGATCTAAGTGCATCCCCAATATACACAATGGTATGTTAGGGCCCAAGTTTGTGTATGAGGTTTTTTTTATTACCCTGGGTCTTGGAGCTTAACCACAACTCACTCCACAAAACCCTTTATGGGGAATTATGCTTATGCTGTAGCGATAAATCTCCTAATATTTAAAATCTACCAGAACATGAAGTTTGGTTAGAACATGGTGGTGAAATCCATGACACTAACCCTTATACACTAAGCCCATACATGGGGATGAATTCCACATCATGTGTTATCCTAGGGGGTTAGCAAATAAGCAAAGCACACAATACAATTAATTAACCAATCTAATTACCTATGTGTGATGGGCATGATACTACAAATTATTTATGAGACAACACACACACACAAACAAGTATATACAAAAATGATTTTCATAATTAAATATAACAATATACCAAAAATATAATGAAAACTAAGATAAAATGCAAAAATGGCACCCCTCCTTGCAAGCACAAAGGTTAGAAATCTGATTGGAGTGCCTAAATCTTGAAGGGTCCTGCAATAAAAGGGCTAGCAATTTAAATTTCTATAATCTCATGAGTCCCTATGAAATTGTGAGTGCACAGAGTAAAACCATGACCAAAATGCATAATATCACAACTAGACTAACAAAATTGCTAATCAAAAGTCACAACATTGCAAGATGTTAATAAACCATTATGTCTAGCTAATAATATCATGACTATCTAACGATATCGCTACACAAATCGACAAAATTATAACTATTAACAAATCTCAATCTGTGATATTGTAGAAAGTAGTAGCAAATAAAATATATCCTAAGTGCTTAATTATATAATAAATTATAGGGCATATAATTAAGTACAATTTTTATGGTAGAATGCTAGCTTCCTAACAATTTAAACCTAAGCTATAAAGCTGCGACTATAAATGACAAAGTCGTAACTTGCAAGATAAAACTGTATGTCACAAGTTATGATATTGTAGAAGGGGTCAAAATAGTTTGTGTGGTGGGGTTTGAGATCTTGTTATGTCTTTCCCTTTCCCTCTGTGCTCCATGTAAATAAAAACCAACACTTGTCAAGGTCTTCCTACAGGTGAAAGGATTTTTAGACCAAAATATTTAGATGGAGGAATGATTACGATTTTTTTAAAATAGTTTAACTTGATTCACAGAATATTATAACATGTACCTAACTTGGAGATGCCACATAAAGTAAAAGAGGTTAGAGTTTTACTAGTTTCACAAAAGAAGATAATATCATGACTATCGACTATAAACCTATGATTATCAGAGCAATCTAGCTACTGATGCAGTCACGACTTTGTCAGAGATAATCAAATAAGTCTAGGTCTTTAGTTTAATATTTTCTTCCCTATAACCATATATTATAATATCCTCCCAATTTGAGAGAGGAACCTATATAAATATGTATTTAAGTGATTTCAAAGGATAGATTAACAGAATTACCCCAAAACTACTATATTTGACAATATCGCAAATAGGTCCTACAATACTATGATTATCAGTGTAATATTACAAGTATGAGAGTCATGTTTTGTTTAAAACATGACAATAGCTGGATTCTATGAGGATTTATTTCCTATCCTGCTCACATAAAATCACAAATAGGAAAATGATCTGCAAGGAGGGGAGGATTAGCATAAACATATGACAAAATGATACTTAACTATTACATTTGTCAATATCGTAATTATAATCTAAAATATCACTATTGTTAGGACAAAATCATGACCATCAAAGTTACGATTTTGTTGAAGCCTAAAACCCCTAACTGTTAGTAACTAAATGGCAATATCACAACTGGCATCTACAAAATTATGAATACTAAGGCAAAGTCATGATTCACCTGTACATGTCAAAATTTGAAAATTAGGCTTAAATCTATGCCTAGTTGGTCTTTCAATCACTTAAATCAATGCCAGCAATGGTATTAGAATGAATAAAGGAGGTTGTCCTACCATGGTCACCAAAATGTGCACCAAATTTTAGATTTATGCAATATTACTAAACTTAGTAAATAAAACCTAAAACTTAATAGCACTAATAAGAATGGATACAAGAGGCAAATCAAAATGAATAGAGCACACTTACCATCATTTTTACCTCTTTAGACCTCCTTTCTAGGACTTGTATTTGAATGATTTGATATCAAAATTTGAATTATTGGATTGATTAAGAACTGTTGACAATGGCTTCCAATGCTTGTGTGAAGTGGATAATAGCTTGGATGAGTGATAGAGTGCTTGTATGGATGCTAATATAGTGGCAAAGTGATGGTTTGATGGCTTTCTAGTTACTTTGGCCATGGCCCAAGCATGGCCTTTTATAGGAAAATGGAAGGAATTTTGGAGGAATTTTAAACTATTTAGAACTCTCTAGTTTAGAGACTTCTAGAGTCTTAGAGGAGCTTCTTCAGTTCTAGAGACTTCTCCATTAGTTTAGGGGATAATGAGGGGATTAGCTAGGAATCAATGAGGTTTAGGGCTCATAGGGATGTAGGAATGGCTAGGGTGGTAGGGTGGCTAGGGTGTTAGGTGAATAAATATGAATTTTAAATTGTCAAGTTGGTTTAGGGAGTAGGTTAGTAGGTAATAGGATTTACTAGGGGTTTGATGGGGGAATTAATTAGTTTTAGAATGGGGTTAAAGGTTTATGAGATATAGGAATGAGATGGGGATTTTTAGGCTATTGACTAGTTAACATAGGAAATATAAAAATTAGACTAAATTAGTGGAAAATTAGTATAGTTAGCGGGGCGAGCATAATTTAGTATATACAAATGTTATTATACATATACGCTACACTGTTCATATTTACCTATTCTTAGTAACTTGGTTAATTTGCAACTTCACTAACAAAATTTGTAACATAATCATTGTGTATACATTGACTAATTAATACATTATACATACTGCATAATCATAGTGATTTGAATATAATCCTCTATGCATGTAATACCATGCCATTCATAGGGTCACTATATTATACAATCATAATCTCTTCCATGGATTGAATAACATTAGTCCCAACTCTTCCTTACACCTATCATTGTCTTTATTTGGCATTCAATATATAAGTATTGTAGTTTTAGGTATTCTTATGCATGTATGCTTTGTTATTCATATTCATATTATCTATTATATATTGAATAGATCCATGATATATATATCCAACCAAGGTTATTCATATTATCCTTTATACATTGAACAAATCAGATCTATTTAGCATAGCATAATGAACAGATCACCTTATATACATAGGATGCTATATATGTAAACTATCCCTATTATGCGATATTGAATCCGATTTTCCTAATAGTTCAGTCCATTTGTGTGTGTTTATATATATATATATATATGTAATTCTGATTCCTGGAACAAGAGTGCACTGTACAAAGGTAAATATATGTAGTTTTAATTGATCTAATACATTATTGCTCTTATTTATACATGTTGTATAGATGCCACATGTATCTGTAATGTAATAATAGTCCAACATTATTATACATGTCTATATAAATTTGTTGTAAATGAGCTTTAATCTATTCGCTATAGTTTCACATTAATTCATTATTTATATCCACATAAGCTCTGATACTTTAGTTTTAAATAGAATTTAAATAGCAAATTTATACCTGTTATTAGTATCATGGTAATACCAGTATCCTTACTTTTGATAAATCATATTTAATTAGATTTCATAAATTATCTTCATTATAATAAAAAATACAAACAAGTTTGTTAGAAGTCAAATTTAATCTTATAATGTTATTTGCAATAATGAGTATATTCATCCATGTACTTAGACATAAAGCTAAATTCTAAACAATAATTTTAATTATTTCACCTACCTGGCAAAGTATTCAATGTTGGAACGACTTGATCTGACAAACTTCTTCCACTTCGTGTTATTCTTCTATACCCTAGTTCTTTTCTTCTCCAACTCATGCCCTTCTACACTCTTCTCTTATCCGTTCTTGTTTTCTCTTCTTCTCTAATCCTCTCTATCCTATGCCATCCTCTTCTTTCCTTCTTTCTTTTTAAATAACTCTTTCTATTGTATTATCATGAAAAGGCGTAGTTTTATTTTCTTTTTTGTTTTGTTCTATTTTTTTTTTAAGTTTCCAAATATATTGTTTTATTTATTTTAATTCCTTTATTCATTTTTTTATCTTTTGATGCTTTTTCAATATATATATTTTTTATAATAATACATTTACTAATTCTCTTTTATTATTTATGTATTATTATAAATAATAACTTATTATTCAAATTGAATTAAAATAACCACAGTACAAATCCTACAAGGTTAATTCCACATAAACATAAATTTGAACTAAACAAACACACATGTTCAATCATCTAAATGCAGAATATTGTCATTAAGTACTTATGCTAACCATTCAACTATGCATAAAATATGTACTAATAATTTGGTGTGTGCAAGTTTCTAGCCAATTTCTTTGTCGTTTCCCAACATCTCCATCTATGTCACCCTCTCTGATGATACTCTCCCTTCGTCACGCTCTAAGGGATGAGTTCTCCTACATCAAACTCATAACAAGTAGGCAGTTAGACCATACCATCATGATATACATACATCATAAAATATAGCTAAAATAATGAATTAACATAATCATGCTGTAAGAATATAATCTATAGCTAACTCATAGCAATGTAATCATGTAACCTAAACAATATCCAACTGTCCCATAACAACATATATCTCAAAGCTTAGTTAATAATAAGCAAATCAAATTAACAACTATAATTATCCACGAATAATCAAGTAAGTTTGTTTAAAGAGGAATCAAGATGTAACATCCTTCCCCCTTAAAACTAGTCATTGACCCAGATGACTCTTATTCAAATATAAGTTTTGAATTAAAATATTATTCAGTAGAAAAATAACATAGTATAAAGAATAAAATTGAGCTAAATAAATGTGAAAATTGCTTGTAAAACTCATCATAGTTCTCCCAAGTAACACCATCCTCAGAGTATTGGTCCCATAGGGCTTTGCACTGTGACATCTCTCGATTATGTAAATGAAGTTTGAAAGTGTCAATTACTTTGATTAGTTCTACCATGACCACCCTAAGATCTAGAACCTGTAAAGCATTCCAATCCAACACATGCATAGGATCAACTATATACATTTTAAGATAAGAAACATGGAAGACATTATGTAATAGAGCCAGGGTTGGTGGTAATGTAAGCCTATATGCTATAGGATTGACCACTTCTAACACCTCGAAGGGTCTCACATATGCTACAAGATTGACTTCCTAAATTTAATCAAGCTTTTTTATAGCTTAACCTGTAGGAACACTTTATCACCCACTAAAAAATGTCTATCTATCCTCTTCAGATCAACATAATTCTTTTGCCTATCATTAGTCTAGACCAATCTTTGCCTAATTAATCTAGCTTATTCTTCCATTTTTGAAAGCATCTTAGGTCCAAAGACTACCATGTCCTCCAGCCTATCTTAACCGATTGGTATACTGCACCTTCTTCTGTATAATGCCTCAAATGATGTCATCTTCAATGTTGATTGGTTTGAGTTATTGTATGCAAAATAAACCAATGGAAGATAATTTTCCTACTTTTATTGTTGACCTATGCAACACATATGAAAAATATCCTTTAACACCTGATTAACTCACTCAATCTAACCATCAGTCTCTAGGTGATATGTAGTGTTGAAGTTTAGTTGTGTACCCAATGCTGAATTCAAAGTTACCCAAATTGAATTCAAAGTTACCTAAATCCTATAAGTCATCTTCAAATCACAAGTCAAAATAATCTTCTCTGAGAATTCATGGAACCTATACACTTCCTTTACGAACCTCTTCGCAAGAGTAGGTGCAACACCTGCCAAATTGCTTTGTATAAAATGAGCCACCTTTTTTATTTTACCAACTACTACCAAGATCATATCGTGCCTAGTTCATGACATCGGTAAAATTTGGACAAACTCCATATTAATCGCTTGCCACTTCCATTTTGGTATATCATGTAAATATAAAAACCTAGCTAGATGCACATGTTTAGATTTTACTCATTGACATTCTAGATAACATGACACATAGTCAGTGACATATTTATTGATTCCCTTCAAAAAATATAGTGTTCTAAGCTCTACCATGAGCTTGGTTACTCCTAGATGTCCTGAATATAGGGCATTGTGAAATTATTTTAGCACTATGCTTTGTAAATTCTCTCGATCTGATTTATAGATCCTTCCATTGTAATGTAAAAGACTATCACTCTCTAATTTGAATCCTTTATACCTAAGAATATGAGCATTCTCAAATAATTCTTTTTTGACCTAATTATAGAATTCATCTCCTACCAAAAATTTGATTACTTGACCCCCGAAAGTACTCCTGATAGTAGCCACGACTACTATGTACCTTATATGACTTAGGGCATCAACTACTCTATTTTTCTTGCATTTGATATAGTTTATATAAAAATCATAATCATACAAGAACTCAAGCTAGTGTCTCTAATGAGCATTCAAATTTGGTTGGCTGAAGATGTACTTGAGTCCCAAGTTATCTATCTTGAGTTCAAATGATTTTCTCAACAAGTAATACTGCCAAACTTGCAAAACATGCACAACTGTTGTAAGTTATAAGCCATGAGGGGCATAGTTCACCTCATAAGGATTTAGCTTTCTTTATTCATAAGCTACCACTGTGCCATCCTGCATAAGGAATCCTCCTAGTCCATCCCCTAACGCATATATGATCATTGAAAATTGACCATTGGGATCAGGAACTCTTAGCACTGGTGTTGAAATAAGCCTTTTTTTCAATTCCTGAAAAGCTACTTCACACTTTTCTGACTAGATAAATCTTTGGTTCTTACGTTGCAAAGAAGTAATTGGATTCGTTATCTTAGAAAAATTCAGAGTGAATTTCTTGTAATAGCCTGCTAATCCCATAAAACTTCTTACCTCATGCACATTCCTTTGTAGCGACCATCCCATAATGGCTCTTATCTTTGTTACGTCTATATAAATTTCATCTGTAGAAATAATATGTCCCAAATATTGCACCCTCTATAGGAAAAATTCATGCTTAGACAATTTACCATACAACTTGTGCTTCCACAACCATTGTAGAACTGGTTTCAAATGCTAAAGATGCTCCTCTTAATTCTTAGAGTATATAAAGATATCATCAAAAAATACCAAAATAAAGGGATCTAAATAATCTCTGATCACACATTTCATGAGATTCATGAATATTGTTGGTGCATTAATCAATCCAAAGGGTAACACTGTGAACTCATAATGCCCATAGTAAGTTCTAAATGTTGTCTTCAAAAACCTCATCCCTAATTCTCAGCTGATGGTATCTTGCTCTAAGATAAATCTTAGAAAAGACCATTACTCCCCACATTTGATTGAAAAGATCATCTATATGAGGTAGCAGATACCTATTTTTTTAGTAGTTGCATTGTTCAACATTGTATAATTAATACAAAGTTGAAGAGTACCATCCTTCTTGACAAACACAACTGGTGCACCCCATGGTGATACATTTGTCCTAATCAACCCTTTTGACAATAGTTCTTGGTATTGAGCCTTCAATTCAATCAAATTAGTGGTTGTCATCTTGTATAGTTCCTTAGATTGAGGTTTCGAACCAGGTATGATATTGATAGAGAAATCAAACTCACTTCTAAGAGGCAATCCTAACAACTCTTCCAGAAACGCATCATGAAAATTACAAAAGAATGGATAATATTCAAGAGATGGTTCCTTAGGTTCCTCCATTTCATTTATCTTGTTGATAAATAATTGACACCCTTTTCCTTAGGCCCTCTTGATTTGCATTGAAAAAATATGTTGCAACCTCAACTCTCTTTTCTCATCCTAAATTTTTGTTTGATTTCCAAAATCATCTAGAGACTCAACCTTCTTCAAGTAGAAGTCAACCTTGGCTTTATGTTTCTAAATCTATTTGAATCTTAAGATCACATCATATGACTCCAGTGGGGATACATACAAATCCACTACTATTGTGAATTTGGGTAACCTACCCTCTTCTTCAACTAAACACTTATCAACCATGACTTTTGAGTCATTCCCATACTGTACTAACCATGTATTTGTCATTACTCCTCTTCTATATAACTTACTAAGCATTTTAAACATTATAAAACATTCTTTAGCCCCTATATCTATCAAAATAGAAATTAAACATTTAAATAAAATACCTGACAGCTCTATGGGTAAAGCTTGAAATTTGATTTGTCGATTATCAATTGCTACATAAATACACCGTTGTAAAGTTCCTTATTGAGGGGTAGGACCTTTGTTCTTTGACTTGTGTTGAGTGCACTCACGAGCATAGTGGTCATCTCCATAAATAAAGCAACCTTCAGATGGTCCTTTCCTGTCATCCTACTAGTTTCCTTTGAAACCATTACTCAATTTTTTATTGCCTGAACTATTGTTAAATTTGTCATTATGACTTTTAAACTGCTTCTTAGAGTCTCCACTCCTCTGCTTCCAGTTCTTCTTTTTGAAAGTTGACTTAGAACTTCCAAACTTTTTTTTAACATGTCCCTGGACTATGCAAGAGATTTCAACTTCTGCTCCTCCTTGACTACCTTCTTAAAAACTTGGTCCATGGTAGAATGTCCATGAACATCCACTTCTTCACCAATATGGGGTTTCAATCCCATGATGAACTTACTAATTTTGAACCTCTCATCTATTTGGTACTTAAGTACATACTTCAGAAGTTTGGTGAATTATTCATAGTATTCATTCGTTGATAAGTCTCCCTACTTTAGATTCTATAAATCTATGAACTTATGATCAAAATACAATTGTGTAAGCCATTGTGATCTAAACAAAGTCACAAACTAATCCCAAGTAGTTGTGGTCAAGTTAAGATACATTTTCAACTTCTTGTTGGCCCACCACGTAGCTACCTCACCAACCAACTGGTATGATCCCCACACTACTTTAGTGATCCCAGAGTAGTTTTGAATCTTGAAATACTTATCCATATTAGTTAGCCACACTTAAGCTCCATCACCCAAAATAGTTCTATCGAGCTTAGGTGGACTCACCTTTTTGATATCTCTAGCCAACTCTACAACTATCTGTAATGATGGGTGTTAGGGGGCTGAAGTGGGAAATAATGTTGGTCATGAGAAAGTAACTTATGTATTCTCCCTTTATAGCTTGTAATGTAATGGCTTCCACCCATTTTTTAAATTATTATGTAGCTGTGATGATAAATTTATGACCTCCTGTGGATTCTAGTTTTATCTTACTGATTAGAACAAAACCCATAACATGAATGACCAGAGAGATATTATGGGTTGTAGTTGTTATGAAGTGACATGGTGTAGGTTATTATGGCATTGACATTTGATGCATAGATTGGCATATTCTTGGCATTCTTATTCCATGGTTGACCAATAGTAACCTTGTCTGAGTAATTTGCGTGACATCGATTTATCATTGAAATGACCACATATTCATTGTCATGCACCTGTTTGATAGCCAAATTGACTTCCTCGACTATCAAACATTGGAGCAAGTGTCCTTTGAAATATATTTTGAATAATTCCCCACCAGTAATGATATATTGGAGGGGATTTCATTGTAGTTTGAAATTTTCAATTCTTGTGAAATGTTTGGTACAATAAATTTATGTAGAAAATTGTATATATCGAAGAACCATTCAGATGATGTTGTATTATGTGTGGTAATTAAAATTATTAGAGTTATGAGGTTTGCATGGGACATCGATGGAAATTGTAATCATTTGATAGTGAAGATAGCCTAGTCTTCATCTATGTCAATTGAGATCAATGATGTTGTACTGGCTTTTATATCAGCATGATGATTAGCTTTAATGGAATGCTTTTAATAGAGAAATTATCAAACTAACCTTATAGACATTGAACCATAATATTGTAGGGAATGAGGCATTCTTCTTTGGTTTGGTACACATTTTTGACCTAATTGACAATTAATTATGAATCCCCATAAACTTTAATTAATTTGATTTAGAGAGCTTGAACTACTTAAAAGCCTAAAATAAGAGCTTTGTATTCTACAATGTTGTTGGTACGTGAAAAATTGGGTCAATAAGTGAGGGGTACCATGTGTCAAAGCGGGTCGATGAAAATAATTCTAGCTCTAACACTAGATGCACATCTAGAACCATCAAAGAACATTATCCATGTGTCAGAAGTGGTATTATATGTTGTGAAGTCATCTTTGAAATTGTCATTGATAGGATTTGTGTCTAATAATGGGACTACTTCCAATTGACCTACAATCATCTAGCCTTTTTAAAAATTTTATAAGATTATCTTGAGGTCAAATTCTATGAGCAACATAACCAATTTTACAACACGACCTAAACAATGTGGTTTTGACATGAAGAACTTAAAGAATTAAATTTTATAATGACTCGTGCCTCATTTTTAATCATATAATGTTGGAGCTTCTAAGTAGTGAATACTAGTGCCAAAAAAAAAAGTTTTTCTATTGTTGGATAATTTCATTTACAGTCAACAAGTGTATGACTGCTGTAGTAAATGGCTTGCTCTTTATATTGATCGTCGTGTTGTGCTAAGAGTGCACCAAGTGCATGATTTGTCATTAATAGGTAAAAGAAAAGTGGTTTTTAAGTGTTGATGGTACCAGTACAGGTGGGTTTAGCAAGTACTATTTGAGTGTGTTAAAGCTTTCTTGACATGTGATGTCCCATTAAAATTTCATATCCTTTTTAAGTAATCTAATGAATGATTGAGTCTCACTTGCGAGTTGCCCACAAATTGGTGTATTGCCCGAATCTTGTCTTGTAGGGAGCAAAGTTGATTTAAGTTGGTAAGAGGAGGCATGTCCATTATGGCTTTAAATTTATTGGGGTCAACCTTGATACTACACCGTGATATTATAAATCCTAAGAGTTCACTCAATGAAATCCCAAAGATACATTTATTGGGATTGAGTCATGCATTATATTTTCTTAGTTTCTCAAAAATCTATTGTAAATCTATTGCATTGCATTGTGTTGTTATTTTGATTTTGAAAGCAAGTCATCGACATAATCTTTGAGTATTTTATGAATGAGATCATGAAAAATATGTGTCATTATTTTTTGGTATGTTGCTCTTACATTTTTTATTCCAAAAGGTACGACTATATAGCATCAAGTGCCCCATGGTGTAGTAAAATAAGTTTTTTCTTGGACTTATTCAATTATCTTAATTTGGTTTTAACCAATAAAACCATCCATAAAAGAGAAAAATTCATAGCCTGCATTGGATTAAATGATCATATCGATATTGGGTAGAGGAAGATCATCCTTGAAACATGCTTTGTTCAAGTATTTAGAATCACAACAACATCGGATTTGGCCATAAGGTTTTATAACAACAACAATATTAGCAACTCATTGGGGATGAGCAAATGGTCAAATGAAACTAAAATTTGGGAGCCATTATATCTCATCTTTGATAAAAGAGCAATTTTGGGGTGCATTTTTCAATTTTTTTGTTTAACCAACTTTGCATTGGGATAGAGTGTAATCTTGTGTGCTATGATGGAGGGATTGATGCCAGGCATATTGGAATAAGCCCAAGCAAGAAATTTAGGAAAATATTTTAAAATCTAATGAATATTTGTATCTTATTCTTTACATAAGGAAACAACCAATAGTATGATACGAGGATCAGTACTTTTGCCATAATTTAAATTGATCGTCTCTTTGTTGAGTAACATAGATTGATCCATAGTGTATGGTGTTGTAGGTATAGTATCATTTGTATCAGGTAAAATATCATCATAATCATCTAAATGTTTACCAAAGTATGCCTAGGCATTTTTGGAATGAGGAAACCTTTTCTTATGATAGAAGGGAGATTCTTGTATACCGTTAGGAATTCTAAGAGAGCTTCATCATTAGTGAAAATTTCAAAAGTAGGTAGATTCATAGAAGTTGTATCATTGATAAGATCAGGGTAAATAACTGAGAATATAGAAACATGATTTATCATATCGTCTGCCTATAGAATAGGTGGATAAAACAATATATGCTGAGAAGTATGGTGAGAGAACTTGGCATTGGATGTGTTGTCTTTATATACAAGTCCTTCTTTACCCTATTGATCATATGCTTCAATGGGATTAAGGATTCCCTTCTCGTGCTTACCAAGGCCTTGTCCTGTGTAACCCATTTTTTTGAAGTATCTCAATGCAAAAGGAGAAGTAAACTTATTAACTTGTACTTTGGAAGTATCTTGGGGAGTGATACATGAATTTTGTATAGTGGATTGGTGTGGTGTTGTAGAAAAATCCATGTCAAGAATATAATTATGTGAAGGCTCTATATGTTTATAGTATTTGAATGGTTCTTGACTCATAAGACAAGTGTAGATATGACATTTGTAGTTGATCTTTAAACATGCATGTAAAGTGGATGGAACTACATGCATATCGTGAATCCACGCTCTTCTGAGTAATATATTATAATTAAGATCATAGGCATAACTTGACACATGGTAGGTAGCATTCTAGGCCCCATTGTAAGGTTTAGTATGATTTGACCCAAGACTTTGTGTGAAATATTATCAAACCCTCAGATGTTCATATCAAAAGGATCCAAATCCTTAGCATGTATATTAAGAAATCAAAGAAAAGAGATATTGCAAATGTTCAATCCCAATCCATTATTAACTAAAACCCATTTGATACCCACCTTGTTAATTCATTATGCTATGTAGAGAGGCAGTGTAAATATATGATGTGTTGAGGCGGGAGATCTTCCTTTTCGAATGAGATATGCTCTTTAAAACATTTCATGGTATTAATGATGGAAATAACATAAGTTGGCTCAGATGTTCAAGGCACCTGAGTATCATGGAGTGTTGCATACAAAATGTATTTATATGTGTCAAAATGTTATAGGAACTCTAAAATGGAAACTTTAGCTGACAAAACACTGCTCTAGTTGACAAAGCTATAGCCATGGGTTTTGCTAACTTGCCAAGCTTTGAGACCACATGTAGAGATCATAACCTAGATTGTAGGGTCTACTAAGAGCATATAGATGGTATAGAGGTGGGATGGTGGCTAGGTGTGTTTGCTTGAGAATTAGGAAGGATATGTGAGACCACTAATGTTCCCTTTATTTCTAGGAGCAAGAGGGAAGGAATCAAAATGAACCAAAGAGCAAAAGGCATCTAAAGGATACTTGTTAATTTTATGTAATGAATGGTATCTTATGTAATGTATGCCCTATGTGTTTAAAGATTTATGTCTTAATTAAATTTCACATAAGAGAATGATAACATGCTAAATAAATTATGAAACATGACATGCATTTTAATTGATATAAAGCATCATGTATACTTGTATTTATGTCTATTCTGAGTTCATTTTAAATTCAAGGAAAAAAGCATGTAAATGAAAGTATTAAACTTTGTAACAAAAAGTGATATGCTTCTTCTATCATTATTATCATGATTACCAATAAAACAAAAAAATGTATGGATCTAAAATCTAAAATATGGGTCTGAGAATGCTGAAAAGACAAACCATATCGTTATCTAGGGTTAGGGTTTTTGCAATATTCAAAGTACGTCAGGTTCACCAAATGTTTTAACCGTTTAGGACTTAGATGAATGTAAATCCTATGTTATTAAAGATTATAATAAATCATGGTAGAAATATGCAATAAATACATCAATTGGTTTGTTACATAATTGACTAAATTTGACCTTTCTAAAAATAACAATAAATAAAGTAAATGAGAACTTAGCTAGAAAATGATTAAGACAGATGATCTAATTGTTGAAAACTAAGGTAGAGGTTGGTTTGAGTGTCATAAATAAGATCTAGGTGTCAAAAAATCTCCTAGATAGTAGTGCCATGTGGCGCTAGTGTCCCTATTTTGATGGTAGTGTCCTCTATGTAGGACTATTTTGAGCTTTTAGGTGCACATGTGTCTAGGTCTATCAAGCCTATTTCTATATGCATGAGTTCTAAAACTCTTTAGATGACTTGTTTTGATTGATTTTATGAGAAAACCCTAATCCTCCATGTTGTTAGGGCATCCAATTGATACAAGTAATAAAGTGTGTTTGTTAGGGTGGTAGGTTGGACATCCTCAACACCCCATTTTGATGAGAGTTGCCTACATACCAATACTATGGAGAGGGATCAAGCTTGAGATAGTTCTCCCCTCCTAAGTGTTGGTGCAAGTTCAAGTGAAGCCAGTATGATTGTAGACTCGAGTGCTTTGAATGTGCTTGAGATTGGAAATTTGAGGTTAAGAATGTTGTAGATGGTAGTATGTAGAATTAGGGCATAATAGGGATTGATACCTTAATATGCACAACTTGTTATGAGTTTGTATGTGTAATTTGTATCTCATTTCCATTTAGTGGCTAGAGGGCTAAAAGTCATGTACATGTACTATTTTGGTGCTTGTGCAGATGCTAAAATAGGTCTAGGTTGACCTTAAAAGGTCTAAGATTTAAAAAGTAATTTGTTTATGGAAAAATGAGGGAAAGGATAGTAGCACTAATATTGGGGTGCTACTATCCCTATTATGGAACTAGTGTCCAAGTGGCAGAACCTAAGGCACGAAGGGCTAGGAAGCAAGATTGAGGTTTTGGGACTACTTTAGGGATGATTAGGAATGCCTATGTCCCACACGAAGGTTGGATAAGTGTGAAAATAGGCCCTAAAATAGGTCTAGGGCTAAGATAGGGATAAGTGGTATCAAGAATCACTCTTAACACTCAATGTTATTTTAAGTGAATACAAAAGGTAAACACTCCAACACAACTCTTGGTCCCTTATTTTGAATGTATTGTGCTAAGAATGTTTCCTCTAACTCAATATATGTTAGCAAAGAGGCACTAGGAATATGATGAAACCAATCCAAAACTTTACGAGTTAAGCTCTTAGGAAACACTTTAATTATAATTCTATAATTATTATATTTATCCTTAAAAGCTCTAAAACCCTTAAGATGTGGAAAAGGATCGCTGATTTTCATGAGGTAATGATTAATTAAAGGTCTGGCACACTTTTAGGTTTCCATATATAGCATTAAAATCCACATAAACATTATATGCTTTGTTTTTTAGGGAGGAGAGATGCATTATGTGTTGTAAAACACCCATAACATGAATTAAGGCTATGAATTCTTGGGAATACATGCAAAGATTTTTAAAGGGCTCATTTAATGGCTAAGTTTTATTATTAATTGTTTCCATAGGTACACTATTTTGATTAGTGTAAGATGGTCTAGGCACAAGATCCTCTATACTAGATATAAGTATAGGAGATCCATTGCAAACATTGTTAAGTCTCTATAGAAACATCACTACATAATTTAGAACTAATATCACATTTATTTTCTAAAGGGAAAATAATAGCATCACTTTTAATTTCTAAAAAAGAAAGAGCAACATCACATTCATAAGCATCACGTAAAAGAATGTTGCATTGTAATGAAGTAAGAGGAATATCATTAAATTTTGTAACTAGAATCATGGCACATAAAAATATCATTGCAAGGCATGACATTATTTGATCCAATATGTAAATGTTTTATCCATTGTTTTAATATATCTTCATTCTTAAGTGGAACTATAATAATAAGTGCTTTAATAAATTCAGTGTTGCTTTCTTCTTATTCTAATGAATGACTAGTAGAATGTTGTGTAAAGGGATAAGAAGAATTAACTTCTTGTATTTTAAGCTCATTGTATTACTCCTCTTCTTCACTGTGATAATAAGAAGATAAATCACCAACATTGTAATCTTCAACATCATCATTATCATAACTCTCATAATCATTTCCTTCACTTTTACATGCATAAATTCCTCATCTACATAAGCATTGATATCAATCACACAAAACATGATCATTTACAACTTGATTTGTCCATACATTATCATAGGTACATAGTATGGAATGATTAAATGATAAAGGGTTCCATAGAGATAGACTCATTAGGGTTTCGAGGATGTGTATTCATAGTAAATTTTCCAAACCCTATAATGACAAAGAAAATAAGCACAAAGCCTACTCCTAATACAAGAGCAAAAATAGAGAGTTGAATACAAAAATATAAAACCTTAGTGAGAGAAGGAATAAATCCTAAGAGGACATTAGGTGTTCAATGTTTTGGATAAAGAACGGGTTCACCAATATGTTTTATCTATTTTTGGATTAATGAGACTCTAATAGAATAAAAATAATAGAATATTTTGATTGATTAATACATATAATAACTAAATAAATGAGTGTAAATAGTAAAATATAATAACTTGTTGTTTATAGAAAATAATAGAAAAATGTAGTATTTAGCTTATTTCTAATATGTGCAAGTTTGTGACAGGGTACAATCATCAACACATATCAGGAAAGGGCCTATGAATACTCAAATATGGAAATAGAGCCTCTATGTGAGCATGGTTAAATTTGAAAATTTTGGACATGTGTATAGTGTGACACTATTTTCTAGAGTACAAAGCTTTCCTATGTGTTTGTGTTAATTTGTGACAATTATGACTATTGTGTCTGCATCTACTAAGGGCTCCTATTCATGTAGATGTCTTCAATACCACCTGAATGTCTATATTTTACTTCTCCTTGCTTCCAACCCTAGGTATGCACTATAGATGAGATTAATGATAATGGGGACAATGGGTAAAAAGGATGGGTTGGATTGACCCAACCATCCCCAATGAGCAATCGAGTGTTGCCTACATTTTCAATGCTTTGAAGAGGTCTTAAACCTCATGTAGTTCTCCTACTAATGTGGATATGTACCAAATCATACTGGTGTCTATCTAGAGAAATTTCACCTAGGCCTTCTTTTGGTTAAAGCATGCAAATATATATATCTCTTATAAGCTTCAAAATTAGAATAATTACAAGCTAAATTACTATTATCTGCTCTAATTTTGCCTTTATTAAATATATACTTTCATGTCCCTTGATCCCTCTAAGGTATTCACATATATAAGTATCTCTATTTTGAATTGGGAATCTATTGATTAAATGGTTATATCAAGCGAACAATTGGGGCTGACTGAACCCCTCAAACCCAATTATAACCACCTAATAGACATTAGGGATTGATTAGAGCAAATTACACACCTTATTTAAATATCTTGGTAATTGGTTCATTTTGGCATGTAATTCAACCTAATTGAAACCCATAAACACAATTGTAACTACTTAGAATAATTGGAGATCAATTATTCCCAATTGTGCACTTGATCAAATCAATTGAGTAATTAATTCAATTAGTTATGTAACTAGGGATAATTGAACCCACCTTGACACCAAAACCAAATTACAACCAATCAAACTACATTAGTGCTCAAATAGGCCCAATTACATACTTGATTGAATAAAGCGAGTAATTAGTTTACTCAAGCAGACAATTGATGTTGGCAGGAAATATGGAACCAAGTTTTAAGAGTAGAATGCTAAAGTATCATTAAAAGACTAGATGAGAAGCATGACAAGATAAAAGGGCAATGGTAACCACTTGAGGACTACCAAGCTGAGACATCTAACACCCAAAAGATTCATTTTAAGTAGTTTAATGTAATATTATGAGTTTTTTTAATTTTAAATACAATTAAATTATATAGATATAGGTATCATTACCTTTAAGTAATGAATTGCAATATATTGAGTAAACATACATTTAAATTAGAGCCTCTTTCGACCAAGGTGTAATAATTTAGAAGGATCCATTTCATCAAAATCACTTCAATTAAACCTAACTTAATGTATCCAATATCTTCAAAAAATCATGCTTTAATAGATGACATGACATACCATCATTCTCATTAATTAACCTACATGGTTTAGCAAGCTACCACTAGTAGAATGGCGGTATAACACTTCTTTCCATACATCTTCCAAAATGTCTCTATTTATGGTAGTGTATAGATACCCTCCACCATCCATTACCTCATCTGTGAAAGTGAGACCAAGAGTTTGAGCAATCGAAGAGCACATTCAACAGCAACATGAGGTACTCTTTGGTCTCAAGGAGAACTTGGCCATGACACAAAACAAAATGAAACAACAAGATGATTAACACACGGGTGAAAAATATTTGTAAGTAGGATGTCTGTTTTTTCAAGGTTGCATCCATATAAACAAATGCCATTGAAACAATAAAATAAAGATCACAAACTATCATTGAAGTATTATGGTCCTCGTCCGATCTTGCAAAAACTTGATAGCATGGGATTCAAATTAGAGTTACTTTAGTTAGAAAAAATACATCATGTCCTTCATGATTCCTATTTGAAAAAACTCACTGGTTAAAATATTTTATCCCAGACAGAGTTACAAGAGCTTGACGAATAGGGAAGACGAAGAGGAAAGAGTTGTCGCGGAACTTGAAGTGATATCCCAAACACCCACTAACAGACTATAGACGAGGGTGATCATATAGTATATTATAAAGTGAAAGAACTTGCCACTAGACATACAACACGGGAAGATGAAACATTTACAAAGAAGCATTCTCAGATGGTTAACATTGAGCACGATACTTGTTTTAAAGGGGGTATGTGACGACCTTATATTTTGACGTGTATTGGGATGTTTGTGATTGACCTGTAACACACAAAACCTTTTAAATCAATAATTTGATAATCTATAGGTTGCATTCTATTAAGAGTAGTCATCATAATCCTATTAAAGTGATCCCATAATCGTATTAGGATATTAATCATCATATATTTCAAATTATATTATTATTGTAGAGATTATAGAGGTTGCCCCCTCAAAATGACCTAGTCTTATATTACAATACTTTACTCTTATAATACATGAATATTCTATTCTCGCAAATAATTCTACTTACATGTTATATTTATGATCTATTAATGTGATTGTGTTTTTGTAATATAATGAATTTATTACACATAATAAATCTTTCAACTTTATTATTCTCGTCAAGATGATCAATATCAAATCGATTTATCAATCTAATATCAATTCACAATATTATTATTCATAACCATTTTAAAATATATATATATATATATATATATAAACACATCAATAAAATTTTAATATAAATTAATAATTGACAAACACAAAAATATCTTTTAACAACCCAAAAAAAAAATTCCAAAACCAAAAATTAAGCGTCAACATAAATATATCAATCAATGAAAATTTTAAAGCTACTCATACAACTTTTACTTAAAAGATGAAGCTTTCTCCCATATCGAGCTAGGCAACATTTCTTGACGTGTCAAACACCTTCAATCCTTATCCAAAGATGCTTTCTCCATCATTCATTTGTCGTATTATAAACAGTCCCTTAGTCCATAAATATGACTCCTCACCCTCGCTGGATGAAGTCACATTCTAAGTTAAATCTTTTAATCCATCTTCCCAAATAGATAAACAGGGATTTTTTTTAAAATAAAAAATTTGATTATATATAAAATTTAAAAAAAATTATTAATATATGTTTTGAATATAATTAGTATTCTTTTTGGGAGGAGGTGATGGGGATTGTGAAGTAAGTTATTTTGGAGAACTCTATTCAGAATGTAAAGGGCAATCTTCCAATGATCTTTGACGAGTATTATTGTTTCTGTGCAACCTATTAATAGTTGGTTTATCACTATTCATGATGATCTACTGATGGTTAGCTTATCACTATTCATGATGACCATCTAAATAACTAGAATCTTCGGAGATTCTTATAGAACTCCCTGTGTAATTAGCGCTTCTCAAAAATAACCATCTGTCCCTGGAATGGTGGCCTATACTTTTTAATGATTCATTGTTGCTTGGTAACCTTCTATAATTATATTTTTTGTTTAATAAAATGTAAAACATTCTAATAATATAATTAATATTAATATTCTTAAATTAAATTATATAGATATAAATATTTATGTTTTTAAGTAGTGAATTATATGTTGAGTTTGTTTTGGTTTATATATATAATTTAATTAAATAAATATTGACATTTTTGATTTTTTTTTATATTTTTGATAATATTATATGGAATTATTGAATTATATAAAATGTTGATATCTTTTTGTATATTTTGGAAATAAATATATAATAAATTTATAATGTTGAGTAAGTATACATTTAAATTAGTGAGTTTCTTTGGTTAAGCAATCACGAATAAGGAACATCCATGCCTCCAGAATTATCTAAGGTACAATTTTGGTTTTAACTATTTCACTCCATATTAAATATATATAGAGATTCGTACTTTGGTGGATGAATATAAATAACCATCATCTTCAAGACTACGAACTTTTTAATGACATCTTTATTTTTAAATAATAAATTATAATATATTAAATAAACGTATATTTAAATTAAAGTCACTTTCAATTAAATTATTACTATTTAAAAATAATTTTATCGTACACAATACTTTAAAATATCTCGGAAAAATTATACTCTAATAAATGATATGACATACCATCATTCTCCCCAATTAAATTACAACCCTTTGGATAACAACACACATCCTTTTACGTTTTAAATAATATTAATTTATTGAATCTTTTGATAAGACCAAAGTGGTCCAAAGTGGTCCATTGCAAATTATGTAAGTTTGAGTCATACGTACTTTAATGCACTAATGTATTGTATTGCTTCTCAGTGGGATTTGGGTGACCTTTCATATTATTCATTGGGCCCATCTTTAGCTATAAAATATTCAATAAATGTAACAAATGTGTTTTTTTCTTCCTAAGTTTGCAACATAACAATTTAACAAGAATCAAATTGAAAGTGTTGCATAGAATACCATCACTTGTTATGAAAGGGATATTGTTTTTATTGTTTTGAGTATTTTTATCATTTATATATAGATTATGATAGGATTAGTGTTGTAGAAATGATTTTAATATGTCACGCTGATGAGATGTAGGTAAATTAGTTAAGTAGTTTGGTTGTATTTAATTTTATTCAAGGTTAAATCTTGTTTGATATGTTAAGTTAGTGATTGCTATTAATAATTTTGGGGATGTTAATATAGATGATATTAGTGATTAGTATTGTAAAAAGGATTTTAATATATTATGTTGATGAGATGCATGTAAATTAGTTAAGTAGTTTGGTTGTATCTAATTTTATTTAAGGTTAAATCTTGTTTGGTATGTTAAGTAAGTTATCGCTTTTAATAATATTGGTAATGTTGATGATATAGATGATATTAGTGATTTGGGTCTCCTATCTATATCTCAAATTAGTTCGTAGCTCTAGTCAATACTGCTCCTCTCCAATTTATAATTCCAAATTATATAAAAATATTTCCTTGTAACTAAAAATAATTTTAAGATGTCGTTAACCATATATTAGATAATATGAGAGATGTTATATATAGATAATTGTTTCTCGATTTATTGATACGAGGGATATATGCTTTTGACTCTTAACTCTTCCAATCCCACTGAGCTCAGATTTCCCTCATGGTCAAGTTGAGGCCAAAGAGACTACTATAGTCATGCTCCTTGAGCTGATAAAACTCTATATAACTTATGCCTATGAGGTCTAGGGTATTTATAACCCTCGTGTTAATGAAAGGAGGTTGAGGTTATCCCTTGTGTTGCTAGGTCGAAGGAGAGGACAACTATAACTAACTATTTTTTAACAACCTACTATATATAGTTAAGCTCAACTTGTTAAATAAAGTTTAAGAATTTTTAATTCCTACTTATAGGGTACTATAGCTTCTAATCAAAGTTTAGTTGTAGCTAATCAAAACACCTAGATTAATATAGTATTCAAACAAATCTAAAGTTTCGTATCAAAAATTTGAGAATATTTCATAAATTGATATTGTGAAATATTCTATATACTTATCAATGATCGGTTGAAATTTTTATTAAATTTTGTATTTTTTACATCAAATATTTTCAAAAGAAAATGTGACACCATCTTTCTATACTTAATAATAGTTGTCTTTATAAGACCTCAAATTATGTAATGCAATTTATTGATTAAATTTAATAAAATTAAGATGACTCAATCTTAACTTGCTATTTTTTTGGTTTTATTTTATTTTTGTAAATATAACCAAGAATGATTTTATTCTACAATTTTTGGATCAATATATTTTGTTTATAACTTAATATTGATTTTATCTCTTCACTTTTAGAAAAAAATAATTAATTTGTAATATTCATTTTTTTAGGATTGTTAAAGGTATTGGACTATATAGATTTCTTAATGAATTATTTCATACAATTTTTGGATCAATTTATTTTGTTTATAATTTAATGTTGATTTTATCTCTTCATTTTTAGAAGAATTTAAATAATTTTTAATATTCTTTTTTGAGATTGTTAAAGAGTAATATAGATTTGTTAATATTATAATCATTTTAGTAGTGTAATTGTTTTCAATAAATATTATTTATATATTAATATTGATACCATAACTATTTTTAAAAAAAATTTATTGATTTGATTTATTCAAATTGTTTAATAAAAAATTATTAATTTGATTTATTAAAGGCATAGATTATATAAAATAATAATATATATTTTACATATAACACATTTAAAACTTGAGTGTTATATTCTTGTGAAATTTTATAACAATTTTATAGTGATTATTTAAAAAAAAAATCTTATAGATTTCTAATTTAACAATATATTCTATATTTATTGTTGAAAACTCAATAATTATTAAGAAATATTAGTAGACATTTAGTCTTAAATTAATCATCTTAATTTCATTTTTTGTGAGCTTTGCAAAGAGTATATATAGGTAAGGTGCCTTACGGTGGAGCTTGAATAGGGCTCTCCCCTCCCCAATATTCCGTAGGGGGAGGGGAGGGGAGGTGAGGTGAGCTTGGGTCTCCCCTCCCACGGAATATCGAGGGGGGAGGGGAGCCCGGGAAGGTAGGTGGGTCCGAGGGAGGTGGTTTTGTAAAACTTCTATCAACTACATTATCACATATAATCATAAAAATGTTTATATATATATGAAATCCAAAAAAATATTAGTGACTAAATGTACACACTTACTATATAAATTTTATTTACATACTTCCTCTCTATATCCAACTATAACTTAGCCTAAAAAATATCTTAAATTAAGTATACATAATGTATATTATTATTTCTATTGCAACTAACACATTAAAGACACAGTAAGGCTATGCACGCAGTCCTTGTTATTTATTTATTTTTTTGTATTGAAAAAATGCGGATTACATAAGGATTTCAGTGTTCATATGAGTGTTTGAAAGAGAGAAACCGCTAGCAACATTATAAAAACCACGGTGATGAGAGTAAACAATGTCAACATAGACAGTGAAAAATATAATACATAGAAACATTACATCAACAAACATAAGAGAAGCTTGTCAACCATTAAACAACTGGGTTACTTGATATTTAATCTGCGGGATCTGGAGAGCCACCACTATGTTCTTTTTTAATTTCCGCTGAAAATGAAGGAGACAAAAAGTAAGACAAAATAATATATCAGAGTAAAACTGAAGAATTACAGACCCCTGATGATCATAATGATCAAAAACTACTTTACGTCTATTCCTCTGGAGATGCATCAAAATAACATATCTAACACTATCAACAATAACATTATCATATAATCCACTTTTTTTTTAAATTGTAAAAAAAGAAAGAAGAGGCCAAACAAATAAATACATTTATCTACAATAAAATTAAATATCATATCAATTGAAGTAGACATATATTTACTTATAATGAAATCAATTATTATATTAGTAGACTAAATTAATTATTATAAGATTTTATCATTCAAAAAAATCTATATTAAATATTATTTTTTATATTTTGTATTTTAAAATTATTTTGTTAAGTGGGTTGGCTCCATCAATAAAAATGGTGTAAAAGGTGTTACTTGATCATCCATCAAATTATAAAATCTACTAAAATATAAATCTTACATATTAAAAAAGAAATGAAAATGCCATAACAATTTAGTAAAAAAAAATCCAATCTTTTTATTAATATAAAATTAAATAAAAATAAATAAAAATATTTTAAAACCATAATATAATAGATACCAAATCTTTCTATTAATATGAAATTAAAAAAAAATAAATATAAACATTTTAGAACCATAAAAAGAAAAGCTTGCTTTAAGTAGATTTAATTTTTTTTGGATTGGGAAGACTCAACCTTTCAATTAATGTGAGATTTGAAAAAAAATAGAGGTAAATATGAACATTAAAAAGGAAAAGCTTGTTCTTGAGGTATTTTTTTTGTTTAAAAGGATCAGGATGGCATGCAAATGACACAATTAATGATATTTGGTAAAGTTCAAAAGTTCTTTTTTGAATGCATACACAACAGATTTGAGGATGGTATCCTTCATACTCTTCAAAGATGTTGATTTGATTGGGATTTTGCCTCTATTTTTTTACAAGTCTGCAGGGAGGGTATTAGTAAAAGCTGTCTTCTGAACTGTACAGAGGATTATGAGCTCCCCCACCAAAACTTTGCTATGCAAAATAGAATCATCTCCTAGGCTTCCATGTGGAAGCCAGCTGAAATGGTTTCAGAACAACATGTAGCTCAGAACAAAGGCAACCCACATGCAAAAAGCTGATAATTCTGTTTCTTTGTGCCAACAGTTGGAAGGAAGATTGTTTGTTGTTTAACCCATTTTTAGTGGTGTACATTATATGCTGCAATCTCCTTACATTTGTTTCCCTAGGTGGCCTTGTTGGTTTTGTTGGATTGCTTGTTACACCCATTTTTATTGTTGTACATTATATGCTGCAATCTCCTTGCATTTGTTTCCCTAGGCGGCCATGCTGGTTTTTATGGGATTGCTTGTGTTTCAAGTCCAAATGGATGGATTCAAACTAAAAAAACTATGGAATTCAATCTGGCTAGATGAGGTTATTCAGATTTAATGCTGCTGCATCTCTTTGCATTTTGTTGGCCCTGTTAGTTATAATGCAGTTTATGGGGTTTTTGGGATTTGGGTATGAATGATTACATTGGTTATAATGTTGTTAACGGGGCTTTTGGGATGTGGGTATGAATGAATTCAGAGGAAAAGTAGAATTCAATCCGGAAATGGGATCTCTGTATCTGCTAGATGAAGCTCTTCGGATTTAATGCTGCTGCATCTCCTTGCATTTTGCCTCTCTGATTGGTTCTGTGGGTTATATTGCAGTTTATGGGGCTGCTTGAGATGTGGGTATGAATGAATTCAGAGGAAAAACATAATTTATTCTGGATGTGAGATCTCTGTATCAACTAAGTGAAGTTCTCTGATAAGAACTGCCTGTATTACAAAGTAGAAACCTATTGAGAACACAGTGAACACCGAAGGGCGCGGGTGGTGGAGGCATACAGTACTGTAGTTTTCAGGTACAAGGGAAACTATGATGCGAGTGACGCAGCATGGATCTAACACAAGACCAGGCTGAGGTGAGAGAGGTCCTGACATATTAGAAGTTGGAGATTTCATGGCAAGATCCGATGGGGAGGAGGCAATTGGGTGTGTTTGCTATTGCTGCCCTCCAAGGGGATCCGAAGCCTCATCTACAATCAAGGTGGAAGCAGTTCATCCCTCTAGTTGGCAGGGAGATGCTCATATGCTGCCCAATGGGAATGGGAATGGGAATGAGAGAGAGAATGGGGAGGCGTTAATGAAGAAGTGCGGTATTGGTATGCCTCTAAAAAGCAATCTGAAAAGGCCATCTGGGGTCTCAGAAGATCCTATTGCTGCAGAAACATACAACAACACAGGCTCAATTGAGAGTACTGCGGGGGAAGAACGTCCTGCACAGGCTGAGCAGGGGGAACCCAATGTGAACTGTAGGCGAAAAGTGCAGTGGACTGATGCACACGGGCAGGAACTAGCTCAAGTCAAAGAATTTGAGCGCAGGTATGATCTCTCCAAGGCTTGTGATTTATTACATTCATCTTGACTGTTGCTTGATGTATTTACTATTATTTTTGTTTCGAGTGTAACTTTGAATCCAGAGCTTTGTTTTAATCCCTTATCAGCTACACTGCAGTTGGTCGTAGGTTTACACATTGCCTAATTGGTTAGGGTAAATTCTGTTTCTGGGTAAGTAGAGATGAGACTATTGGGCTTTTCCCATTGGCGGGTTGGGGAGATTCCTCCTGCAATTGGGTGCAATCTCTGGGCTATCTGGATTGCCTGCCTCTGCCAACTGGTGGACATGCCATAGTCATACTGAGAATCTCTCGACAGCCGAGCTTTGAAGTTGGGCCTTCTGTTAACTGTGGGTTAGCAGCTTAGCATTTGTCCTCTGAGCCTCCAACTAGAAATAGATTAAAAAAGTCTAGTGTTGGTCTTTTAGACATTTTTTAATGTTTAATTAATTGCACATATTCAAATGCCATTTTCTCATGATTGGATAGATTCAGAAAGAAAATCTCCTATTTTTTTTGAAGCACATCCTCTGATTATCTAAATGTGCAATAGCTCAAGAGTGAACCTAGTACACGTTCCCACTCTGGTCGTTTTTTGCACACTGTAAACCTAGCTCATACATCAAGCCAAATGAAGCTATTGATCACCTGCAAATATTTAAAGGGATGCCAAAGGAATAGAAAATAAAGATATACGATTTCCAGTTTGAATGCTTTAATTCTTTTACACCTTCAAATGCCATTTTTCCATGGTTGGGTGGGTTAGAAAGTAGTGTATTTTTTCTTCTTAAAACACATGCTCTGATATCTAAATGTGCAATAGATCAGGAGTGTTTTGCCTCTTTCTTCTGGCCAATGCACTGGTCAAAACACAAGTTTCCGTTCTAATCATTCTTTTTCCTTTTAAGAAGGCACGCTGTAATGTGAAAAATGTTAAGGAAATGCCATAGCAACAGAAAATTAGAGCAAGCTATTCAAGGCAATTGATGTAGTATTTAGAGACGCTCTTAAAAAACTTGAAAGCATTGAGTTTTGCGGTATATTTTAACCATGGAATGTCCCATTCAGGATGATCCCTTTTCAATATAAAGTTGTAACTGGGCTTGCTTTAGCAGGGACATGGGTGTCAAATTACGAGTCAATAAAAGTTGACTGTATGATAGGAACACTAAATGATAGGGTTTTCCTCTTTTTTTAATTTTTGTTCTGCACTGAATGTTTTTATTTACCTCATTGATATTAGTTCAACTTTCTTCAATGAGCTGGACCATCTACAAGGAAAGTTCTTCAATCAATATCTTGTCTTTGCAGGCTTGCTTCCATGGAAATTTAGCCTAGCCTTTGATATTCAGTTGAATACTTTTAAGTTTTGGTTTTGGTGTTAACTACCTTGGCTAATAGTGTTTTGGCAAGATTTTTATTCATGATTGAATATTCTAAAGGATTTATAGGAGTGGGTGCTCTGCATTTTAGTCATTGCCAACATTACCAGAATTCTTTGTTTTGCACATATCCAATGTGCATTCCGTCGATTTTAAATTCCCATGATCAAAGGCAAAGTGTACAATGAAGCATTTATATTAGCCATCTGCCCATATATCATTCTCAACCTTGTGTAGGGCATCTTTACCCTATCCTGTGTACTAAGATCTTCATTGTTCTTTGGTAAGTTGGATCCACACATGGAAAACAAAAAGGAAAAAAGCAAGTCCATCATATCCAAGAAAGAAGTAGCTGAATCTTGCTTTATTTTTCAGAAAACATGGGGATACATGTGAACACTTGCTTTGATTCACAGAAAGCATGGGGTCCATGAAATTTGTTAAGCTAAACTACTAAGGTTTCAGTTCATTTAGTACATCTGAACACTGATTTGCGTTCTATTGAAAATAATGTAATTTGAACAAGAAAGAGACATGCTTTCTATTTCTCATTCTCAAATGAATGTCTTAATAGCTTATTAATAAGAAGGGAAATGCTAATTTTAGGAATGAAAATACTTCGTTTGTTTTGTTTTTGAGAGATTGTTTGCATTATATAAAATAAGGAGAGTTTTTTGGATTGAACTGCATAGCCAAATTATTTTCGGATGTTTACTGTCCCTCTATTGGGCCCATCATCAAGTAGTAACTTGAAGGCAATGTTTGAGCAAGAGCAATGGATCGCATCTCTAATAAATAGTCTTGTGACAAAGTTAAGGCTAATGAGGTCAACCAAGAAAAAGGGATAAAGTGAGAAAGAAATATAGAAATATAAGGCTTAGTTCCGTGCAAGTCCTGTTGTGATTTGTTGTGACAGAAATATAGAAAAAAGTGATTAGATAAGAAGGGAGCTGTTGAAGGAAAGATTAATTAATTTGTTAATTAAGTGATTATTATAGGAATGTAACTTACGTAGTTTAACATGTTTTGCCTCCACCTTATCATTGTCTATGGATTTCTTAGTGACTTTTTATATCTCAATTAGTGCAGATAAATCATGTTTGTAGGCTGGGACCACCCAATAAGGGTTATAGTTGAGCAGGATTTTTAATATTTTATATAGAAGAAATTAATGCATGAATATCATGTTACTCATTAATAAAATATGGTGGAAATACCATTGATTAATCACGTGATGGCTGGTGGTCTATCATCTTTATCAGCTAATTATGAAGAGTTGCACCAATTTGACGAACAGTTGTTTCAAAGCTGCTTTGGCAAACTATATCATTAATCATTATGGCTCAATCTCATCTTTTTATGTATGAGAAGGGCATAGGTCTCTAGCCTCTTGTGGTTGAGCATTTGTGATGACTCCATTTGCTTCATTGAAACTGATTGCTAATCACATGGCTTCTACACAATTCTTTCGGACGTAGGTCACCATTGGAAAAATATTCTGGATCTACAAGTTATGATAAACAAGAAAAAATGTGAGCATTTTATGGCTAAGTAACTGTTAAAATATAATAAAGATATGCTAAATAGAGTAGCATTGAAAACGCCCACGTGTTGAACTTATGTCATAAAGCGAAGTTTCACAACCATTGAGAGTTATCAGAGTTTATGATGAAAAATATAATGGAGAGTTATGTCAGAGTGTGTATTGTCATACCGCTTGAAAGCCAAAGATTTTAGACATAGCAATAAGAAAGAGTATGCACCATTTTGGAGATTCTTTTTAAAATGTTGATTGCATTGAGTTTTATAGACTATTTTAAACTGGAAAATGTCCTATTGAAGATGATGCTGAATATGAGGTTTTACATTTACTTGGTTGAGCAATAGCAGGGGCATGGTGTTAGGGTCTCAGTCAATACACATTACTTTACAATAAGAATAATGACTGACAAATTGTTCATTCTCATTGATTTTGTTCTGAGCTGATTTTTTTTCTTTGTTTATTTAATTTTAGGCTTTCTTCAATGAGTTGGATTATTCGCACTGGAATTTATTCAGTCAATATCTTGTTTTTGTTGGCTGGTTTCCATGGAAACTTAGCCTCACCTTTGATATTCAGTTAAATGATTTTAAGTTTTTGTTTCACCTAGCTTGACTAGTAGTGTTTTGGCTACCTATATGATTGCTGAAATCATCATTATTGAATTCCTGTGTAGACTTAGTGCTTTTGGGAGGTTGCTCCTTCAAAGTGGTTCAATGCTATGCCGTTAACCAATAGCGTGTATAGGGATATGTGTGGCTGACTTGTGGCTAACTTAATCTTTTACCTTGTCATATCACAATTTGCCATGTTTTCATATTGTTATTTGAGTTGGCCAGTGGAGTAACCAAGCCTACGTAGGGTATGTGTGGGACGTAGTGGTTAGTACTTGAGGATATATTATGAATTCTATTCTTTTGCAACTTAAGAGGCAACTTGGATGAATGCATTTGAGATTGCTAAAACATGGAAAATCAATAGAAGAGCTCATGGAATGTTCATGAGTATAAGCTCATTGTTCATTTCACTTACTTGGGGTGTATGATGCAGGAGCATCCATAAAACATAAGTATAATAAGTAGTGTTCAGGGTTTCAAAGTGCTTCAGTTTCACGTGTGCATTTGCACATGAATGCAATTCTAATAACAATTGTGCAGTTTTATGCAGCCTTCAGCCCCATTCGGGAGGTTTTTCCCAACCTTGAGCCTATCTGCTTAGTTTTGTGCAAGTCTTTTTGTGATTTCTTTGTCTGGATAGTTATGTGCATATTTCTGATGATTTGCATAGTTTTGTGCAGCTTTGTGTTCTTTCTGTATGGTTCTGCACAGTTTCCCTTGATGTCAGTGAAGTTCTGCGCAACTCAGATGGACTACAAGATTCAGGGAAGTTCCGTGCAACCCTAGGGATCTGGACAACACGTGCAACTAAAAGGTTTCTATTGCTTGGACAGAATGTGATTTTTCCTAAGTACTTGCTCATGTGCATGTCTCTGTTCAACTGTGTTCGTCACACACACCCGTGCATATTCTATGCGTAGGCTCTTTTGTCTGCATATGCACAGAAGGTCTGTGCATCACCTCGCAGAACCTCAACTCATAGTTCCCGTGCAGCAAACAAATTATGATCATATAGAATGTTAAGTCGTCCATCATAGAAGAAAAGACTAAGGGTCAACCACTGCACAAATACTTGCAAACTGCACAACCCTCAGGTTTACGCATCATTCCATCCAAACCCCATGCAAACTTGCACAAATTGTTTGTTTTCCTGTGTTACACTCAAAAGCTTGACTAACATGTGCACAAACTTGGACACCCACACATAGACAGTCGGAGCATTGTAATAGACTGAAGATGGAGAGACATGAAGGGAAGTTAAGCATCACGAAAGGAAACTGAAACGTTTGAACTTCTGTAATGATTTATTGAAGGATTTCATTATAAGGAGATGAGACTTTTGGAAAAGGGGTTCGTTCAAAGTTGTTGGTTCAGCTCAGTAGGTTCCAGAGGTTCAGAGATTGGGGGTGGCGAATAAGATTGGAGAAGCCATTAGAGGTGGCATAAGCAGAGACTTGCTGGAGGTGCGCAGATCTAAACAGAGAGTCGTAGGAGTGAGTCACGTCCATGATTGGACTGAGAGTTTGTAACACTGCATGTGTTTTGTAGTCTGGATAATACTGGGAAAAGTTGTGTGTCCATTGTAATTCCTAATTGAAAAGCAATAAAGATAATTTCTGTTTGTTTAATTTTGTGCATGGATTGTGTATTTGCCCATTTGTGAGTGTTGTAACCCAAGGCTACATGGTCTAAAGCCATTATTCATTATATTCCCTAACCGTGACTGCATCACTTTGACATTGGTGATTGGATGTTTCTTAGGGTTCAACCCTATGAAAAATTGTCACCTAAATAGCAGAAAGGCAATCAGCTTGCACCCAAATTCTATAGCCCCTACAAAATCCTTTACAAAATTGGATTCATGCCTTGCAAGTTCAAGTTACCTCTAGTTTTCAGTGTTCCTTGTCTATAGAAGGTTATCAGCCATCAGATCCCAATAAATATGGAGCTATGTTACCAGATACTGCTGTATAGGGTCGCGGATACGGATACGGGTTCGATACGCAGGGGATATGGACAGGATACGTCCTGCCCCCTGCGGATATGCCCAGATACGTTTTGGGATGTATCCGGACATATCCACAAGGGGCAGGACGTATCCTGCCTGTATCCGTTGCCATTCCATCAGTTTTTTTTTGCAATTTTGCCTAATAAAAAGTGAAACACGAACTTCAAAAAACAATTAAAAACAAAAGAAAGTATGAAAACCTATCTGCAGTTTCAATAGCTGGCTGTGTTTTCAAAACGTGAGCCTCAATCAATTCATCTGTATCTTCTTTGTTAGGGCTGTATACAACAGCTATGAAGGTTGCCAGAGCAAGTCAGCAAGTCTTCCAGTTATTGGATCATGATTCAGCCTTGCCAAAATAAAGGAAATAAATGTCTGTAACATGATCAAGATGAGGGAGAGGTTGAAATCAATAATGTCTTTTTTTTGCTTATCCTTTATGTCCCAAAAATATGGTTCTCCAGGACTCTTTTTGTGCAGTACATACAGTAAGATCAGTTGCCGTATACTACGAAAGCTCAACTCGTGAATAAGCTCAAAGAAGAGAACAGGCCATAATCTTAAGTTGATCTCATACCGGGGCATCTCATTGTAATCTTCACCAAACTGCAGATAGTGCATTTTCTTGTCTGTATTTTTGTCCATAGATTGTAACATTTGCACTATGTACTTGTAATAACTAATAAGACTAATGTAAGTTCAATAATTGAATAATATGATATTTGGCATTGAATTATTTGTATGTTTTGTGGTTATTTAACTTATTATGTTTCCTCCAAGCATATTATATGGTTAATTTTGCTTATATGGCTATTTTTTTTGTTTTTTATATATATTTTTGTACAGCCGTATCCAAACACGTATCCAGGGCTGAAAAAAAAAGTCCTCGTATCCACGTATCCGATTCTCGTGCCCGTATCCGTATCGGCTACTTAGATATGGAGCCTCTAGAGTTGGATGAGGAAGGTAAATAATCTTGGAACTAGAAGCAGTGATTATTCAATGCGTGAAATAGTTGTGCAGCATGTCAATCACAAAATATCTCACAAAATGGAAGAACCTGCCAACCGAAGAGGCTTCTTGGGATGATGAACAAATTGTATAAAAGCAGCGGAAACTTTCAAGCATTAAGGGCAATGCTTTTTAAAATCGAGATGCATGTTATACCCCCAACCATAATGATTAATACCAAGCATCATTTTCAGAGGACATGATCTTTTGGATTTGGCATGGTTTTTCTATCTTATACTTGTGATAGTTTTTAATGTGTCAGGGTAGTATTCTATGTGTCAGGGAATGTCAGATCGCAATAGGCAATAAGTGTAAGATGTGAGGCGGATTCAGACAGTTGGCATTGCTTCAGAGGTTTGCTCACGAGGTTCAAGCACGAGTTATCTATTTTTGACAAGTTTCAGGCAACTTTCCAGGATCATCATTCTTCAGAATTAAACCATGAGATCATGATTGAGTATGAGAGGATTTTACGGATCATCACTCAATGATAATCAGACCAGGAGCTCATCATTTAGGATGAGAGGAATTTACAGACTTAGGTTTAAGGGAGGGATGTTGGTATATTCCTTTGGTAGCCCTAAATTTTATACTCACCTTTGGACCTCAGATGTATATTGTAATTAGAACAGTCATTTCCTAGTTTTATTATATTTGTATGGTTTGTATGTTGAGATTTGTTTCTGCTTATTCAACCCTTTTAAAGGGAGTTATGAGCCCTTTTTACAAAATAACCATTTTACTTCTCCGCAGGGATATGATTTCTCTAAAGGGATTTTAATCTGGGTCACTCCTTCGGGAGTGAAAATCTATGCACTGTACCACCCCATATAGGACATACGTATGTGCCATTACAAAGCTACTCCTTGTTTGTTCATGCTTATGCTTGTTTATTTCTTCAGCAGAGATAAACCCCTTATTAGCTACTCTCTTTCATAAATTGAATGTACAACTTCTGACCTAACTCATGGCCTAAAAGTATCCCGTCATTTTTCTATCATATTCATGTAATTATTGTTTCGAAAGTTGATTTTTTTCTTACTATGCAGGTCTACTGAATGGGCTTTAGGTTGCTTTCTACTTTTATGTATAGAGAGTCTCTTAGACAGCTCCTTAGAGGGTTTTGAGGCGGTGCAAAATATTGGGTCTTTGATTGGCATCCGCATAACACCTCAATCATCAGAACCATTAATCATATAATTTAGTCCATCTGCCCAAGGAGAACTGCTTCCAGATTTTCATGTTGTTTTTATGTCATGCTCATTGTTCAACTTCTTCCGATTCAACAAGATTTTCCTCTAGAGTTTTCTAGAGGGTATGCATTGACATTCACGACTTAAAGGGGTTCCACTCAAAAAAGTAAATATTAGTTGGGCTAAATACATGCATAACTCATTCACTAGGGGGGTGTGATGATTAAATTCATTGCAACACCTCGTAGTTGGGAAGGATGAATTGGCTTTAGGTTTCTTTCTACATTTATACATGGAGAGTATTGTAGACAGTTACTTACAGGGTTTTGAGGTGGTGCAAAATATTGGGTCTTTGATTGGCATTTTCATAACACCTAAATGATAACCATCAACAATCTACCCGTGGAGCACTCCACTTAAATGGTAAGTGTCATCTGATTTTAATTACAACCCTCTTGTTGTGAGTTCGGCCCTCTTATTTATTGCTTCACACACTTCACCATGCTTTCATGGAGATTGGATACTTATAGAGTATATGGGCATACCTATCATTGGACTAATCAGGAGACCTCGAGTTTTAGTTACTTTTACCTTTTTGTTGGTTGCTAGAGGTAGTACCAGCCTACTGCTGCAGACAAGTCTCCTAGCTACTGCCACCACTATTAGTTTTTGTCTGTGTGAATTTGGAATCTTTTGCTTCAAATAAAGTGCATATCCCACTCATGTCTACCATTGGCATTGGTAGACAAAAATGAGTCGTCTAGCTACAGGGAGCACCGTTAGTTATTGTCTAAGTTTGGGATTTTTTGCTTCAAATAAAGTGCATAGACCATTATTGCGTACCATTGGCATTGGTCTTAGTTACAAGATATTATTGCATGTCTTATTGCTTTATGGGATCAATCTTTGAATTTATTCTTGGTGTCAACGTATAAGTCCCTGTGTTTACTGATGGAATGCATAAAGCAGACATTGCAAATGTTTACATCCTCCACTTTTGGCTTGATATTCTTTGTGATTGGTTTGCAATTTCCATTTATGGATGTAAAAAATCATTTGAGAAGAATTTTGTTAATGAGAATTTTCTTGTCAAATAGCCAGAAACAACTATATCCCCTTGAAGACAGAATATATTCACTGATCTCAGGATTTTAGAGAAAGGAAAATCTCTTCTGAATGGCTTTCACTATTGTTAAAGACCAAAGCATCATGTACTGAGAATATAGCAGACCCGCATGCAAGAAGAAAAAGTACATTGTTATATGCTACAGAATGATTCCCTTTGGATCTAGACAATTTTTTTGATAAGGAAAAACATCATCCGTAATATCAAATAAAAGTTTCATTTTCTTGCATGTTTTATTGCTTTTATGGGATGAATCTTTGAATTTATGCTTGGTGTCAAAGTATAAGTCCGTGTTTAGTTATGGAATGCATAAAGCAGACATTGCAAATGTTTACATCCTCCACTTTTGGCTTGATATTCTTTGTGATTGATTTGCAATTTCCATTTATGGATGCAAAAAATCATTTGAGAAGAATTTTGTTAATGAGATTTTTCTTGTCAAATGGCCAGAAACAACTATATCCCCCTGGACAGAATATATTCACTAATCTCAGGATTTTAGAGAAAGGAAAATCTCTTCTGATGGAATTAAGTTTCCATCTTCATGGCTTTCACTATTGTTAAAGACCAAAGCATCATGTACTGAAAATATAGCTAACCTGTGTGCAAGAAAAAAAAAATACATTGCTATATGGTATAGAATGATTCCCATTTGGATCTAGACAATTATTTTGATAAGGAAAACATCATCCGTAATATCAAATAAAGGTTTCATCACAGTGCGGGGTACAACAACTTCAAACTGCTAACAAGCAATAACAGTAGTTCTTGATGATCAGAATGTCTTGCATAGAACCCTTTTTGTCCGGCACTTTATCAGTTATTTGGGCTTAGTGTACACGTTGAAATTATTAATAGAATGGCTATGATCGTGTAGTGGTTCTGATTTGAAAGCAAAGAGTTGAAGTTACAAATTTTGTCACAACAGTTAAATATAATTTGACACCATTGGAGGTTTATAAAATTGTAAATGTTCTTATTCACTTAAATGATTCTGTAAATGTTTTGATCAATATTTTTTTACAATATTTGTTTCCAAAAGCTTGTTTCATAATAACATGGACTGAAAACCAAAGTAGTTAGCAAAATCGGTAGAAACTGATCTCTCAGAACATTGCCCCAAACTGATACTTAATCTGAGGTGTATGCTGAAGATGGTTGTAAAGAGGAACAATTACCTTGCCTGTTTGGGTTTTTGTGACCACTTTCCCGTAATATGTACAAGTAATAAATTTCAAAGGAAAATAAATATAATTCTGAAAATGACGTATCTAATTGGATTTTGGAGAAAGCCATGGCAGAAAACCAACATATAGACAAAATACTCAATGCTAATTGTCTTGGTATGGAGTTTGCTTATCCTATATCCCAAAATATAAACTCAATTCCCAATTTCTATCCTTTATTAGATAGTTGGGAAATTGATCAAGTAGCCTTGGAGAAAAGGATGGGCAAAGTCCATAAGGACGGAGTGCAAATATTAGTTATTCATAACTGTCAATTGTTAGATATATGAAAAGAGGAAGTTCAACTATGATGATATGAATGCGATCTAATATTTTGTCTTGTAAGCCTGTAAACAAATGTTCAGGTTCTTTGGATTACTTCAAGTACTGTACAATTAGATAAGTGGGTCAGTTATCTTCTTTTTTCATGCTATAAGATTCCTATGCATATACTGATGAAATAAGATTGGAAGTTCAATTCATATAGCCTCATTTTGTTGTCTGCTGCTAGAGCTGAAAATCGACCTTTCCAGCTTTTAGTTTCCTTCTTTGAACGTTGCCCTGTCAATGTTATGTAGTTGCTATTTGCAAATAAGAGTGGATCTTAGTAATGTAGGGGCCAAACTCATTCATGTTGCTTTTCAGTTGCATCCTGCATGGTATCATATTTTCATGGGCCAAACTCAAAAATCTTACCTATTTTATACTTCAACCATGCAATTAATTAACTCTGTTGATTCTGAATTCTGTACATGTTTTCTGCAAAGTGAAAACTGCTTATACTGACATTTCATCGTGATTGTTTTTCTTCTTATTGATAGTGATTCCAACCCATCATCTGATGAAGGCATTGGAAATTCCGATGAATCTTGTACATGTGTTATTCAATGATGTGGGTGTCAGTGAAGCAGATAAACATGCGGTAGAATAGAAGCAGAATTTCTATAGCTTTGGGAGACAATGCTGGATAATTTCTCTAACTTTAGTCAACCCCGCCAAGAGTAGGCAGCGTTTGACAAAGCCAGGAACTTTGCACAGATGCTCTGAAAACCTAGATAGTCTGCAAATTATACAAGAAGCTGGGTAAAAGGAATAGTTATTCAGCTTTGTGATGGTGGAAAATGAAATTTCACACTCTTGAAAATCTGAGCAAATCAATTCTGCTGAAGCTGGATCATCCATTTGGGCTGCACAAATCTGACATGTATGTCATCATTTTGTACATGGACTTTGTCATCATTTTCCATCTGTCTTACCTCTGCATTCTGTGTTGGTATATTTGTTGGGAAGTAAATAGCTTCCAATAAGCAACCAACATAATTTAACCTCTCTTTTTTTTAAGCAGACTATTGGTTTGATCTTATGTTTTTGGGGGGATTCTTGTGCAACTTTTACAGTGTTAAATTGCAGACAGAACTAGTGGAGCTTAGTACAAATGGTTATACAGAAACCTTTTTAAACGGGTTTCAAATATTGTCCGTTTGACAAATTGGTTTTCAGATAGTTACCAGTGTTTTCTGTGAGATTTTATCCTTTCGTAGTCAATTGGCCTTCCAAAATGTATGACAGATAGACTTGAAGTTTCCTGTATTTTTACAGTAGAGTCTGAAATCAAACAATTGGAAGATGTCTAGAGACATGTCTTAATTCTTTGAACTTATTCAGAAATTCTCATTTGTTGGGTGTTATTGTTTGCATTTCAAATTTGCATAAATGACAGACTTGCAGCTTACTTTCTTGGATCACAAGTATAGTTTTTGGAAATATCAAAGTGGGATCCTTTTAGTTCCCATGGGTTGGGGCTTTACTACTTTGGGTTTACCCCCTCTCTCAGTGCTTTAGTTTTTTTTATTTAGTTAGTCTTCAATACTGGGGTCCTTTTATGGTGGCACTCTTTTTTGTAATTGGATGTAATCTTGAGTCACATTGACCTACTTTTGGTTATTGTGGACATTATTATAGTTTTTTTTCCAGCTTCTCTTAAAATGGATTCGAGTCTCAAACTTGATGCAATTTGCATATATACTATAAAAATGCACAAGTATTGCTTACAACTTCAGAGCTTGTAATGTACTCTCTAATGAATGCTTTTACAGACATATATTGGATACTCAACTCTGAACTGCGACAAGCATCGTCTCCAGAATAATTTTGACTTGTATTTTTATTGATTTCTTTGTGGAGAACAAACGTTGCAAATTGAATATTGATTAAATCTTTTCAAATTTTGATTTAATGCCAATGCAATTTCGAAAGTTATATTAACTTCACCAAATTCACAGCACAGTTTATACCAAATTCATTTCACGAGTTTTCAATGTCCCTGCATCAGTATTGGATTTTAACTTACAGTGACCATCATAGGCCTCCTTTTATACCTAATATGGGCAGAATTATTGACTGTCAGCCATTCATGAATACTTTTTAAATTTAATACCCTGTCAAGGGGTAAAGAGGCCGGAGGGCAAGAAACCCGAAGCGGCTTGAAAGGGAGGTCACAAGTTGAAATTCTGTACAGGGTAAAGTATGTAAGCATCGTATTTGAACAGGGTAGGGTATGTAACACGTTACTAATATATCATATATTAAGGTGCCCCATTGAAATTTGAACTTGGGTACTACTTGAAATACCACTTTACCATTTCAATTGTCAATATGAGTTTAATAACCTATCATGTTAATGTGTATTTACTTTTGAACAAACATCTATTTGTTTTATAGAGATTTTTAATTGCTATTTTTTAATGTGTTAGCAATAAAACATATTTTTTCAAAGATTTTTGATTGAAAAACACATCTCTATTAAGAAGGGCGTCAGTCCTTGCGGGAAGTAGAGGTTAGATTTGATGGTTGTATGATTGTATTTACACTTTTTTGAAATAAAATATAATTAATTTTATTAAATAGATTGCAGGAATGTTAATGTAGTTTTGGGAAGAACGTTAATAAAAATGTAAATGAATATAATAGATATGCTTCATATTTATAATAAACAATGTTTCTGTATTTTAATATGTACTATGCTAGCATTTGATGGGCAATGTTGAATGAACATCTCTTATAAAAAAATGTTTACAAAAGGGAGGAATATAAAATATAACTATAAAAGACTTTAAACTTATGAAACAAAGCCTTATTCCCTAGTTAACAAATTATGAAAATCAACTCAGATGACTTTTTGTTCACGAGAATGAGCAAATAGAACAATTTCATAAACTTCTTAGGAAATAAACTGTTGCCTTTGATGAGTCTGTTATCAGCTTTCCTGCAATGCATGGAGGCCCCTTTGTTGTTAATTTTGATTGCACTCTATATAGATAAATAATATAAAAAAAAGTCTAGCAAATACAAACAATGGGAAACCCAAATATCCATCTCAATGCAAAATGAGGAAGCCATTCCTCAAATAACTTTACATGAAACTTCTACTTAAATCCAACTTATATAATGCCATTGCATATGAGCTATGGTATACATCATTGTCCTCAAAATAATAACAGTTAATTAGCTTGTTTTTTTGAATATTGGTAATAGGCAATTAACTTGAATGCTGCATTAGAGTGATTGATGTTAAGGATCTTTACTGCGCTTGGCATTTGTTTACTAAGTTCATCTTCAACGAAATATTTTAAAATCATGTGAAATGTCAAAAATAGTTTATCCAAAATGCTTTGATTGCAATGAAATGTTTCATAATCATATGAAATGTCAAAAAAAGGTTTATCCAAAATGTTTTGATCGTTTCTTTCCTTATATTAAAATAGATAAAATTTTATTTTCCGTGTCATCTAACATGTATTCGTCCTAATGACTCAATCGTGTAACTATGAGATCTATACTCCCTCATTCAATAAGAGAGAGACACATTTCAACAATGCAACCAAAAGTGATTTTCATATAATGTATTCATCCAATTTAATGCAAATTAATCATTCAAAGGAATTGTTTAATTATGTTTTAAGTTCTAAACTTTGAGGCTAAAAGACCAACAATGCTGAAGGCTTCAATCTCGCCTCTCTCTTTTCACCCTACTCCACACTGAGAGCCATGTCATTCATCACAAGCTTTACCCCTAATTTTTGCTTATTCATAAGAGGCCAATGGGTGCCATTTAGCATGGACAGGGATTGTGTTGTGCATAAAAGTTTTATATTGACAATGATGCATCTAGGAGAATTCTGTAACACTTATAAATGAAAATTGCGTGAAACAAGAATAGGTGCAACCTAATTTGGTGAAAGGGGAAGTTACCCAATTAAACATGAAAATAGAAGAGAAAAGAAAAGTACTTATTTATGAGAGAACAAATTAATAAGATGAATTTAAATTGAGTTAAAAATAGTGAACAATGTAAAGTGGCCATTTTTAGGGGTGTATAGAATTGTAGGATGGGCATAACAAATTGTGTTAGTTGTTGCTATCATAACTAAAGCGATTTCATTTCATGTTTTATATTGGAAGTAAATATTTTATAAGCACAATATATACATTGAGCCCTTTCTAGATAGGTTGCGTAGCGACTAACCCCTACTTTTGTATTGGAAATTATTTATGATTGAAATTACATATAAATTTGTAATAGAAGCTCAACATTATGATATATATAACAGCGAACTTCCTGCAATTATAATGAATTGTGTGTCCTGCTTTCTTGCAGCGACCATTGCTTTCATAAACATTAAAGTATGATTGACAAGATAAATGTCTTTCTCTATCTTCAATTTATAGTTACCCTTGCTTTCAACTAAACTTGTGTTACTCCAATCTGCAACATAGATGTTCTAATCAATTGTTGCGTGCTTTTGGTTTCTTTTCTTTTTGAAATTTATTGTTGTTATTGGTTGCTGTGACCTTTCTCAAGTTAAGTTTGAGAGAAAATAAAATATATTTTGAAGATTGAGTACTTGTAAGGACCTCTATTTGCAACACTTGGACATGCAACCTTGGATAAAATGAAATCATATTTTTTTTAATATATCAAGACATAGAAAAAACCATTGTTAACAGACAATTTTATTGAATATAAAATAGAGAAATCTATTTTGCTTGCACAGACCTAGACATTTCATTGCAACACATCAACTTCTTAACTTCTTAATCATAGTTTTTCATCTAGAATTGGGCATTCCTTTGTCAGCAACAACTAATAAATTGCGCCACTCATAGCAAATGATTTATTTATAACAAGTGATTTTCCTAATTGTTAGCAAAGTAACAAGGCTTGTTATTTTTGGATAACAACCCCTTAATCAACATAATTATTGATTAATTCTGGTACAACCTAATTATTAATTAATTCCAGTACAACCTATGATGTTATCCGCAATGATGATAGTTGGCCTAGCAACATATTCAATTTTTTAAGCAATAACACGTCATCTTTATGGAACAAGTTTGATGTGTAAGTATATTAATTGATGGCAACAATATTGGAGATATAAGTTTGATATGTTTGAGTTTGATTTCATACTTGGTTGAGATGGATAAACTAATATTTGGAAGGAGAAGCTACGCAACACACTTCTCTGAATATAAAAAATAATGATTGAAATGTATTAATATTTGCCTTGTAATTGGAAATTGGGACTTATTTCCAATGCTTTTCATGCAACTTATCCCTACTCAACTGAATGATTTTTTTGTTTAGTGTATATATATATATATATATATATATATATATTTTAAAATTACATAGATTGTTCTTTTTATCTCATTAGATGCAATATAACAACATACCCCACATGAGAATATGAGGAAGATACTCCATATAGTTGATTTTAATACTGCATGCAATGTACATTTCATCCTTTCTACTTAAGACAACCACTAGACTGAAAATTGCTGTATTGACTTGACTACATTCAAATGCTATTAGACGCACGTGGACTTTATGATAAACTTGAGGGTTGGATATAAAACATGCAACATTGACAATTTCATGTTTGCGTTCATTTTTGAATCTACAGTACAATAACCTACACAAACTATAGATGGTACTAGGGTAAACATTTAGGGTTTGAAGAGGTTTGGACATCTAAAATCACAGACGCAAAGTATCTGTTAGTACCATTACCAATACAAAACAGAGTAGGGAGGTTAAAATTAAGGAATCATAGATGAGTAAACAATGGTTAGATAAGCTAGAATTGATTTTGAAAATGGTTGGATTTTTTTTAAAAAGGTACATGGTGCTTTATTTATGGTTTTGCAATATACAAAGAAATAAACTCCAATTTAAATAAAAAAGCCAAAGAATTAGAATAACAAAACAAAGATCTAAACACTAAACAATTATATATTTAGAACAAGAACAATACATTGTGATTACAAATGGATTCTTGCACATATAAAGTTGCATACCTAGTTCAACGTCAGTGTTTGGTCTTAAATAAAATAGAAAGGATCTACAACTCTGAATAAAGGGTGGAAGACAACAAACCTTTATGACGCTTTATGACAGAAGTTATATACTTTCTTGAGTTGCTCAACTATACTCGTTTGATGATTCAAGATGCTTTCTTTACAACCTTCAACTAATATCAATTTAATTAAAACAAAGACTTAAATGATGATTATAACATACTGCATGTATTTAACAGAGAGTGTCATGTCGCATCTATTCACCACCATTCTCTTAACTTCAAGTTCTCACTGTTAAAAAAACACAGAGTTGAATTTTACAAATCCTTATTTATCTCTTAGATCATTAAATATTTACCAATAACAAAAAGAAATGGAGCAGTTGTGCACATTAAATATTTGGCGTATCCGTATGCATTTGTCCTGTGTCTCGTCTCAACCGATTAGCTCATCAAAATCCATGGGGCCCGGGCCATCATTATTCAAGAAGGATACATTCACGCGGGTGGGATTGATGAGACCTCATGATTTATGGGTAATTTTTCTGCAACAGGTGCAGTCCATTCACTGACGACGTCGCAGGGGATGATATTAACATTTATTTTGCCGGTAAAATTTGCATTTGAAGTAAAGCTAAAATGACACACAACATAATAAAGACAAAATTAAAAAAACAATACGAGAAGGGAAGAAGACATGATACATTAAATTGGGTCGAATTGCGATTAAGACTAATAAAATGGGTCAAATTTGTTTTAGTGTATAGTTTTGTAAGGATATTGATAAGGTATCTCTCCAAGTTGAGTCATATTATTGACAGATTTATATGAATGATATAATTTTACTAATAATTGATATTTCTAAATCATTTTTAGGTATTTATGTTACTAATATCTTATGATTATTATCAAAAATATATGATAAAATTGTTTTTGAAGTAATGATTACTCATAGATAATACTCAGTCAATATAAAATAATGTTGATAATATTTTATTGCGAGTAATTGTTTTACTAAGATAGTGACAAGGATGATTTCCTATAGACTAAGCTTGTAGAAGATTCTCTTGGTTGGCACGTTTCAGTAGTCACTATGAATTTATTAAATAACATGATATGAATTATTTATTTCATCATTTTTTGGCATACAATATGTTGGTGTACATCCCATATTATTGTTTTCTTCATATGGTCATCTACACTAGAAACCTATATGGGCAACTAGCATACGTATTGAGAAGAAGAAAATAGGAAAAAGGCAAGAGAAGGATAGAGGGGCACATGTCGAAAATTGATGGAACACATGGGCAACATGTTCAAATTTACATAAAGCACAAGGGAAACATGTCGAGCGCTGAAGAACACAAAGAATATGCACTGATAAAAGCCTAATTTAGACCTATAATAAATCAATACACAAATACATTAGCACCATAACAATTAAATTATACAATACGATTTTATTACCATTATGAATTTCTTAAATAACACACACTTAGTTTATTAAATAACTAAGGATTTTTTTTCCGTTGTTCATGGCATACAATATATTGATGTGCATCCTATTTTATTGTATATCTTAATGTGGTCATCCACACTTAAAAATTATGTAGGCAATTGACATACATATTGAGAAAAGGAAAATATGGGAAAGACAAGACAAGAATAAAAGGGGATATGTCGAAAGTTGATCAAACACATGGAAAACATGTATAAACTTGCATAAAACACAAGAGGAACATGTCAAAATCTGAACAACACAAAGAACATGCACCACTAAAAGCCTAACTTGGATCTGTAGAGTAATTTTTTACTCTACGTTGTATTTAAATTTTCAATCGAGCACTGTAGTTTTGGTTCCCCCATACCTTAGTCATGGCGGCAGAGTTTTGGAGCAGAGAGCGGATTTATTTTTGCCTAAGTGTCGAAGTGCAGCGGAAGCTGCCAGGTGGCGTAGTCCGAGCATAGGTTCTCTTTCCCCTTTTTCATTTCTTTCATTTCATTTTTGCCGAAGTATTGAATTCGAGTGGAAGCGGCCAAGTGTCACTTTCCGAAACACGGAGCCGACCAACTGGCGTCGTTTGAAACACTTTTCATAATTTTCAAGAAAGCCGCAGATCATGCCACGTATCTAATAGCAGCTAAGCGAAATGCACCACGTGTCAGCATCTGCGTCTCATATTGGCACCCGCGTTTCATCTACTTTTGGCGAAAGGGTTTCAATTGGCTAAGCAGCAGAATCATGTGGAAGCGCCAATTGTCAGTCGCGAAAGGCCCTGGACCACTTTTGCAGAGGAAGGCGGAGGTCACCACATGTTGGCATCCGAGAAACAGTTGGTTCAATGACTGGGTTCAATGGCTGGGTTCAACGTTTTGGTTCAATACCTCGAGTAATGCGTAGATGGCGCACAGTGTTGAACCATTGAACCATTTTGGTTCATCGGGCAGTTCAAGGGAATGTCCCAAAAAACCAAAGGGGTCAGGTACCCTTTTGGAAGGCAGAGAAGCGTCATTCCATTTTGTTTAAATGCCAAAGAGCAGTGGAGGCTGCCAAGTATCACTCTCTGAGCCCCTTTCTACTCCATCCCTGGAAATAACAGAAGACGCCATATACCCTTAGAAGGAGAAGCGAAAGATGCCGCGTATCTTCCTCGAAGCCACAGAGGCTGCCACGTGTCAACTTCTGAGAGATCATCTTCCAGCTTCATTGCTGAATAGAATGGTGGTGGGTCTCAGGTGTTATTTCAAGGGCCTATAGAAGCTGCCAAGTGTCACCATCCGTAGAAGCCTAGTATGTGCCTCAGATAATTCTACGACATAGCTAAAGAGAAGTGGAGAAAGGCACGTGTCTTCGATAAATCAGGCAAAAAGTGCCAAGTGTCATTCTCCGGTGCCTTCTAAGTAATAGGGAGAATTTTAAGAAATTGACTATGTATCCTATTCTGTTTTAACAGAACAGAGTGTTTCGTGTACCTGTTGCCATAAAGCGAGATGGAGGGAAACTCGGTAGGAGTTATTCCTAGTAGATGGAAAAGTTCACCGGGTAGATTTTTGGAGCCTGTAAGCATTAAAAGCGTAGTCTGTTTGTCCCCTGTAAGCGGAGGCAGAATATACAGTTAAGCGGCTAAGCAGGTGATGGAATGAGAAATTCAGGCGCGGAAGGAGGTACTAGTCATGAATCGCCATGCCGCAGTCAGGGCAGTTCTTGATAAGATCAGGATGCATCCAAGGCATTGAAAGCACCGTCTATTTGTCCCCTGTGTGTTAAGGATGGAGTATAATTGCGCGGGAAAGGAGATGATGGAAAGAGACATATGAGGCTATAAAAGAAGGCGATCCATTAGCAAAAAAGGGGACTTTTCTAGAGTTTAGACTTTCTAGAGTTGGTGATCAAGTAGTATCATTTGCTTTTGTCTCATTTTCTTGAGTTGTAAAGTTGATGTAACTGTGCATGTTTATGTGCTTTTTATGTGGATGAATGAATTACGAAGATTGAACTCTATGCCTTTGTTGATATTATCTGTGTCATTTGCAAAAGTAGTCTAGACTGTAGATTTTCTAGAGTTGTGATTAGGAATGTCATATGCTTTTGTCTCGTTTTCTTGAGTCGGAAGTTCTACATAACTGTACGTGTTTTCTGCGCCTCTTATGTGATTGGAAGATTCTTACAAGAAGATTGAACACTATGCCTTTGTTGACATTTCCTGTATCTCAACAAAAGAAGTCTCTGTTATGAGCCTCTGGTTCTATTATTTCAATCTTTTACATTGATCATGCACTTGTCTACTCTTAAATGTAATTGAATCCTACATATAGTCTCATTGTGCTCAAGTTAGGATCAGAATTACACTCAGGCGCATCGCCATAGCTAGGTTTCATTTCCTGCATTTGCGTTTCCGTTTAATTCCTATCCCTTTTCCCCAAACACTTGATATAAAAGAAGAGACCAGCTTCTCTAAAATCTGGAGGTTGTTTCAAGCCGCAATATCCCACAGCTTGAAACTTCCCATTGTTGTTGATTAGAATCAAGCGCAATTTTAAACATCAACAGGACCAAGAATCAATCAATACACAATTACACTAGTACCATAACAATTAATAAATCCCATATCAAAATTAGTTATCTACACAAATATAAATAATAGCATAATGAAGTGTGTTTTTTGCTTTCGTACAACAACCATTGTTTTCATAAACATTGAAATATAATTGACAACATTATCTTCAATTTATAGTTACCCTTATTTCAAATAAAATTGAGTTACTCCCATCTACAACATAGATGTTCTATTTAATTGTGGTTTCCTTTCTTTTTGAATTCTATTGTTGCTATTAGCAATTGTGACCTTTCTCAAGTTAAGTTTTTGAGAAAATGAAATATATTTTGAAAATAAAAATACTTGTAAGTAATTTGTTTTGCAACACTTGGACATACAATCTTGGATAAAATGAACTAGTAAAAAATATATCTATCAAGATAGAAAAAACCACAAACGTGTTAACGGATAATTTTATTTAATATAAAATAGAGATATCTATTTTGCTTGAATAAACATAGACATTTCATTACAACGTCTCAACTTCTTAACTTATTAATCATAGCTTTGCATCTAGAATTGGGCATTCCTTTGTCAACAACATCTAATAAATTGTGCCATTCATAGCAAGTGATTTTCTTAATTGTTAGCAAAGTAACAGGCCCTGTTATTTTTAAATAACAAACCTTTAATCGAAGGAATTATTAATTAATCCTAATACAACCTATGATGTTATCCTCAATGATGATAATTGGCCTAATGACATGTTCAATATTGTAAGTGATAACACTTCATCTTCATGGGACAAGTCCCAAGTTTGATGTGTAGGTATATTATTTACTTGCAACAATATTAGAGATATAAGTTTGATACATTGACTTTGATTTTATACTTTATTGAGATGAATAAACTAATATTTGGAAGGAGAAGCTAACCAATAAATTTATTTAGATGTAAAAGATAATGATTGAAATGTATTAATATTTGCCTTATAATTGGAAATTGAGACTTATTTTCAATGCTTTTCATGATGCAACCCAACTGAACATTTTTACATTTTTAAAATTACATGGATTGTTTCTTTTATCTTATTAAATGCAATAGAACAAAGACCTCCCATAGAAATATGAGGAATATATTCCATATAGTTGTTTTAGAACTGCCTATAGTGTACATTTCATCCTTTCTGCTTAAGATGTTGACCATTAGACTGAAAATGGATCTATTGACTTGATTACATTCAAATGCTATTAGGCACACATGGGATTTTTGATAAACTTGAGGCTTGGACATAAAACATGCAACATTGACAATTTCATGTTTGCTTTCATTTCCAGATCTACAATATAACAGCTTTCAAGAATTATAGATGGCAATGATATTAGGGTAAATATTTAGGATCTAAAGAGGTTTGGACTTCTAAAAATCATAGATAGAAAGTATCTGTCAGTACCATTACCAATGCAAAATAGAGTAGGGAGGTCAAACTTGAGAAATCATAGACGAGTAAATATTTGTTAGATATGTTGGAATTGATTTTGAAAATGGTTGGAATATTTTTTTAAAGGTCCATGGCGCCTTGTTTATGGTTTTGAAATATACAGAGAAATAAACTCCAATTTAAATAAAAAACCAAAGAATAAGAATAACAAAATAAATATCTAAACACCAGATAATGATATATCTAGAACAAGAACAATAAAACTTGATTACAAATGAATTCTTGCACATATGAAGTTGCATATCTAGTTCAACATCAACATTTGATCTTAAACAAAATAGAAATGATCTACAACTCTAAATAAAGGGTGTAAGACAACAAACCTTTCCAATGCTTTATGATGAAAGTCATATACTTCCCTAAGTTGTTCAACTATGCTCGTCTGATGATTCAAGATACTTTATTTACAACCTCCAACTAATGTTAGTTTAAGTAAAGCAAAGACAAATTTTTTGATTATAACGTACTTCACACATGTAACACAAGGTGTCATGTCGCATATATACACCACCATTCCCTCAACTTCAAGTTCTCACTCTTAAAAAAACATAGTTAAATTTTATGAGGCGTTATTGATCCCTCTTTTTTTTATATTGAAGAAATGATGAGTTACAAATAAAAAGCAGTCAAAGGACTTCAAGAGAAAAAAAAAGCATCACAAGCCTAACAACAACAAGAACTAACTGAACAACATAGAAGAAAGGCCATAAAGGCTGTGCATAGTCAAAAGCTGAAGACTAACACAAACTACCTTTGCACTGAATGTAGTCTTCCACGCCTTCACTAACAGAACATAATGAAAGATTGGCACATCCAATAATAAGCACAAGGAAAACTAGGAATAAAATCACCAACCCTTGAAGCATACACTGCTGCAATTGGTCACAACAATCTCTATAGCAAAAAGACTGTCATAACACTATTATATGCTATCATTGTTTTGGTTTGTAACACACATCTAAGATTTAATAAATTGAAGTTGGTGAACAACCTTCCATTTTTTCTCCAAATCCCCCTATAGCTGTGAAAAAAGAGAAACACTATGGAGAAAAACTTCAGAGTAAATCTTTAAAATCCCTGTTTCTTGATGAAAAGAAGATTTAGAGAAAGCTGCTAAACATCTTTTCTTCCATATTTGTAATAAAATAACTTATCTAATGGTATCAACAACAATATTTTCATTCATGCCCATCCCCAGAAGTGCTTCTTTCCATTTTAACTGATGACTAAATATAGTAGGTAAGCTATTGAAAATGGCCTTCCATTATTTTTTAGCATATACACAGTCCCAAAACACATGTTTTAAGTCTTCTCTTGATTGAAAAAATGGGCAGTTAATAGGTTGTATCATGATACTTTTCAATCTATTTCCTATAGGCAGTTTATAGTGCAAGATTTTCTAGGCCATGATTTGAGCATCTGCACCAGCTTTAGACTTCCAAATTTGTGTGCTCAATTTGGACCAAAGCTTTTCACTAAATTTACATTTCCATTTGAGATTCAATCAAGGACTTAAAGGGACATTAGATAGGAGATGAATATAAATTTTCTTTAATGGAAAGGCATTGAAATGGTAACGTGCTAACCATCTCTAGTCTTTCAAAAAACTGCATGGAACATGGGTACACATTTTCATGGATAACTCCATCAGAACCAGAGACTGAACAAAGGTGATAAACTATTCAACTTTGTTGTTCAATCCAAAATGTATTTGAAGGTTATGCCATGGAATCCAGTCCAACAGAGAAAAATCCGACATGTTGCCAAAATGTCACACACCTTTTTTAAACAAGTAATATGCCTGTTTATGAAAGGTAATGGTAATAGGCTTGCATTGATACTTAATGAATTTATTCCACCATATGGATGAGGATGTAAAAATTAATCCATACTATAGGAAGGCTTCTATACACTCTAAAAACTGACAAACATGCTGCTAGGCTTTCCAAATGGATTGCAAAGGAGAAGAGGCTCAAATTTCGAAAAAAGGTGCAAGAAGAATCTTATCCCACCAATTGATAGCTTGCCATTTACCATGAATAAAAGCATAATTGATTTTATGACAGACCAATATCTTCCAAGGTTCATCACCCCGACTGGATCTAATGATCCATTTATCTAATAGACAAATCCCTTGGATTTTGGGATCAATAATTCCCAAACCACCTTTGTTCTTTAATTGTATGTAGTGTGCCTAGAATGTATATTTAAAACCAGAATCACCACCCCATTTAGTCCAAAGAAATTGCCAAATAATTTTGTTCACATCTTCATAGCCTTTGTTGGAGGGCATATAGCAACAGGAGTAATATACATGCGAAGCAATGAAGATTCTATTAACAACTTGGATTTTCCCAGCTAATGATAGAAACTTGCTGCCCTAATTAAATTTTTTGTTCTTGAGTCTATTAATAAACCAATTCCACATATCTAGCAGGGAAACTCCTATTCCGAATGGTATACCAAGATACCTGGTAATCTCTCCATGCTTTATTTGTCTCCATTCTTTAGGTGTCCAATGTGGAATAGGTCTAGATTGTATCATCAAAAACTCAGTTTTATTGTGAGCCAGCTGTGATCTTGCCACTGAACAATATAGGTTTAATATATCCAAGGTATTATTAATTTCTACTTCAAAATTTTGTATAAAAAGCAAGCTATCATCAACAAAATGAGAATTAATAACAACCACATTCTTAGGAATTAAAATCCCTGCTATAAGCTGCAACTAATTAGCTTTTTGTAAAAGATAACCCAAGGCATCGACAATAAGAACATATAGGAATGGTGATAAAGGACATCCTTGTCTAATGGATAATTGAAGAGGGAATGAATCAGTAATAGAATTATTGACAACAATTTGATCACTTGCATCATTAAATAACATTTGAACATGTGATTTAATTTTGGGACCAAATCCTGACAATTGTAGCATTTTAAGAGTAAAACTCTATTGAATTCTATCATATACCTGATCAAAATCCAACTTGATCAATAGAGCGTCTTGCCTTGATTGTTGGGCCCATTCACAAGTTTCACAAGCTAAGATAAGATTATCCAAAATGTATCTGCCACCAAGAAAACCAGTTTGCTCTACCCTAACAATGTTTTGCACTATAGGTCTGATCCAAAGAGCCAATGCTTTAGCTATGATCTTATAGGATGTATTAAGTAATGTAATCGGTCTCCAACCAGAAATAGTGTCTTCATTTTTTCCTTTAGGTAGGAGCTTAATATGCCTCTATTAATGTTAGGACCCAAGGAACCTTTCTCCAGAGCTTCCAGATATAAAAAATAGAAATCATCTCTAATATGAGGCCACATTGATTGATGAAATTCAACTGAAAGCTCATCAATACCCGAATTCTTGTTATGGGCCATTAAAAAGAGTGCATGTTTTATTTCCTCCAATGATAAAATTTGATCCAAAAATTGACTATAACCTTGATCAATTTTCTTGGGAATATGATCTTTAACAATTTCCTCCAAAGTTAATTGAATATCTACCCATTGTTGTTCTTCTTTGAAGAGGTTTGCATAGAAGTTCTGAAAAAGCATACTAATTTCAGATGTTTTCATGTGAAGGGTGCCCAAATCATCCATAATAGCACATATTTTATCTTTTTTGTGCTTGTAATTAAGATAATTAAAAATAACTTAAAACCTTTATTCCCCTCTTTTATCCATTATAGTCGAGCACAAATTTTAGGTCCTTGCCCTCTATAGTTATCAATTTTACAGAGTTGTGTCTCTGTTTAGGCAATATCTACTTGTAGCCTAGTGTTCTTTGGATCAAAGTTCAAATTTTTTCATGCTTGTTCTAATTTATCTTGAAGAGATTTTCCCTTCTTTTGCATTACCAAGCCATTCTCTTGCCAAAGGAGTGCAAAAAGGTAATACATTGGGAAATAGCTTCACCCCACTACTCTATCCATGACTCACCTTCTTGAGGCTTTGGAATAGAATTCCAAATCCCCACTAAGGCGGTCATGCAATCAAGCCTCTTCAAGTGAGAGATATTGAGTTTATATGGTAGTGGATAAGTAGAGTTGTTTTTTTAGGAGGGTGAAACAAAACAAAAAATAGGGAAGTGATCCGATAAAGTAGTCGAATATTCCACCAATAAGCAAGCACCAAAGGGGTCATTACCCAACGGTAGATTGGTGTTATTTATCTCTTAGTGCCCTTCCACCACATCATTTTCTAGTTATCGTTGAAAGTGGTTTGACGCAAATTCATATGTCTTAAGCTTCCACACTTGTAAATTGTTGCACCTTTTTTTTGGAAAATGTTATAAATACATCCATTTTGAAACCTGCAACAAAGTTAAACATTTAAAAAAAATTAAAAATTGTTGAGTAGGTAATCCAAAAGTATTGTGAAAAGATTTGCACTGAACCATTTAGAAAGGGTGTAGAACAAGGCATCCATTACATAAATATTTGGCATACTCTCATTAAATACTTACCAATAACAAAAAGAAATGTAGGAGTTGTGAAACAATCTCATTAAATTTTATTAATTCTATATACTACATGATATGCTCGACATGATTAATTTCAGTGGCAAGGGGAAACAACATAGTATCCGTATGAATTTATTTCCATATCAGTCTTATGGTCCATCTTAACATCATATGGGATTGAATTGATGCTTGCCTTGGCTAAATAGTTTAATGCAATTTGAATACATGTATGATTCACATGATTCCATGGATACACCACTTCTTTTTTTTTTGGTTTTGATTGCTTTGATTCACGTGAAGGTAGCGATAACATGAAATTTTTAGTCAATCAATACATATAAAAATATTATTATATTCCATGAATTAATAAATTTGCAATTTACTTATGAAAAAGGTTTACATATTTCAATACATATAAAATAGTGATAATTGATTAGTTGAGAAATCATGATTTAATCACAGGTCAGGGGAAAACATTACCTAGAATACCTTCGAGACTAATAATACAAATTTTTTACATATAAAAATTAAAATATAAATCAACAATGTAATGCTAACATAGTGTCACTTAATTTCATATAATGCATACACTTACTATTTGGTTAGAATGTTTTTCATACTATCTACCTTGCTTCTCAACATGTTTTCAACAAACATGTTTGTAGGTTTATCTGACATTTTAGAGTCATATGGATAAATGAATGAACACTAATATTGATTTTCATACTATCTACCTTTCTCATGCTTGAAGAGCAAGAGGCCACTTTTACTGAAGCTATATAGTGTCTTGACACCTTTTGTTTAGCTTCAAGATCCAACTTTCAACGAAGGAAAACCCAGTGCTTCTGACAAAGCATGATGCCGATACCTGAGTGGTTTAAAAAGTTTAATTGGCTGTGGATTGCTCGAGAGGAACAATTCAAGTTCTTGGGCATCCCCTTCACTTTCGATAGCTCACCTTTCGAGCTTTGGCAATATGTCCTCAATAAGATTGAAAGGAAAATTGAATATTGGATCACGAAGCCCCTCTCTCTGGCGAGCAAGTTCTAGATCTACACCAAGATTTTGGTGGCCACTCATGTCTCCTACTCCTCTTGCTGGGCCCCCTCCAAAGCCTCTTATGATATTTTTTAGGCAAGAATGGGTGATAAGTGATAAATAGTCTAGCCCAGATTCTCCATGATTTCCTTTGGGCCAATTTTAATAAGGCCCAGGGTTTTCATCGAGTGGCCTTGGATATTTGCTACCTTCCTTGTGATAAAGGTGGCATGGGCATAATTGACACTTATCAACAAAGTATGGCCTTGTGTGCTAAATGGGTTGTTCGGGCCATTGAGGGAAATGAGTCTTGGAAAATCCTCCTCCACCATTGCATCTCTTCAGGTTTTCCCTATGGCAAACCTAGTTGGCAGAATATTGGCTTTCATTCCGTTCTCATCACTACTAGCCAGTCAAGATTACAAGTTCTTTTGTGGTCAAGAGTATCTAGAAGAAGCAGTCAAATCACATTTGAAGTGGGTAGGGGATGGCTTTCGCACATGGTTATCTTTTAATGATCATAATTTATGGTGGTCTCCTATTCTCACTAATTATTCTATTCCCCTGGTTGAATTGCCTAGTATTCAAGTGATGTGATTATTTCATAAAAGAATTTACACTATTCATGATTTGTTTAATTCCATAGATTAGATCCCCTGCCTGATTTGAAAAACAAATTTCAATTAAATAATGCTGATTTACCTTCCGTTCTTCACATCTAGGAATTACTTCATGATGTTATGTTCCATAAGCTTGGGCTTCAGCCTCCTCGGACATGGTGGAAAGATTGGAGGTGGAACTATGATACACATTTTAAATCCTACTCTCTAGGGCTTCTATATCAGGTGATGAGTCCCTTCTCCCTAACTCTCGACAAGCTCAACAGATGGTGGGGCCTTCAGTCCTCTCCCGTGACTTGGCTCACCCATCTAAAACGTGTGTGGCACATAGGTTTGGAGCCTAAATTGTCTCATTTTATTTGGTGTTAAATCTATCAGGGGCTCCCCCTTGATGAGAGGTTGCTCCACCTCCGCATTCCTCAGTCCTTTTATCCAGCTTGTAAATGACCTGAATCTTTCAAGCATCTATTTTGGTTTTGTCCTAAAGCCCAAACTGCTTGGCATTGGATCCACTCTTATTTCAACCCTTTCATCCTAAGCCCTTTTCTTGGTGGTAGACACTTTTTGGGGATTATTCAAACTTGACAACTTCTATTACTTTTTTGTGGCAGTTTTTTCATGCTATCATCCTCTTTCAGCTTTGGAAATCTAGAAATAATGTTATTTTTAATCATGAGGACTGTGGAATTTTATTCTTTGTTAATGAAAATGATGTTTTTATTTCCTTGGTTTACTTGCAGATCTAGGCTCAAGTGGAGAAGATGGTGCCGGACCTCCGTCTTCTGCAGGGGCTCCTCGACCACTGGGGGAGTGCCCCGTGCACTATGAGCAGAGTTCCACTAGATGGCCTGCCCTGTCGGGCCCTGCGACCTCCTCCTTGGAGATGTTGAATCAAAAGCCAATCTTGCATCGGAGGCCACTTTTCACCTCACCCTCTTCTAGGGGTGGTTGGAGTTCTTTTGGAAAATATGATGCTGGTCCTTCTCAGTGGTCTCCAATGAGTGCTGTTGTTCCTGCTCAACCCACTGATACTTGGCCAATGACTATACATGATGATCCCTTGGATGGCTGGACTACTATGGAGATCCCAAACGTGGAATTGCCTGCTTGGTCGATGCTTTCTAAGGATGACCCTCCACCTCTGCCTCTTGGGACGGTGACATGTGCTTGATTATCTTTCTGGTTATTTATAGTTGTTTTTGTTGTGTTCTATTCGAAAGTCTGTTAATGTTTTGAGCTGGTTTCTTTGCCTAGCATGGAGTTTGGGCCGTGATTTATCCGACCACGTTACTATATAACCTATTGTATTATATTTTGATTTTTTAATATAATATGAGGTGTTCCAATAGTAAATATGAACACCCAAGGATTCAAATTCTCGATGGATTTTTAGGTTGTTATAGATAGCTTGTAATTATTGTCGGTTGTTTTATCTTTATTTGGTTTTTTATACTTTAATATGATATAAATTAGTATGTGAATTTAGATTAATAAATATGGCATTTAAGTACAAATATGAATATAAAAGCTTGAAATAGATTGCAATGATTTGACAAGTGGCACATGTTAAATATAGTAAGTACAACAAAGAGATAAGTACTTAGTTTTTTTGACTGAATTTCTCACTATGGCTAGCTTTTGATAGTGGAAAATACATTGAAGTAGGCTTGTGATTTATTTGATTCGAAAAATATGTTTCTATTCGCATAGGGTCAATTTCATCATATCTAAATCAATAACGACTATCGATACTGATCTGTAGTGGTTGGTAGTGACTTGTATTGAAAGATGGGTTTGTGGTTGTACAATCACTTGCACCTATCTTTGAAGGCTCTATATGTGCAATATCGTAAGGATTCTTAAGGGAGAGGCCAAGGACAAAGGGACTGAAGAAAATGGTGATGTCGTTCAGGGAGCTATTTTCTCCACGCCACCCCACCACAAGCATTTGCCTTCTAAAAAGCATGCAATATAATTGTCCCCTAAAATGTATTTTCATACCACCCCCTCGCTCAATAAAATAAATTTTATTTTTTTATTTTCTATTTTTAAAAATATATATACATATTTTAAAAAAATAAAATTTTAAATTTAAATCCCCTACAATTTAAACCCTATTAAATACTAATTTTTAAAACTAAATAAATACCCTTCAATCATTGATCATTCAAAATGGAAATGTTTATCCTTCCAACCATCCCCCACACACATATATATATATTTTGTGCATGGGCATGTGTGCAATTATATATAGGCAAGCAATGCACCTTCCAACATCACCAGCTGAGTAGGTTCAACGGATATATGTAATTAAATTAAATCCATTACAGCCTGCATCTTCCATATCATTTATTTCAAAGAAAAAAAACAACAATTTATTTAACCACCAAATATGACCTGATTAACAGACGTTGTAGCAGCTACATGTCACAAAGTTAACGGATCTTTCAAGGCCAAGTTGGTATTTATATATGTTGCCGTCGTGAGTGAAGAAATAATTGTTGGCTGTTGCTTCCATTTTCCTCCTTCCCAGATCTTTACATGAGAATGAAAGAAAGAAAAGGAAGGAGCAACTACTACTTTTTTAAAGTATTTTGGAGGAGCTTATGATGGAAAAGTTAGTTTTTATGATGGAAAAGTTAGTTTTTATGATTGAAAATTATAGTAATTTAGTGGTAAGTCCTAATTTATTATATTTTATTGAAATGTTATATTTAAATATTAAAATTTTGATTAAATAAATTAAACATTAGTATTATTCATTTCTTATTAAATTGTACTCTATACTATTAAGATATTGTTCTTTTTAATTACAATAATTAATTTTGAAAACATAAATAAATTTATATCTAGATCAATCATAAAAATGTACATTAAAATATGAAATCGCAAAATAATATGTAAATGTTAATTAACCGAATATTACCATGTGTATTTAAAAAGTGTACAATAAAATATGAAATCACAAAACAACATACATATACTAATTAATTCAATACTACTAAAATTTATAATTGAAAAAGTTATAGGACATGTTTGAAGTCCTTAGAAGAGCTAGGAAAGGTTCAATTATAATCACTAAAATCTAATGCATAATGAGAACTAACTATTTTAATATTTGAAGACAATAAATATTGGAACCAATAAAATGTATGTTGCCTTATAAAAAAATGAATGAATGAAAAGTTTTACTAACATCTATGAAACATAATAGTCTATGGGATCAATAGGTATTGTCAAAATTGTTTTGTGTACAAAGAACCTTTCAAGATCGGATTTATGGATAATGACACTAATAAGAAACATCAAAATTGCTTTGTATACAAAAAACATTTTAAGATAGGGTTTTTATTCTCCACTTGAATGTGATGTCAATTTAATTTTTCATATGAATATAATAAAGGACCAACACATTTAGTCAAGCAACAAGGAATGAATGAATGAACTTCCAAGTAACCCTCTAAGATAGGGTGGTTAGGTTACCTTTATGTTATATCCATTTTATTTTTGATGTGGTGCTTTTGCTATGTTAAATTAGTGATAAAATAGATATATCTTAGTTCTTAAAAAAGATCAAATATTTCTGTCCTAAATATTTATAAAATTTTAAATTAATTGGCGAAATAGATACACCTCAATTTTTGAAGAAGTTTGATTATTTATGCCTCGATACTTATACGATGCTAAAAGAATTGGCAAAATAGATACACCTCAATCATTGAAAAAGGTTGATTATTTATGCCACTACAACGTATATGGATACCCTTCAATCCATGAAGAAAGATAATTATTCATGTCTAAATACCTACAAAATATTACAAGAAATGGGAAAATAAATATCCTTCAATCTTTAAAGAAGGTAAATTATTCATATATATGTAATAACTAAAATAATGGAGATGTTTATCCTTCTAACCTAAAAACAAAAAAAAAATAAAAATCCATTACAACCTTATCTTACATATTATTTCAAACAAAAAAATTAACAATTTATTTAATAACTAGAGATTACCTAACTCATTACTAATATCATAACATACATTGTGGTAATTTCATTTCACAAAGTTACTTAATAGACTTTTCAAAGCTCAATTCATTTTTATATCAATTTTCATCATGGTTGATAATACAATTGTTGGTTATTGCTTCCAATTTCCTCCCTCTTAGATCCTTAGAGGATAAGGAAAGGAAGGAGTAACATTATAAATAGTTTTTTTGTTAAAGGTATTTTGGAGGAGTTCCCCATCAGGAAGTCAACGTATGTGCCCTAAACCTAAGAATTTGATGGCAAGCCCCAAATTCCTACAATACACTTAACCTTTAAGGAATCAAAATAAACTATGTTTAAAATGGTAGAGATGGAGTGCAACTTAAAGCTACACCCACACAACTTTAAGCCCACCATCACTCACAATTTGTTTGTGCTATTGTTACAAGACGTGGAAGGCCACTACAATGGAAAATATGGATACATGGTGGTTGTCACATGCATCAAACCCATTGTTGATGTAAGATCTAGAGTTGAACCTCAAAAACATGTGGAAAAGGTGGAGAACCAAGTTACTTTGGTTATCCCTCAAAGCCAACTTTCTCAAGAAAACTATATGTAGTTAGTTATTACAGGTGCTAGAACCTATCACTCATCCAATACAACATTCACATAGTCTACCTCATGGCACTAACAAGTCAACATAGGGAGAGAATGGGACAAAGCGCCACTCCATTTCACTAAGTAATTTTATTTTTCCAAATCAACAACCTGTTGCTAAGTAACTACTTTACAACACTAGGTTTTGATGAAGGATTTAAGGATGGACAAGGATAATTTCACACGAAGGATTATTTTTTATGAATATCATGTCATGGAATGTTTGAGGTCTCACAAAGTCCTCAAGAGAATTATTTATGTGATTCACTTATCAACGGCTCAGTACTCTACATTTTGTGTGTTTGTAGGAAGTTAAAATTGTAAGGTTTTCTTTGTAGAATGCTCTAAAATGTATTTTCTCAGATGCCACACAATTTTTAAATCCACATGAGGATCATCATGGTAGTGCTAATATTTTGATTACATGTTAATTATTACCTCAAGAGAAGATCCATCACATTAGGTTATTCATGTCATCCTTGACATTGATGGTCATTCTCTAGGGATCATTAATGTTTATCTACCTAATGGTGATCTTGATAGAATGAAACTATGTGATGGTTAGTTGATAATTTGCATTTGTCCACCTAGATCATTTGTAGCTACTTTAATATGGTGGAATCCCTTGAGGATAAATAGGGTGGCTTGCCTATGTCATTTTGCATGGGAGAATGTGAAATCTAGTTTTACTTTAAAACCCATTAAGGTTTGTTAGACCCTCTCCATGGACCGTGTTCTTTATCTTGAAAATTGTTGTTTACTTGGTCAATTTTTTGGGCCAACATTGATCATGATCTCAAATGGCTTGATTGTGTCATGCTTACTAAGAAACATGTGGTCTCATTTTACATTTATGATGGACAAGATATCACTATCCACTCAGATTTTGTGCTTTCCAATCATAGTCCAATCATTTTACAATTGAGGTGGTATGATGAATTTCATAAAGTTCCCCATTATCAATTTTATTTGAATACATCACTCTTCAATGATGAGCGCATGATCAGACTCATTGCTAGAATATGGAACTTGGTGCCAGACTACATCACATATTACCTCTAATACTAAAAAAAATAGGCAACTTGAGTTTGAAAACGAGTCAATGGCAGGTTTCCTAAGGAATTCTAGAGAGTTTTTGAATAGTTTGAATAAATCCCTTTAGATAGCCAATTGTAGACTATGGTAGTCAAAATTAAACATAAGCTTAAGCTTATGGAAAGCCACACTTCCAAGGGCGCTTGAATCCATGTTCGTTTGCATTGGATCAAGGTTGGAGACTATGCCTTCAAATATTTATTCAAATATCTAATGAACAAACAAGAAAAATGAATTGGTGTTCCAAGCCAAATAAAATTCAGTAGAAAGAGCTCAAGCATTGTAGGAATACTTAAATGGGGTTACCAGTAAATGAAGCCCTTCGAGTAAAAATATTTCTAATTCCCCAATCACTCTGGATGAGCTTTATGATGTAGTCTAGTGCATGGATAATGATAAGGTGCCAATATTTGATGGCTTTCCTTATGAGTTTTACAAGGCCATTTGGGAATTGGTTGAACATACTTGCTTCAGGTTTATCATGAAACATTATGCAATGAATCTTTAGAGAATTTAATTAACAAAGGAAATATTAAATTCATCCCTAAAGTAAGATATCCAGAGCTTATTACTAGTTAGAGGATGTTCAGTTTATTTAATGTCTCCTAAAATATCATCTCCAAACCCTTACTGCTTCACCTTCACCACATATTGCCTATTATCATCAGACCAAAGATAATGGTATTAATCAACAATCACTACATTTCAAATAACATCATTAAAATATTTGAAGGAATGGAATGGGCACGTGCCTCTTGACAGAGGACCATCTTCTTTAAGATTGCTTTTTAAAAACACTATGATCTCATTTAATGTCCATTTATCATCGCCATGCTAAAATCTATTGGATTTGATGACTTTTTACTTTTAGTTGTTTAAACTCTTCTCAGAGGCCTTAACTTGTTTGACCATTAATGGCCACAAGTTAGAAAGCTTTGATCTTTTTTTGACCCATCTGATAAGTTTGTCCTATTACTCATGCTTTGTATGTTCTCATGACATAAAATTTTGGTTATGTTCTTGCTCATAGAACCAAGCGTGGCCTAATTAAAGGAATTGTGCTTCCTGATAGAACCAATAAAACCATCAATAGTCACTTCGTAAATGATTCTTTCTTTATGCTTGAAAATTAGGAGGCCTCTTTCAAAGAGACAATGTGTTGCCTCGATATCTTTCAGATAGTTGCAGGATCTAATTTTCAGTAGGCCAAAATGCATGTTAAAATATAGTATTATGCCCTTGCCAGATTAGCTCAAATATTACTAGTGGAAATGGATAAGTCAATGGGAGATGTTCAAAATTTTAGGCATCCCTTTTGATTTTGATAACTCCTCCTCTGAACTATGGCAATATGTGATTAAAAGAGTATAAAAAATAATTACCTATTGGATCACTAAGCTATATTGTATTTAATAGGCAAATTCTAAGTTTGTACCAAAATAATGAAACCAAAAAAACTATCAAGTCAAATAAATTACCAATAGGCCAAGATCTTGAAACAATACTCAGAATTGATTCATATTGAATGACTTGAAATAATTACAAGCCCAAACCATGCTCAAATAAGCCTTAACTCAAAAATTAGAGTTCACATGCAAAATTTGAAAAAAACTAAAATCTAAAAAAAATTATCTATTTTTAGCAGCTAGTATTTATAGTAAGTTTTGCATGCAAGCGCGTGCAGCTCTAAAAATATCCTAAAACATCCTAAATGCTAAAATTAACCTATTATATGAAATTCAACTGAAGTTGACATCTGGACCTAAAAATATATAATTTCTAAAAATAGAAAATTCATGAAAAAATAATTAAATTGCAATTTTGAACCCTTAGATGATCACATATGGACTCCAAAAAATATAAAAAACATCCTTAAGACAACAATGAACTATTTGAGATGGTCGTTTTGGCACATGGAAGAGCTCAAATGTAGCTACGAGTCAAAAGTTATGGCCTCTGGAAGGTTGGCTTATTTTTTCTACATCACAAAATTATTGCATCCACTCATGTCTACTACTCTTCTTCTGGGGCTCCTTTTAACGCCTTTTATTAGAAGTTAGTTAAGCTTCTCAAAGACTTTATTTGAGCTAATGCTAAGCAAACTTGAGGCTTTCACAGAGCCCTCTAGGAGATTTGTTGCCTCCCTTAAGACAAGGGTGGCGTAGGCATTATTGATATATATAGACAAAGCATTACTTTATGCATAAAATGGGTGGTGAGAGCTATTGAAAGGTACGAGTCCTAGAAAATTCTACTAAGACATTACATCTTTGTAGGCTCTCCTTGTGGCAAAAATGTTTGGAATAATATAGGGTTTCACACCATGCTCATCACTTCATCCCCAGTCAAAATTGAGTGGTCATTTATGGCCAAAAGTATCTGGAAAGCATTCAAAGTCTTAAGGACCCACCTCAAATGGATTGGTGAAGTTAGTTACAAAATAGTCTTTCTTTCAATGAGCATAATCTTTGGCAGTCCATTGTCATGACCAATATCAATATCCCTCTTGTTGAAATTCTAGGCATCAAAGCAATTTGGCTTTTTGGAAAAGGCATTGTCACTAATAGAGATTTGGTCTTTTATGGACATTGGACATTGTGGCTTGCTTTACAAAGGCCTTTGAAGCTTTTACCCTCTGACTTACCTTCCATACTATTTGGGAGCCTCTATCGGATATTATGCTTCACAAACTAGGTTTGCAGACTTTAATTACTTGATTTATAACTGGTGGAGGAACTATAGCTCTACTTTCAAGAATTATTCTCTGGGGCTTTTTACTAGATCATGAGTCCCTTCTCTTTGGCACTAAGTAAGTTGAATAAATGGTGGAGTTTTTATTCTTCTCCTAAATCTTGACTTGCTAGACTCAACCACATATGAAATGTCAAGATGGAGCCCAAACTTGCCCATTTTTTGTAATATCTTGTATGCTAGGGTCTTTCATTAGGGAAAGACTCAAACACATGGGAAAGACTCAAACACACAAGATTCCCTAATCCTAAGTGCCCTACATATTTTGAACTCTAGAAATTTAAACATCTATTTTGATTTTGTCCTTATGTTCAACAAACTTGGCAATGGATTCATAACCTCTCTCAACCTTTTCACCGAAAGTCCCTTGATCCCTCAATTAGAGAATGAGTTTTTTGAGATAATGCTTAGTGGCTAGCTACATTTCTTTTTTGCAGAACTTATTGGAAAAGTTATCATTATTTTATGCACATCACTTATCCCCAGTCAAAATTGAGTGGTCTTTTATGGCCAAAAGTATCTAGGAAGCGTTCAAAGTCTTCAAGACCCACCTCAAATAGATTGGTGAAGTTAGTTGCAAAAGAGTCTTTCTTTCAATGACCATAATCTTTGGCAGTCCCTTGTAATGACCAATATCAACATCCCTCTTGTTGAAACTCTAGGCATCAAAGCAATTTGGCTTTTTGGAAAAGATTTTGTCACTAATAGAGATCTGGACATTGGACTTTGTGGCTTGATTTACAAAGGCCTTTCAAGATTTTAGCCTCTGACGTACCTTCCATACTATGTATTTAGGAGCCTCTACCAGATATCATGCTTCACAAACTGGGTTTGTACCCTGTAATTACTTGATGGAAAACTGGTGGAGGAATCATGGCAATACTTTCAAGAACTATTCTTCGAGGCTTTTTACTAAATCATGAATCCCTTCTCTTCAGCACTGAGCAAGTTGAACAAATGGTAGAGTTTTTATTCTTCTCCCAAATGTTGGCTTGCTAGACTCAACCACATATGGAATGCCAAGATAGAGCCTAAGCTTGCCTATTTTCTGTAGTGTCTTGTATACTAGGGTCTTTCATTAGTGGAAAGACTCAAACACATAAGATTCCCTAATCCTAAGTGTCCTATGTGCTCTGGGCTCCAAGCATTTTTAGACTTATGTTCGTCTTTAAGAAGCTTGGCAATGGATTCACAGTGTCTCTCAATCTTTTCACCGAGTCATAGAATGACTTTTTTGGGATAATACTTAGTAGCTAGCATACATTTCTTTTTTGTAAAACTTTTTGGAAAAACTATAATTATTTTTCAGCTTTGAAAAGCAGCTTTTTTCATTAATGAAGAACTTTCACTTCAATTTTTCATTAACGACAAGTACTTGTGAAATCTTCTACTTATTTGTAGATTGAAAAGCAGCTTTTTTCATTGATGAAGAACTTTCACTTCAATTTTTCATTAACGACAAAGTAGTTGTGAAATCTTCTACTTATTTGTAGCTTCAAGCACATGTAGAGAAAATGGCTTCTGAATTTCAGCGTCTCCTAAGATTGCACAACCTTTTCTCCCAGGAGGGTAAACATGTCATTTATTTAATCATCGTTCATTTAGTAAAAATGCTTCTGGTTACAACTGTGTACAAGCTTTTGGATCAACAGTTAATTGTATTGCCCGTTGCCGGATTGTTGAACTAACACAAATTCCTGCATAGCAATGTATTTAGTAACAAAACATAACCTGATTCGTTTCTAATATCTTAACGGGCGTTGGGGTAGTTATGATAAGTTAGTTAACGGATTTTTTTAAATATCCGTGGCCGTCATGCCTGGAGAAACAATTGCTGGCTGTTGCTTCCAATTTCCTCCTTCCTAGATCCAGGAAAGGAAGGAGCAGCAGCAGCAGCAAAAATGTTTATGGTGGTGGAGATGGAGCGCAACTTAAGGCTACACCCGCGCAACTTCGGGCCCGCCATCACCCACAATCTGATCGCGCAGCTGCTGCAGGACGTCGAAGGCCAATGCAGCGGCAAGTACGGCTACGTGGTGGCCGTCACGGGCGTCAAAAGCATCGGCGACGGCGAGATTCGGAGCGGAAGCGTCCACGTCAATTTCCCCGTGAAATTCCAGTGCATAATATGCCGGCCGTTCAAAAGGGAAATATACGAGGCGGTGGTGAAGAGAGTGATCGCCAACGGCTTCTTCGCGGAGTCGGGCCCCCTCAATTTCTTCGTCTCTGTGTTTTGCATGCCTCAGGGCAGATTTGAGTTGGAGAGAAGCGTTGACGGCGAGTTGCAGTTTTTGGATGTGGAGTCGTCGGAGAAAATTGTGGCTGGGACGGAAGTGAGGGTGGCCGTCATGGGAACCAGATTTGACGTCAGCCAGGTTTCTTGCGTGGGGACGATGTGTGGGGATTATCTTGGAATTATTACGTCGGATTCTTAACCGGATGAATTGATTTCGATGATGTTTTTCGCATTCGGATTGATATATTGATCTGATTTCTAATTTTTAATGGCGTACATATCGTGGCAGTGAAATTGGCTTTCCCCTAAGAAAATCCGGCGCGTTTGTCGTTGATTGATTGCTTCACTGGTTAAATGTGATGGCCATTATCATAACCATGAAAACACAAAATAAATCCGTACTGAGATAAACCTAACAAAATAACAAGGTTCTATAGCATCTAGATTGAGTATAATATTACAACTTCACTTATGAAGGTATACAATAGAATAAAATCAGAAAACAATATGTAAATGTTAATTAACTTTGTATAACAGTATATATGTATTTAAAAGGTACACAATAGAATATGAAATTATTAAAATAAAAATAAAAATCAATTAATTTAGTATTATTAAAATTTATTAATCAATTTTTTTAAAGAGTTACAAGGGTTTAATGAATTTGGTGTATAATGAGAAAACCAATAAAATGAATGAATGGAAGTTTTATTTAACATTTATGAGATTCAGTATAAATACATTTAATTAATCAACAAAGAATGAATGAACGAATGTCCATGTCACCCTTACTGCGATTTTCTACTTATTTATATATTTTATGAGCAAAAAGACAACAAACTGAGGTAGAACCTAGGGATAATCATGAATCATGACACAAGGCCAAAAGTATAAATAAAAAAGTGAGACCCTAAGGCCACATGTGCCACCTAGGAGGAGGATGTGGTAGACTATACAACTTATTTCCCCATCCACCCACATGGGGGTGTGGCTCATCAAGGATGGGTTCCCAACCATATTTCTCTTTATTATATTTCTTAGTTTTCTCAGTTTGATGATGTGGAGGTAAAATGGTAAGCACCAATCTAGGAAACTTCCTTTGACCACCTCCTTCTGAAGGCACAAACCCAAAATATCAATAGTTGGCTTGTGGCAAGGGCCACCCACCATGACCACTTGAAAGCGAGAATCATCAACGGGTAAGAGGGTTAGAAAAGGAAAAATGGGTCCACAATCTACGACGGCCTTTGTCATGGTCATGCTGCTCTTGGTCCCTTCCCGGGATGTCTTGTTAATGTGCATTGTGGGGAATTCTACTAATAAGGGGTATTGCCACATTGGCCAATGAGTATTTGAAGGTGTTCCCCCTCCAAGGCTACCTTTTTTTATTGCACTTGTATTTGTAGCATAACATTCGATAAGACAGTAGTCTTATTAGTGGTAGATTTTTTTTTATCAAGATGCTCTTTGTTAAATACAACTTAATTTATATCTTTTGAAAGTAAAAAGAGAATTTTAATCTGAAAGATGTGCTGAATCTGCTTGAATCTTATAAGGAGTAAAGCAGAGTCCCCCATCCAAACCATGTTTTAGAACAATCATGTTTGAATGGCTAGACAAAGCAATGAATTCATCTCCAGGTCCCCTGAGCTCTAGCACAAAACCAAAAGATGTGTTTTAGAGACTCAATTTGACCACATGTAGTGCATATGGGAGAGGGGATTCCCATATGTAGCAATGTCCCCCATTGGAAGACTTTGGTAAGGATACACCAACAGCCTTTGTAGGCTCCACTACTACAAACTAGATGGTTTGGAATCTTTTGCTCCAAAGACTAGAAGAGCTATCGAGATTTCACCATTTGGTGAGCATCTCCTAGGGCAAAATATTGAGAGAAATCCATTGATAGCCAAGTCAGGATTTTTATCAAAGCATTATAGGGGACACATTCCAATTTTAATCTTTTTACCATCTAGGGAAGCCTTTGTACTCCATTTTTTTAGGGTGATAATCATGTACCACTATCTGAGCTTATGCAATTAATTCAAAATCATGGTTATTGAGCTTGAATCTAGATTTTATATCTTTCAAATTTTTTTAAGATCGATATCTCTTATCAAATATACTGGCTATGACCTTAATGCCTCTTCAAAAGAGCATGAGGGATTTGATTCTAAGAACCTCTGCCAGGGACTTGCTAATAATAGTAATAATCAGAAACCACCATAGAATCGAGAGTTGATGGAGAAGTCAAATCTAAACCCATCCCCTTTCCACACCAACCATGGCTTGATGGTTTCTCAAGATTTTAATAAACTCTTAACTAAAAATTTGCCTATGATTTTGATAGTTGGGGTAGGAGTAACAAGCAAATATTCAAATTATAGATTCTTCCAAGCACCTCTGCCATAATGGATAACAAATGAGATCTAATGTTTAAGAAGAATTTTCCAAGCTTCCTTCCCTTCAATGGCCTTGGAGATCCAATTGACACAAAGGACAATTTCCTATTTGGAAATATCAATGAGCCCAAGCCCCTTAGCTTCCTTGGATTTATAATAAATGTTCCAAGTGACTCTATGGAAGCTTCTATTACCTTTCGATTTAGCCCAAAGGAAATCTCTTAACAAATTTTCAAGTTTCCCATTGGTCGACTTAAATGGAGCTCAAAAGGAGGATTAATAAACATGAGTAGAAGTCAGGACCTTAGACTAGATTTAGAATTTGACCACAAGATATAAGGGCTTAGTGATCTAAAACACAAAATTCTTTTCTAATATCTAGACAACATAGATCCATATCTCAACATGGGAGGTTTAAAAGGTGAAGGGAATGCCTAGGAATTTAAACATTTTCCCATGGACAATCCATTTCCATTAGTAGGTCCATATCCATTTGGGCATAAGGCTATTAGATTCCCTGTAGCATTGAGTCTTGACCCATTGTATATTACAACCAAAATCCAAGCCAAAAATATGAAGACATTCCTTAGCATTGTGGATCACCATTTTCCCCTCTAATAGCATGAGGAAATAATCATTTGAAAAGTGGCTATTTGAGAGTTGGTTTGGATATGGTTGGGGAAGAGTGATTCCCTTGACTAAACCTCTAGAGGCATAATTTCCCAATAGATAGCCAAAACCTTCCACAATGAGGATAGACAGGAAGAGGGATAGATGGCAACCCTATCTAATGGAGAGAAAGAGCCCAAATTACTTCGACTAATGGCCATTGATAGTGATACAAGTAAAAACACATTGAAAGCGAGTCTTGATAGAGTGGAAAAACTTAGGACCAAACCCCAAGGCTTGAAGCATAGCAAGAGTAAAGGGGCATTCAATCTTGTCATATTTTCTTTCAAAGGCAATCTTGACAAACAAGGCCTTATAATTATGGGTATGGGTCCATTCCATCTCCTCCCACACCACTATAATGTTGCCCAAAATGTATTTATCTTTGGATTAGACTAATTTGCTTCGAACTTATCACCAAAGGTAGTAGGTACCTAATTCTAAGTGTTAACGCCTTGGCGATAATCTTGTAGGAGATGTTGAGAAAGGTTATGGGCCTCTAATTGGTGATTAGCTTAGGGTTTCTAGCATTGGGAATAAATTTGATGTTGCCTTTGTTGATAAACTTGCCAAGATAGCCATTAGCCATGGCTTCTAAATAAACATTATACAAATCAAGTCCCACATGATCCCACAAGGTTTGGTAAAAGTCACAATGAAATCCATCAATGTTTGAGGCTTTATCATGTATGTCAAATCCTTTTGAAATTCATCAATAAAGAAATGCCTTTAACATGCCATACTTTAGCTTAGTGTGAAATTTCAAGGAAAAACATCAAGGCACTTACACAAGGTAGCTTCCCTTTCTCTAGAGGGGGTTGAGCTTGGAAAACTTGATTATAGTGCTTAACTAAGGCTTGTACAATGTCTAGGAGACTAATAATACAACCACTAGATTCTTTTATAGCCTCGATTTGCATAATATAGTGACAAAATTTTAGATTATTGAAATCTTGAGCTAATGAATGTAGGTTCATATTTGGACTCCATGAGTTTTATGAAACTCTTATAGTTTAAGCTATTGTCTTAGCTTAGCAACTTGATTTTTCATGGTTTCATTCAAGGGAGATTGTTTAATATCTTAAGAAACTTGATTGAATTCCATAATATAATCACAGTTGGCCCTTTTCTTGAAAAAGGCTAATTATTTTCCAAACATTCCAATAAAAGTGACTATGAGTGAAATGACAACCTCCCACCAGTCAATCCAATTAGAGGCTTTAGAGGGGCACAACATAAGATTCCAAACCTATTTGATATCAGTGAGGATTTGCTTGTGTTTGATGTAAAGTTTTGAGATAGAACTCGACATTGAAAAAAATTGCAAGTGAAGGAGATCATTCAATGCAAAATTTGATAGGTTAATGGTTCAATAGAAGAATATTTAAGATCACACTAACTGGCTTGTCATAAATATGGGCAAAGAAGAAGACATTCTACTCATAAAGGAGGGTTATGTACACTCTCTTAATAACCCTAACATTCCCTTGGAAAAATTTGGACTAGGTAAACCAAGGATGAGGGATAAAATTTGTAGTGATGGTTGGGGTCAAATAACCATAGTTCATTTTGCATGTAAAACCATGCCTCTCATTCTTTAGAACACCACCTCATGGGAAATGTTCCTTCTTTATCTTCTAAAAATTCAACCATATTAAAATAACCCCAAATTATTAAGTGGTTGATAAGGATTTGCTATGTTATCCACTACCAAAGAGCTACTCGATTGATGACATTGTTGAAGATGTAGAGATTGATGAACTCAAGGGTTTACTCAAGTCTAAATCGAACACCATCCAAATAACATAGTTATTTAGGTCTACTCCTCGATCCACCACAAAATGAGGGAAAATGGGTGTTGTCATAGTGATGACTCCACTATGGCCCATTTCATTATCAAACATGTGACATGTAGCATTAGGTTGGATGGTTTTAGCTACCATCTAGAGAGCAAAATGGTTAATCTTCACTCCTACAAACAGATAATATGTAAACCTATAAAATTATGAAGATTGGCCTAGACCATGTAATTGCATGTCAATTCAGTTTAACTAGAAACATTCCATGATAAAACATTCCTTGGAAACCATCAAGATTCATGGTTTTGCCATTTCAGCCTTCAAGCATAGTAAATTGGTTATTCAATATTGTATGATATTGACCTTTATAAATAAATTTTACGAGCAAAATAGGTCGTCACTCATTTTTCATGCAATCCTCCTCATTTATACCAAGGAAAGGGCATTGAGAATGTCTTGTATCTTAGTGATGAGGGGAAAGGGAGTTTCCCCAAATTTGATAGCCATGATAGGAGCCTTTTATGATGAGGATTATTGCGATTGAAATTAAAATAAACTTGGAGTCAAAGAATCTTGTGTCTTAAAAATACCACTAGTGGCCCTTGAAGTACTTGTCATAACTAGGTTAGGGTTTTCTTGAGGAACATGAATAAGTGGGGGTTGGACAACAGGTTTTAGGTTTTGCATAATGGTAATCATGAACAACTTAGGGATGGTAGTGAACACCTTGTTATTTTAGGTAGTTTGATTATTTTGATGACCTACCACTTGAAATCCATCATTATATCCAACAAGGGGATAAGAGGAATCAACCATGGATTTAGCTAAAGGATTCACTGCTATCATGAACAAACACTATTTGAGTTTGTGGTCTGAACCTTGGCACCAAAATTATGTGTTTTGAAGGTTGAATTACATAACTTATTGGGTGAATCATTTCCCTCCACTTTGGATATAAATGGTCTCATGAAGCTCTTGTGAAAGGTCAATATTGTTACATACATGCCATTACAGTATGAAAAGTAACATTTGTTAGTTTTGAAGCAAATGAATTGACCTAGAGGCTTAACCACTTGCTCTAGAAAGGGCCAAAATGGCATAGGTAAGCTAGGGAAATCCACCTAGATTGGTACCTTGAGCTTGGCCTTGTGAGAGAAGAAAAATTCACAAGTCCAAGGAGAAAACACAAGAAAGGAGCTTCTAACATAACATGGGCCATGTTTGTGTATGGAGACATAGTGTTTAGGGTTTTCAAACCTAAAAAGGAAAAAAAACCTTGTTCAGGTTCTACACCCAGATAAACTTGATGCCATGGGGTTACCATTGAGCTTGTACCCATATATTGAGCATGGATTCAGTGGGGATGCATCCCACCAAGTAACCAATAAGGATATGAGATTCAAGGAATTAACATGCTTTATCAATCTCATTAAAATTAAGTAAAACACCAGGAGGATTATCTTAAGAGGATGGTACATTCCCTTGTGGAATACCTTGGGTAGAAACTTGCATGTTTTCTTCACTTCCATGGTTGCTTCCACCAGAGTGAGCTACATCCAATAATGCAAGCTCCTTTTAGGAATCCATTAAATAAAAAACCAATTGCCTAAAGTGCAGACTTCTAATCTAGAGGTTAATAAATGGTAATTAAAGCAATAGAAAAATCTTGTAGATATAAGTAGAACAGTGATGGTATGGTAATTGGGAAAAGACCCTAGGACATGACCAACTTGACCATCACTCCAAAGATCCAAAATATCTAATTCTATTTTATTATTATTTTTTGGTGTGGCAATTTCAGACCTTTCAATATCGCATATGTGTGGAATTACAGAGTTTTTTAAATAATTTTTATAACATTGTAGGGATATGGTATCATAAGGGGGACTTGTTAAAAAAATAGTCTCTATTATTGAGAAAATTTATGAGCTTTTTCAATTTAATTATCCTATATATTTTTAATTCTCTTGTGCTAAGAAAATTTTGGTGTAAAAATATAGAAATTATATGCAAATCAATGATCTATTTTTTTAATTTGGATTTTAGTATCTCAAAAAACATATAAATCAAGGTGTTATGTGAACAAAAAGTCCCTAAGCTTGTGAGGAAACTTTCAACCCTCTGTCAATTGAAATATTGCTACCTAAAAAAGTGGGGCTCATATTTTATATGGAAAGATTCATTTTATTCATGTAATTATATTTTTTCAATTCCATGAGACCAATCTAACATTAAAATTAGGAACCCGAGTCCATTCCATTAGACCACATCTTAAAATTTGTATAAAATTTCTAAGACCCCTCAGACTCTGATCTTCATATCCAAGTCCATCGAGTGAGAATCTAATTCCCATGTCCATCAAGTGAGATCAAACAATATTTTTAATTGTCTCTTGCTTTCACAAAATATGATTTGGAACCTAAGAGCCTAAAGATTATGTAAATTTTACAAAACATTTAAAAAACAAGCTATCAAGCAAACAATATATTTTTTTAACTTTTTTGTTATATTCAAGCTCTAGTTTGATCCTCGATTTTGAACTTTTGAATAACTATTTTAGTAGGAGATTTAGTGGTGGATAATGAATCCTTCATATAGATAAATTTTGGTTGGAAACTATTGGAGTGTGTCATATACACACGTGATGTAAAGTTCACCTTAAGTAGATGTGTTACCAAGGTGTGATTTATTATGTGCACACATTTATTAAATACACAATTTATGTGGTAGTTATCCTTGTTAGGTTGTGGAGCTAAAAGCTTCAACTGTTGCAGACATGGAGGAGGTTGCTGAGTTCCAGGGATACCGGTGTCGACAGTGGGATCGACGTCGATTATCTACAGTGCAGAAGGGCAACCGACATCGACAGGAGGTCAGCCGATGTCGGTCACCTCCAAGCAGATAGGGACCGACGTTGGTCGCCTGTGGCGGTTTCAGAACTGTTCGTTGCATAGACAATTAGTTCGTTGAACCGAGTGTTTACATGTTAAGGGCTAATTATAGTCTTGAGCTGCGTGTCTAATTATTGTAAATTAAGAGTCTAAGTTATTGTTTAAGTCTGGGATCTATTTATAGACCCATTGACATGTATTGTAATTAGAGTGCAAATAGAGAAAGGCAAGGAAGATCCTTCCAAGTGTAAGATCATTTGAGTTGCAGGTTGTTACAAGCTCATGGGAAAAGATCTACATGGTAAGTAAGATCACTTTGAGATCTACTTGAAGTACTTTGAGTACTTGTGTACTGGCAGGGTTATTACTAACTGGTTGAAGAGGTGAACACCAATTCTGTGTGTGAGTTGTGTGTTGGGACCATTTTTGGTAGGAGAGTGAACTCTTGAAGAAAATTACTGTGTACACTTGAGGTGTGGGAAGCTTCTGAGAGGTGTGGAGAAGAAGTGGCATCTTCTTTATTGTATTTTCTTTTTGTATGAGTATTAATACAAGATTGTGTATTGTCTCTCATATTCTGTGCTATTTGTGAATTCTAGTTACTTGTTCATTCTGGTATAATTCTGTGTTTAGTTGCTAATACAAGGTAATCATATATACTCTTATTGGTGGAGTAGGATCCTAACAGTTGGTATCAGAGCTTTTGGTTGGGTTACTAACAGGTTGTATTAGATCTGGTTGGTGTGTGTTGATTACAGGTTACTCACAGGGATTTTTGTTTGAGTGGGAGTATAGCAATGGCAGAAAAAAGTAAGCTATGAATGGAGAAGTTTAATGGCAAGAACTATCAATTATGGAGGATGCAGATTGAAAATTATTTGTATTAGAAAGATTTGTACTTATCATTGGGTGGGGTTGATTACAAGCCCCGGGATATGAAGGATGAAGAATGGGAGGTTCTTGATCGGAAGGCTCTAGGATCTATAAGGTTGAGTCTTGCATCGTCTGTGATTTCTAACTTATCACAGGTTAAGACAATGGTAGAGTTGATGGAATCTTTGGCAAATTTATATGAAAAACCCTCAGCTTCGAATAAGGTATTTCTTATGAAGCAATTATTTAATTTGCAAATGTTGGAAGGTGGATTTGTACATAGTCATCTTAGTGATTTCCATGGTTTGGTAAACCAGTTAAATTCAGTCAATATTATTTTTGATGATGAAATTAAGGCTCTCTTAATCTTATGCTCATTACCTGAAAGTTGAGAGAATTTGGTAATGGCAATTAGCAATACTGCATCTGCTTCAAAAATCTTAAAAGTGGATGATGTTGTGAGTGTAATCTTGAATGAAGAGATTTGCAAGAAAAGCACAGGTGAATCATCAGGAAATGCTTTGAGTGTGGAAAGCAGGGGAAGGCAAAGAGAGAAGATCGAGCATGGGAGATCAAGGTCAAAGATAGACAGGAGATCCAAGTCCAGGTATGGCAGAATAACCTGCTGGAAATGTGGAAAGCAAGGGCACTTAAAGAGAGATTGTTAGTTGGATGAAGATCAGCATGAAGGACATGAAGAAGAAGCAGATGTTGTAGATTTTGTTACACAGGATGCTCTGGTATGTTCCTTAGATAAAGTAGAATCTTGGGTTTTAGATTCTGGTGCATCTTTCCATGCATCTCCATGTTAGGTTGTGGAGCTAAAAGCTTCACTGATGCAAATAGGGAAGGAGGTTGCTGAAGTGTCACAGACACCGGCGTCGGTCAGGCTAACCGACGTTGGCAGGATTAGACAGGAAGAGCAATCGACGTCGGTCAGGGATCGACCGGTGTCAGTCATCTCCAAGCAGACAGGGACTGATATTGGTCGCCTGTGCGGATCGAAACTATGAGTGTTACGGATAGTTTGTTAATGAACCGGTTGTTTGCATGAAGGAGGCTAATTTTAGTCTTGAGCTGCGGATCTAATTATTGTAATTAGGTGTCTAATTATTGTTTGCATGAGATCTATTTAAGAGACTCATAGGCTATATTAAAAAGTGTTCTAGTTTGAGTTGAGCAAAGTTAGCTCCTTCTGTGTGTGAAGTAAGCAAGGGTGTTCCTCCTAGTTTCACATCAGTGCCAAGTGTGGGTGCTAGTTTTGGAGAATCAGAAGGGTTCTTCAAGTGTGTAGGATCTTGGTCGGCAGGTGTGCAAGGCCACGTTTGGAGATCTACATGGGTAAGTAAGATCATTGATCTACAAGTGTATGTGTGTGCAAGGTCTAAGGTTTGCTAGTGTGCAAAACTAGGTTGATCTGCAGGTGGCAGCAGAATCAAGGTGACAACAACACAACAGGGAGCAGGATCAGTTGGGATCTACTTAGAGTACGGTGTGTACTCAGTTCTAGAGCGAGAGAGGAAGGCAAGGCAGTTCCTTCCATAAATAAGATCATTTAGGTTGCAGGTTGTTGCAGTTTAGGGGAGATCTACTTGGAGTGCATGGAGCACTGGTGTACTGGCAGTAGTGGATACTGACTAGTTGGAGGTGAACACCAACTCTGTGTTTGAGTTGTGTGTTGGGACCGTAAGAGAGAGAGCTTTGAGGAAAGAAGTACTGTACACTTGAGGTGTGGGAAGCCTCTGAGAGGTGTGAAGAAGAAGTGGCATCTTTTTTATTGTATTCTTTTCTGGATGAGTATTAATACAAGTTGTGTATTGTCTCTCATATTCTGTGTTGTTTTTGGTTTCTAGTTACTTGTTACTTCTAGTTAATTCCGCATCTTAAGTTGCTTGTATATGGTAATCAATTGTGCTTCCACGAGTTCCTAACAGTTGGTATCAGAGCTAAGGTTGTAGGGAGCAAGTTTTGTGTTTAGTTACAGGTCACTCTCAGGGGTTTTTGATTGAGTGGGAGTATAGCAACGATAGAAGAAAGTAAGCTATGAATGGAGAAACTGAATAACATGAATGGTCACTTACAGTGTTATGGAAAGAAAGAGCAGGTAAAGATATATTGTTGGTTGGTAGCAGATCAACATGAAGGAACTAAAGAAGCAGATGTTGTAGGTGTTGTTGCACAAAATGCTTTGGGATGTTTCTTAGATAAAGTTGAATCTTGGTTAATATATTCTATTGCCTCTTTCCATGCAGCCCCAAGTAGAGGGGTTGGTGAGCCTTGTCATAGTATTGGCAAAGGGGAAGTGTTGCTGAAATTGCAGGCGGCCAACACATGGGTGTTGAAGAAGGTCATGCAGGTTCCAGTCTTGAAGATGCGGCTAATTGCTTCAGGAAAGTTGGGTGATGAGAGATGCACATAAACTCTCACAGTGGATGCACTTAAATTAGCGAGTGGTAAAAAAATAGGTACTCTTTATCTACTTGCTTGTATTACTGATTCTTCTTCAGTTGCAGAGACGTGGCTTTGTAGGCTTGGTCACATGAGCAAGAAGGAGATGCATGTTTTTAACAAGAAGTCAGATGTGTTTGACAAACTTAAGAACTGGAACGCCTTGGTGTTCTTGGAGGAGATGACGGATAGAGACTAGTGGATGGGGCTGGATACATCTGAGTAGGGCAGTTTGGACATGGGTTTTGATTCAAAGGAGCTCGCGGGTAAAAAGTCATCACTCACAGGCGTACACAGGTACTGGCATCGGTCAAGGGTAACCGACGTCAGATAGACAGGTGTCGACGTCGGTCATGTGCAGACTAGAGAAGTTGGTGGTGTCGGGCAGGTGGAGACTGATGTTAGTAGGATAACTGGCGTCAGCAACCTGGACAGTCGCATGGAATCGACGTCGATTGGATGCAGACTGTGTAGTGACTGAGGTCGATCATTGAGACAGATTTTGGGTGGACAACAAGCTGTTAAGGAGTCTCAAACACCCATGGGGAGGACTGAAAGTGTAAGCAGGCCTCAAATTCGTTGTTCCTCTTCTTTATACTAGTTGCTGACTGCAGAGCAAGAAGGATCCAGGAAACAGTGGGAGCATGACATGAACAGGATGCAGGACCAAACGAGAGATTTGGTAGGGTTTCCAGCCGGTATGAAAGCACTAAAAGATGAATGGATACCTTAGTTAAAGAATAGAGAGAATGGACACGTGAGATGGAAGGCTAGGTCATATGGTCTTGAGAAAGCTGCAGGACAGTGGTACAGGTTTTGACAGGTGGATGAAAAAGTAGGGCTTTAGTCAATGTCAGTGTAACCATTGTGTTTATCTTACTAGGTGGATGATGATTGCAACATTATCCTGTTACTATATGTGGATGGTATGCTAGCTAGCAGGTTTGTATATATAGGGTTTTGCTGAGCTAAGGGTAAGGTTAGTTCAGTGGCATGTCATGAGGAATTTGGAGCAGCGAAATTCTTTGGCATGAGAGACATGGAGATCACAGGTTGATTTTGTCTCCAATAGGAGCTGATGTAAATCAAGTGTTGGTGAGGTTCAATATGCAGGATGCAGAACCAAAGCACACCAAGGGCTGGACAGTTTAGTGTCTGAAATCACATGAGGTCTGGTATAGACTTGAGTTTGTCCAAGCAGTGGGTGCTGTCAGAGAGTTAGGAGCCAATTCGGGGAAGTGGGTTCTTAGGTATCTGAGAGGGACCAACAGTAGAGATTCATGCTATGCAGGGTCAGGACTTCACTACATGGGTTTGTAGGTTTAGATGTGGCAGGTTACTCGAATGACAGGAGGTGCACCACAGGTTGTCTGGTGGGTGGTCTTCAAGATTGATCTTGAAGAGGGATACAAGCCAAGATATAGATTAGATGGGGTACAAGTATAGGTACAGTGTAGTTGTTTATCTCTAAGTGGGAGATTGTTAGGTTGTGGAGCTAAAAGTTTCACTAATGTAAACAGGGAAGGAGGTTGCTGAAGTGTCACAGACACCGGCGTTGGTCAGGCCAACTGACGTCGATAGGATTAGACAGGAAGAGCAACCGACGTCGGTCGCTTGTGCGGATCAAAACTGCGAGTGTTACAGACAATTTGTTAATGAACCAGTTGTTTGCATGAAGGAGGCTAATTTTAGTCTTGAGCTGTGGATCTAATTATTGTAATTAGGTGTCTAATTATTGTTTGCATGAGATCTATTTAAGAGACTCATAGGCTGTATTGAAAAGTGTTCTAGTTTGAGTTGAGCAAAGTTAGCTCCTTCTGTGTGTGAAGTGAGCAAGGGTGTTCCTCCTAGTTCTACAGTAGTGCCAAGTGTGGGTGCTGGTTTTGGAGAATCAGAAGGGTTCTTTAGGTGTGTAGGATCTTGGTCGACAGGTGTGCAAGGCCACGTTTGGAGATTTACATGGGTAAGTAAGATCATTGATCTGCAGGTGTATGTGTGTGCAAGGTCTAAAGTTTGTAAGTGTGTAGAACCAGGTTGATCTACAGGTGGCAGTAGAATCAAGGTGATAGCAACACAACAGGGAGCAGGATCAGGTGGGATCTACTTAGAGTACGGTGTGTACTCAGTTCTAGAGCAAGAGAGGAAGGCAAGGCAATTCCTTCCATAAGTAAGATCATTTGGGTTGCAGGTTGTTGCAGTTCAGGGGAGATCTACTTGGAGTGCATGGAGCACTTGTGGAGTGTGTGGAGCACTGGTGTACTGGCAGTAGTGGGTACTGACTGGTTGGAGGTGAACACCAACTCTGTGTTTGAGTTGTGTGTTGGGACCGTAAGAGAGAAAGCTTTGAAGAAAGAAGTACTGTACACTTGAGGTGTGGGAAGCCTCTGAGACATGTGAAGAAGAAGTGGCATCTTCTTTATTGTATTCTTTTCTGGATGAGTATTAATACAAGTTGTGTATTGTCTCTCATATTTTGTGTTGTTTCTGGTTTCTAGTTACTTGTTACTTCTGGTTAATTCTGCATCTTAAGTTGCTTGTATATGGTAATCAATTGTGCTTCCACGGGTTCCTAACACCCCAAATAGGGAATTTTTTCATGAATATGTCCAGGGAGACTTTGGAGAAATTTATTTAGGAGATGGTAAGCCTTGTCAAATGGTTGGCAAAGGGAAAGTGAAGCTGAAATTGCAGACAGGTAACACATGGGTGTTGAAGGAGGTCATGCATGTCCCAGTTCTGGATCAGAATTTGATTTCTGTAAGAAGTTTGGGTGATGAGGGTTGCACAGTAACTCTCATAGTGGACTCTTGGAAGGTTACCAAGGGTGCACTTGTTGTAGCAAGAGATAAGAAAGTAGGTACGCTTTATCTATCTACTTGTATTATTGATTCTCCTTTTCATTTATCTACTTCAGTTGTAGATTCAAAGATGTGGCTTAATAGGCTTGGTCACATGAATAAGAAGGAGATGCATGTTCTTGAGTTTAAGGGTATGCTTTTGGATTTGAAAAGCATGAATCGAGATTTTTGTATGCAGAAGAAGAAGGTAACGTTTCTTGAGGAATTTGATGTTCATGACAAGAGCAGGAAAGCCTTGGTTTTCAAAGAGAAGATGACAGATAGAGATCAACGTAAGGGGCTGAAGAATTCTGAGCAGATCAAGGTAGATTTGGATAGGGTTTTGATCCAAAAGGAGCTCACGGGTAAAGGTCATTTCTCACAAGAAAAACACAGAGACCGATGTCGATTAGAAAACTGACATCGACGTCCAGACAAGGACCGACATTGGCTATGTGTAGCCCGATGTCAGTGACTCCGAACAGATAAACACCAGCATCGGTCGGGAAACTGACGTCGATAATGAGATAATCACATGAAACTGACATCGGTTGGGTGCAGACTGAGATGTGACTGGCATCGGTCACTGAGACAGATTTTGGGTAGACAGCAAGCTGTCAAGGAGTCTCAAGCGCCCATATGGAGGACTTAAAAGGTAAGTAAGCCTCAAATTCGTCATTTACCTTCTTTACACTACTTGTTGCTCACTGATGGTAAAGAACTAGGAAGTTATTAAAGAAGCAGAGCAGGTAGATCTAGGAAACAGTGGGAGCTTGGCATGGATGAGGAATGTGATTCCTTGGAGAAGAACCAAACGGGAGTTTTTTGGTGGAGTTGCCAGCTGGAAGAAAGCACTAAGAGACGAATGGATGTTCAGGATAAAGAAGAGCGAAAATGGACATGTGAGATGGAAGGCCAGGGTATATGGTCTTGAATAAGCTGCAGGACAATGGAGGTTTGACCATTGTGTTTCTCTTTACTAGGTTGGATAATATTAGCTACATTATCCTATTACTGTATTGTGTGCTTGTTGTAGGGTTACACTTATAGGGAGTTACTGAACTAAAGGTAAAGCTAGTTCAGAAGTATGCCATGAGGAATCTGAGAGCAGCAAGATTCTTTGGCATGAGTGTGTTCTAGGGACATGGAAGGTCACAGGTTGACTTTATTTTAGGATGATTGTGTGAGACCGGTTAGCATGCTGATGGTTGGACAGTTCTATGAACAGTGTCTTGATTCACATAATGAGGTTGAGTACATGTGTACTAAACTTGAGTTTTCCCAAGCAGTGGGAGCTATCAGAAAGTTTGGAGACAATCTGGGAAAGAAGCATTGGAGGGCAGTTCAGTGGAGTCTCAGGTATCTGAGAGGGACTAGTAGCAAGTCGACATGCTATGCAGGGTCAAGTTCTTTTCTACATGGTTTGTAGATGCAGATGTGGCAGGTGATTTGGATGACAGGAGGTGCACCACAAGATTTATGGTGGTTGGTCTTCAAGAGTGATCTTGAAGAGGGATACAAAGCCAAGGGAACAAACTAGATGATGTATAGGTACAGGTACAGTTGCAATTGTTTATCTCCAAGTGGGAGATTGTTAGGTTGTGGAGTTAAAAGCTTTAACTGTTACAGACATGGAGGAGGTTGCTGAGTTCCAGGGATACTGGTGTCGGCAGTGGGACCGACGTCGGTTATCTACAGTGCAGAAGGGCAACTGACATCGATAGGAGGTCAGCCGATGTCGATCACCTCCAGGCAGACAGGGACCGACGTTGGTCGCTTGTGGTAGTTCCAGAACTGTTTGTTGCACGGACAGTTAGTTCGTTGAACTGAGTGTTTGCATGTTAAGGGCTAATTATAGTCTCGAGCTGCGTGTCTAATTATTGTAAATTAAGAGTCTAAGTTATTGTTTAAGTCTGGGATCTATTTATAGACCCATTGGCATGTATTGTAATTAGAGTGCAAATAGAGGAAGGCAAGGAAGATCCTTCCAAGTGTAAGATCATTTGAGTTGTAGGTTGTTGCAAGCTCATGGGAGATCTACATGGTAAGTAAGATCACTTTGAGATCTACTTGAAGTACTTTGAGTACTTGTGTACTGGCAGGGTTATTACTGACTGGTTGAAGAGGTGAACACCAATTCTGTGTGTGAGTTGTGTGTTGGGACCATTTTTGGTAGGAGAGTGAACTCTTGAAGAAAATTACTGTGTACACTTGAGGTGTGGGAAGCTTCTGAGAGGTGTGGAGAAGAAGTGGCATCTTCTTTATTGTATTTTCTTTCTGAATGAGTATTAATACAAGATTGTGTATTGTCTCTCATATTCTGTGCTATTTGTGAATTCTAGTTACTTGTTCATTTTGGTATAATTTCGTGTTTAGTTGCTAATACAAGGTAATCATATATACTCTTATTGGTGTAGGATCCTAACAATCCTCACATGTGTGAGAGGGGTTAGGTGTAACTTGGGAAATGATCCCGCATTTTACTCAACCAATAATAATATCTTACTCACCTCTTACTTTTTTCTATATAATAAACCTTTGTGCTCTTGTGAAAAGTAATGGAGCTTATAAGTCATCTCTTGAGCTAGTGGAGATGTAGTCTTTTAGAGAGTCTTGTTATAGTGAAACCATTGTTGGTTGCACACATACATTGTATATTAGACATAACTAATAGAATTTTTTTGGGGTGAATATCTCTCTCTTGTCTTAATACTTTATGTTGATGGTGTCTATGCTAGAGATAAAAGGGATATGTTGTGATTTATAATATGGTATCAGATCGGGCATTCCTAAGAAGATCAACGAGAGTTTTTGATGTGAGATCCATATCACTCTCAAAGCTCTATTGTTAGGAAGATCAAGAGGATAAATAGTAGAGGAGGAGACTCAAGCACTCCAAAGCTTCAATCCTTATCAAGCTTCAAGTGGTAAGGATAATTTTCTCTCTCTTCATCAGCTTCTATGAGAAGTTCTTCAGATATCTCATTTCTTTTGTTCAACTCCAGTTCATTCCTTTGGTTGGTTCTTGTACCAGTTGCAGATCTACATATGGATGAATTCTATGGAAGATATTTTTAACCAATTTTTATTTGAGTGTTTTGGTATATATCATACATCTCTATTATGTTCAAAATGCTTGCGAGAGTTAGTGTTGATTTTTTTTTCTTCTGAATTTGACACTGTGAGCTCATTTGTCAAGCCATGTAGATTGTGTTTCACCTAGATGTGGAGATTTTGTAAATGACATTTTTAGCTCATCTTTCATGTTCTTAAAACCAAATTTTGAGTATTTGTTGTACAATGCAATGAGCTGTTAACTCCTATGCTTGGCTACATATTGGATTTGGGTCCATCTAAAGGGTGTTTTTTTTCACTTTACATTTTTTTCATGAGGCATATTGGGCACTCTCACTTGAGGATTTTGTTGTGATTTTTTTTCACACCTACCACATTAACACTTTTGGATATATTGAATTGTTTTGTCTTCACTCCCTAGTCAACATTAAGGGGAGGTGTTATGTACTGCTAATGCTTCCTAGGTTGTTAAAGTTTTATGTACCTAATGATTATTCTTAGTAGATGTAGAGGATGGATTTTTCTTGGAGGAATAACTCCATTTTCTATCTAGTTGTTTTCTAGATGAGATCCATAACAAACTATTTGTAATCATTTAACCATGCATTTCATTCAGATGGAACATATACCAATAGTCACTCTTGTTCACATATCCAGATTCATGGAAGCTAATTTTGATTCATTCCATTAGAGGGTTCATTATATTTGGCACACATTTACTTCAACAGCTTCATTATTCTTTCATTGTACATGGGTTCTTGATTAGGCCTAATTTTTGGGACCCCATAGTTATGAGCATAAGATTTATTTTTTTATTTTACCACATCACCTCAGCTTATCTTCAGAGGGGTGTTGGAGTGTGTCATATTCACATTTGATATGAATTCCTCCTTAGGTAGATGTGTTTATAAAGGGTGATTTATTATGTGCACACAATGATTAAATACACAATTAATGTGGTAGTTATCATCACATTAAATTGGGGAATGATAACACCTTTTACTCCAATAATAATCTCTCACTCACCTCTTTCTTTTTCTATATAAGAACCCTTTGTCTTCTTGTGAAAAGTAATGGAGCTTAGAGTCATTTCTTGAGCTAGTGGAGATGTAGTCTTTTAGAGCGTCCTGTTATAGTAAAACCATTGTTGGCAGCACAAACACATTTTATATTACACATATTTTATACAATGTGTCTTTATTGATGAATCTCTCTCTTGTTTGAATACTTTATGTTGATTGTGTCTATGCTAGAGATCCATGGGATATGTTGTCATTTCTAATGTTTGGTTATAAAATTATTTATTGTCTCTTAAGAGGAAATCAATTATTTGTATGGTTCTAAGATATAATTTTGTAACCTTTTTCATTCATTTCCTATACAATTAGAATAAGTGGATTGGTTGTTAGTTGGTTGGATTGAGATATGTGAATACCAATATTACATCAAGGATATTGAAGTAAAATGAGAAAGGTGGGTGTGTGTATTCAAATATAATATTTCATTAGGGAATACTTGCCCCAAATAAAGTCAATGTTATATCCATTATTAAATAATGGGGATAATGAATCTAATTGGATATTTTCCTAGGAACTAGAGTTGCCTCGACTTTCAAAGTCAACATTTTTTTATTCAAGCTATTCAAGGACACATGAAGGTCTCTCTACATCATCGATGTTCTCCAAGAATAATTGGCTGGATCACCTCTCAAACCTATGTCACTCTTTATCCAAAATTTCAAAACTCTATTCTACTACAACAATCCATTCAAACTTATTTCTACCACCTTTCTTTTTTTTCATAATAGGTGCACATATATCGTTAAAAATTCTAATGAATTTATTATATAAAATTGATAACCCATAAAATCTTCTGGATTCAAACATGATTCCAGGTGATATCATTCAACTATTGCTCTTACCTTTTTAGGGTACATTTTCAACCCTTCACATGCAATCACAAATCTAAAATAAATCAGTTCCTCTTTCATGAAGCTACACTTATTCAAGTTGATTAACAACATCTCCTCCTTCAACATTTACAATACCGAGATCAAATGAAACAAATTCTCTTCTATTGTATGACTAAAAATAAAAATGTCCTCTAAATAAAAAATGAAAAACTTTCCAAAACAAGGTTTCAACACTTCTTTCATGAGTCTCATGAATGTACCAGGTGCATTATAAAATATAAATGGCATAACAAGACACTCATAAAACCCATCCTTTATCTTGAATTTGGTTTCCATTCATCACCTTATCTAATTATACTTCAGTGACATCGAGTCTTCAAGTCAATTTTCATGAATTATCTTTATCCACTCAAATAATCCATCAAATCATCCATACTTGGGAATAGAAACATGTACTTGATATTAATCAATATTAATTGCTCTATAATCCATACACATTATCTATTATATACCCTTCTTAGGCTCTAATATTATTAGAACTAGACATAGACATAAACTTTCCCTTACTAAACCCTTATGAAACAACTCATTCACTTGCTAATTCTCCATAGGTGTTAGCCTATATGTTGTCTTGTTCGAAAAACTTGATGTAGGAAATGGATCCATATAATGACTAAAGATTATCATAGGTGGAAATCCATTGGGAAAATATTTTTAAAATATATAAATAAACTCATCCAAAAAATTATGAACTTCAAAAGGAATTTCAATCACATTGTTTATGATTATGACTTACATAAGTTTGGGAATGAAAGCAAAATATGCCTTTTATTTATTTGTTTCCTTCAATAATTCCTTACTAGAAACCAAAAAAACCTTAGGACTATTGTCCATATTTTCTCCTCTTTCCTTCAATGGGATTGATGTGAACCTCCTACCATCCTTTACAAAAGTATAGGTGTTTTCTCTACCCTCGTGCACGACCTTTCTGTCAAACTTACATGGTATTCCTAACAACACATGATAGACATCCACATGCATTATATCACACAAAAACTCATTTCTATATGATCCAATATCAAAACTAACCATGAATCATTTATTCACCAATACTTGATAACCCTAAAGCAACCACATAATCTTCTATGGAATGGGATGCAATCTTCTTTTCATCCCAAGCTTCTCTATCATTTATTTTGAAATAAATTTTTTTCATGATACCATGCTATCAACAATAACCTTACAAATCTTACCTCTTAATTTTAAAATAGTCTGGAAACTATTCTTTCTTTGCACCAATTCATCTTCTTCTTTGGTTTCGAAAACACTCTCTTCATCATAATAACTTCACCATGCTCTAGATCCTTCACATGAGTTGAGGATGTAATTTTTTTTTTCATATGCATGATCGATGTGATTGTTTGCTTCATTTATTATATGGTTGTTCTAAAATGCTTTTATACATTAAAAAACCCTATCCCCAACATCTACACACTCAAAACACTCACCCATGAATCCTCTACCTCTTCCTCTTTCAAATTGTTCTCTTCCTCTCACTACTACACTAAGTACAATTAGCGTCACAAACAAGGTCATATTTGAGTCATAAATCAACATTTTTTTAGTTTTTCGTGGTGAAAATTTGAGGAATTTGTATAATTTTTAGTTGTGCAAAAATGAAACTACTAAACATTTTTAGTTATGCCACTCCTTGTACATCATAAAAATGGTACAAATATAATTAAAAATAAATAAATACAATGTAATTATTTGTGATTATAATTTTTTTTAATAATTACAAATGATTTTTTTATCAATAAAAAAGGGATAATATCCTGTCTATTATAAAAATTGAAACCTTGATAGTGTCTGGTAAAAAAATGAAGGCCTTATAAAGAAGTAACCTCATAATTTACAAAATTAAGTAGCAAAAGAGTAATTACAAATATCCCATTCTAAATCGTAAACTAATAGAATACTAAGTAAAGTGATCATCATTAGAAATAACTAGGGTTGAATCACAATCACACACATTATCTTCAACTGCCATTATTACAAGAGTCTCGGTCAGATGAGAAGATTTGAACTACAAAGTGTTCATGCCAAGAGAAGAGTAGATGGCATCTAACTTATGCCCTTATGTAACATGTTCAACAATGATTAAATTTATCAAGGACCATAACTGATCCAACTAAAGCCCTAGGTCAAGGCCCAACTAGTCCACATCATCATGTATGGCAAGAGAGTTGTTGGTCCCAAATAAAATAGTTTGAACTCCAATAATCTAAACCACCTTTATAGTTTCCAATCAATGGGTAGATTGGCATAGGTCCTTCATAGCTTTCACAATGTTATCTAATGAGGTGCCTTCCCCCATCCTAGAAGCCAACTATGATTTGAAGAGATTGGTTGAAATCAATTTCAATAAATTTTCATCTTGGATGCCTTCTCATAGAGAATTATTCTAGAATTATACAATTTCTTCAGTTACAAAATGGGTGTATTTATCTAACATAACATTGGCATTAAACATTTGATTCAGTTTGAGATCATTGACTAAATCTACAAAATAACTGTGCATATCATCTAAGGAGAAGTTATGTGACATTTCATTTTACATTGATATAACTGTATTAATGGTAGTTGATTTCCCTTTGCTCTTCCTATCCCTCTTTGATGACCCTATAAAAGTCTCAGTAGTATCCATACTAGAAGCAGTATAAAATTAGTGAGAACAACTAGAGAAGGAAAAACCCATACTAAGTATGTTCGAGTGCAGTAAAAATGGATCAAATTTTCTAGAATGGTGAGGAGAAATACCATCCCATTAAAAGATACTACAATGCAAATAATGAGGTACGGATAAACTAAACCATAGGAAATAACAATTATGTAATCAAACTAAAAAAAATTGTAAAAGAGGAGTTGTCACAATAAAATAAATTTGGGAAGGAGCTTGTCTTTTGGGAGGATTCAAAAAAAGAAATAAAAATGGAACATAAAATTGGACCAAAATTTATAAAATGGTGAGGAGAAATACCATCCTACTGAAAGATGCTACATCACAAATAACAAGGTAGGGATAAAATAAACCATAGGAAATACCAATTATGGAATCAAGCTAAAAAAAGCCACAACAGAGGAGTTGTCATAGTAAAACAAATTTGGGAAGGATCTTGTCTTTTGGGTGGATTCACAAAAAAAAAAACAAAAATCTCCCAATATCATGATATCAAATAAAGAAAAATAAATAACTATGCAATCAATAAAAACATCAAGCTAGATGAAACAAGAATACATGGGCATACATGTGTTAGTGCGTTCAAGCTAGTACCACTCATCGCTATTTATCCAAGATGGAAGGTGAATGGGGAATGGTGATCTTTAAGGCCCTTCGCATGAGCCACTTGCCAAACTATAATCATGGTAAGATTAAGGCATATACATGAGAATATTTTCAAGATTAAAATAAATAAATAGCTCACCCACCTATTTATAATCATGATTAGGACAATCATTGTGATGGGGGGAAAGTAACTAGATCCTTTTCCATTCGCAGCTTAAGATTGTTATCAAAGATAGAAGGATTAAAAAAGAGAAAAGATAATACTTGCAAATTGAGGTTGAATGAAACATTACCAAGATGATCCACAAATTTATTTCCATCCCTTTTTATATGGCTAACCTTTGACATCTGCAAGGTCAAATAGAAGATTTTTATAGTCTTCAATGATCGAGGATAGTTACTAATGCCGGATGTTGGTTTTTCCAAGGCATGCATGATGATCTAGGAACCCCCCTCGATATCTAAATTAGTCCAATTTTGATCAAGATAATTATTTAGACCTCTCCAAAGAGCTTTCCCTTTTTATATGGTTAACCTTGACATTTGTGAGGTCAAATAGAAGATTTTTACAATCTTCAATGATTGAGGATAGTTACCAATGCCAGATGTTGATTTTTTCCAAGGTATCCATGATGATCTAGGAATCCCCCTCAATATATAAATTAGTCCAATTTTGACCAAGATAAATATTTAGACCTCTCCAAAGAGATTTAACTTCAGTGAAGTTGTTCAAATACCACCAATTCTAGCCCACCCTGATTTGCCTTTGGCAGCCCCATCAAAGTTGAAATTAATACATTGACCATGCGAGGGCATTTAGTTAACCTTCCTGCCACACTTTAGTATTTATTCCAACCCTTTTATCAGGGAACCCAACTAGAATGTTTTTCCAATAAAGAAAAGAACCAAAATCTTCATGATCAATATTACCATTGTTATGAGGCCCATTTAGAATCAGCTCTTTAATAGAAGCAAGAGTAAGAGAGAGAGGAATGCTTTCATCTCTAGATCCATCCTTTAAAATTCTCTTATTTATTTCCCACTAGATCTGCCATGAATTAATAGCTGGGATGGATTATCAAAATTGAAAAAGAGGCAAAGATTTGAGGGATAGAATCCAAGCAAGAATAAAGATCCTTAGATATTTAGGGGAAACAAAGGAAAACATAAGTTTTTGCATTAGAGAAATCCAAATTTTATGGGGAAAAATGTAGTGAAAAAGAAGATGGTTGGTGTCTTATTCATGTTGTCTACAAATAACACACCAGGAAGTACCTTGAAATCCATTTTTTTTAGATTAGTTTGCATGATAAACTTGTACCAATATGCAGTCCAAATTAAATCATTCACCTTAGGAAGCCTAGAACATAATCGAATTTATATCAAGGGGAAAGGATCAGTCTCTTGAAGGTCCATAGCTAAAAGAGTGTTAAACCTATCACTGACTTTGTAATAACTAAACTTAAAACCCATTCATATCAGGTTGTGATTTTTTTAGAAAAGTTAAATGGCTTAAGAATGATCAAGAGTTATTTCAAGGCTGCCTAAAGATGCGTAGGAACTTGAAGATTCCACCATCCATTAGAATTTTCATTGAAAAAATATTTTACTAAGTTGCCAAATTTTCGAGAGTACCAAGGTTAGAGATCATTCAATAAGGGAACCCTTGACAGGGGGCAAGGGATTATCCAAGCTTTAGTCCAAAACTTCACTTTAGAGCCTTTTCCCACCTTCCATCTTAGCAAGGACTAATGACACTCAATGCTTGTGACATGAGATTCTAAACATGAGATCATTTCAAATGCTCATAAGTAGTGAATTTTTTTTCAGGAATCATGTTATCTAAGTATTTTATTTTGTAAGGATTATACTCTATATAGAGTGGCTCTTAGTTTAGAGTCTCTACATTGGCTTAACTCCTAGATCTAGATTCATTTTCTTGTTTATATAAATCCCAAGCCCACCCTAGATTTGAGGTAATGAAACTCAATCCCATTTCACAAGAGACAACTTTCTAACTTCATATGTTCTATCCCATCAAAATATGATTTGGATCAATTAAAAAAAATTATATATATATATATTTTTTAAACTATTTATAAATATATTACATATAATTAATGTGTTTTTTTAAAAAATATATATTATCCTATAAAATGATATATTATATTATATTTTTATATATTTGATATTTTAGGTTTATAATATATAAAAATGTATAATATTAATGTAAAATGAAAAAATTAAGATATCTAATTATTATAATTGAAATATCAAAGAACACAAGATTTAAATTCAATTTTTTTTGTACAAAAACGTTTCCAAGGGAGTAATAAAAGGTGCCTTCCAAATTACTAAACAAATAAATATATAACTACATCCTAAATATCCTTAGTCATCATACTCCTCCTCCTCATTATCCTCTTCCTCTTCCTCATTGTCCTCATCCTCATCATTTGTGTCTTCATCCTCATCATATTGGGAGTAATCCTCCTCATGCTCCTCCCCTATGACAAATGGTCTTTGGACCTACAAACACATAATGATAAAATTTTATAAGTGATTTAATTTATAATATACATAATTCAAAACTAAATAACCAATACATTTTACCAGCACAAAGTGATTATCATGGGTCAAATCCTTGGAGGTAGGTGTGTCCCATCCTATGGTTTTTAAAATTGCACGCACTTCCTCTATTGCATGCTTGTCATAGTACACTTCCTGCAAAACTAGTTAAATGATAAAATTATATGTATTAATATTTTATATAAAATAACTTATATAAACAAAAAATAATAATTGTACAACTTATATATAACTTACATAGTTTTTAGTGAGCTCGTCTACGTTACATCGTCCTATGCGATGAGTCACTTTTTGCCTTTTTGAAATCTAGCTTCATAACCCTTTAGTTGGTTACTTTTCTTCTTTGTGTTAATCACAATATTTCTAACATATTTAATCAAAAAATAAATTTTTACATATCATTAATTTAGTTAACTAACTTACAACCCTATTAATGTCCTCTTATATCCATTTATCGCAAATACCATTCTCAGTGTCTTTATCTATTCTAGGATGTCGGATATTTATCCTCTCTACATCAGTGTCTCCTTGGTATCAAATTTACAAGGTATAAATATAAAAAAAATATTAAAATACTATAACCTTTAAAATATATATATGTTGTATTTATGTAACATAATTACCCTTAAATGCCTCTTTATTCTCTTATACCCTTATAATACATATTTTTAAATTAAATTATTTTTGTAATGGGTACTCCCAAAGTTCATCTTGAATCATAATAAAATAATTTTATACTAGTCTTGTGGATTTGGCAACATGTATTTTATATTAGTCTAAATCGAAATATGAATAAAATAATTTTTAGGCTCAGTCAACTATTATTTTCCTGAAATACCTAAAATGAAAAATATTGAATGTTAAATATATCGTACTTTAATCGATCACTATAAACGATTTTTTTTTTGAAAATAGTAGAAACTAATAAAATGATAAACTAAAATAAAAAAATAAAAATATTTAAATAAAACATAGTTAAATGCTTACTTTCCTTGAGCATCCATGAATATATTCATGTTATCATTTACAAACATTTCCACTCTGAGGGATCCTAAATCTTGGTGTTTGTAAGCCTCATAAGTAAGACAAGATGGTTTATCATTATTTTATGTTAGTGGGGGCAGCCATCCTTCATCGTCGTCCTTCCCCTTAAGGCATTAGGGAGTATCTCATTGATGCTAGTTAGGGCAAACTCTTATCATCTAAGTTTTGTAACTTTTTTCATATGAGGAGGACAAGAGTGTCTTGACCTGATGAGAATCTATAATAAATTATAGTACATTATGAATCCATTAATTAAATTAATTTAAATAAAAAACATAAATTTATACCTCTATGTAGGTGATTATCTTGGAGCAGATGAAAGACATCTACTCTTACTAGCACCCTCATCCTCATGTCGATCAATATGGTGCGTAGACCTATCATAATCAAGTTGTATTAAAAAAATTCAATAATGAGAAATATTTTAATTAAAAAATAAAATGTAAATTTACACCTTCTTGCAGGAGACTTCCTAGCAGTAGATGAAGGATGTCTACTCCTCCCAACTTCCTCATCCTCCCACTGGTATATATGGGAAACAAACCTATGATGTACAAATTATATTATAATTATTCAATAAAATAGTTATATTTTATTAAAAAATAAACTATAAATTTATACCTTTGTTTTGCGTCCCTAAAATTCAAGGGACATCCACTTGTAAGAACCCTCTTGTATTTGTTATTTGGCTCTTGCAAGTTCCTATAACAAGTAGACTTGTCATTATCAAGTTGTATAATTAGAAATTTTCAATGAGAATAAATATTTCTAATTACAAAATAAATCATAAAATTATACCTATGTGGTGGGTGCATAGAAGTCAACAAACTTATAATTATAAAAGAGTGTCGAGGTGGCTCATAAGCCTCATCAAAATCTTCCTCCATGTCATGTTGTGTCGAAGCATGAACACTAAAGTTGTCATAAAAAAAGGTATCCAACAACCTATTGATAATATTCATAGGGAGATATGTCCTAATTTTAGTAGCATGTCATCTATAATATCCAAATAATAACATGTAAAGGCTATTAAACAATGTGGAATGCATATGAAACTACAACAAATCAACTATTTTTCAAGTTTAGTATTTTACAATTTACTTTACATTTCAATTAATTTTCAAATTTCACACTACATGATTAGTGAGAAAAGTAATGTGGAATGAGCACAAGAGTACACCAAATCACAAGAGGAAATAACTTAATCCTAATTTTTTGTTGCTTTCATGATGCTACACTAGGGTTTGACATAATGTACATAGCCAAGAAATGTTACACAATAACTATTTGATAAAATGCCCTAAATAAAAAAATTAGTTTACATAATGCATTGATTTCAAGATATGCATAAAATTTACTTTAATAAATTAAAAAACCAATGCAATTTCAAGGTATTTAACCAAATGCAATTTCTAAAATACAATCAGCGAAAAATATTTTTTATTTTTTTTACAATTAGGATTTGTCAATGCACTACAAGGAAGGACTTGGGTTTGTTTCCTTTAATCTATCATAGGGTTTATATAATTTATCTTAAGGTTTACATTTATTATCCTAAGGTTTATACAATTTATCCTAGGGTTTCTTTCATACAATTTCTAATTTTATTTACTATGGGTTACATAAATTTTCATCAAATTTAGGTAAACAATCTGCATGCCTCTAATCTGGTTCACAAAGACTCCACATAGTATCCCTCTTCTTCTTATTCCTTTGCTTGCACTGGAGGTTTGATTTTTCCTCCATTAGTATATTGGTATGCCATTATTTTTTTCTCCTCTCTCCTCTTTAATGTCCCTTTCTCATCTCCCTTTTTCTTGATTGGACTAGATGCTTAGAAATTATAAAAAATACAAAATAAAAAATATACAGAGAGAATATACATTGAGAAGCAAAAGAGAACACTAATTTTTAATTATTATTATAAAAAATTACATAAAATATTTTAATCATGCAAAACTCAAAAATATATTTGTGATGCATAAGTTAACTAAACTTTCTATTTTTAACAGCTTTTTAAACCTGTTATTTTTAGTAATTTTGCATGCGGGCTTGGATGGGTCGACCAAGTGTTCATTATTATCGTACATATATAAATAAAGTTTGGGGGTGACATGGAACTATAATTTCATGCTTAGTTACAAAAAATAAACATGTCAAGTGTTATGAAAAATGAAAAGAAACCTAAAATTTAAATTTTAGCCTTTAGCTAATCTTATGTGGGGCTAAAAATGTATTGAAATGTTTTCTAAGCATATGACAGGACTTATAACTACATGAATCTCTTTAAGATATTCATTTAAAAAATAGGGGATCAAATAGAGTCTTGGGTTAAAAGTTATGTCTTTTGCAAGATATGCTCCATAATCATTCTCATTTAGTTGAAAAGTGTTGGTGAAGGCCTCTTTCCCATTGGGGTTTGCCTACATGGTTGTATTAGCTTGCGTAGGGCTCTAGAGGTCATTTGGGTTACTTTGGAATATTAGTCCCACATTCACTATAAAGTGTGGTATATTTCTCTCCCCAACCTATATATGCACCTCTCTCTCTTTATATTTCTGATGCAATATATTATGTGAATTATTGGAGCATTCGTGTCTTGGTGTAATTTGTTTCTCTTTGATTTCGTTCTTGTAGTTGTGTGTTTTTATTTTGTATTGTATTGAACAATACATGCCTTACATTGCATCTTGAATCAATGCATTTATTTGGATCAACATTCCTATAAATCATTATGATATGGTATCAAAATAGATCTAGATCTAAGGATTACCTAGTTTTTTCTGCATTGGAAGAAGGCTGTTGTATTACTACATGAACACCCTTTTGTTTGCATAGAATATCTAGATCTACGCCCTCCCGAGAGAGTTTTTGTGTGGTCAATAGTTGGCAGTCATAGGCTGAGCTATTCTCCACCTATATGCCCACCGTCCAACCACCTCTGACATTGGCATTTTTTTCCAGCAAGAAGGCGTCATATATCTACATTTGGGTTTCCAGGAAGCTGGTGTTTTGTTTTTTAGCTTGGTGTCACACTTTGGTAGCTTGACATATTTTTTCCACCCTTCCTTTTTTTTAGATCTGAAGTAGGCATCTTTGTTTGCTGAACTTGTGTTGGATCTATATTTTTTTTATTAGAGGCATTAATATATTATGTAGACAATTAAAAGAACTTTTTTTTGGCGTTAGAGGATGGCATAGCCAAACATTGGAGACCTACATAAAGGCATTGAAGGAAGATCTACTGCTATGTAGAAGAGATTAATCTACGAGATGGCATTTTGAAAGACCTTGGTTGATTATGATGATGGCATTTTTGGTTCTAAACCTCTAATAGTCACTTTGATTCTCCTACTAAGATGTTTTACTCCATTATTGGACCTTCTATTGGTTCATTGAACTCATTCATGGCCTGCAAGAGTTTTTTGGGCCATCTCAGACTGTTGATGGCATTTGCATGTTTATGTACGCTGACATAGTGGAATGGGAGCACAAACACTAGGTAGTGAGCCTTAGCTAGGGGAAGAAAACATCTGATGATCTTCCTATAACCTCTAATGGCAACACTAGTTTTTCAATCCAACTTGTGGACGTTCGCATGACGATGACTCTCCTCTTTTGCAAAATCATAAAGATAAAAACCTAATATTGCCCTAAATGTGTTTTAGAAAATAAGTTATTTTTAATCCTTTTTTAAATAGTTGTTTTTCCATTTCTAACTATTAAAAACTAAAGAATGTTTTAATTTTATCCAAAATAACTTTAATTTTTAATTAAAACACATTTAATTAAGCTTTTTCATGTAAAATGCACATAGGGGTGTATGGGCAGGTTATTTATGAGATTTGATTATTTGAGAAGGTTTGTCATTCTATACCAGTTCCAATGAGTAGTTGGAAGGCTACCTTCCATTCTGTTGTCTCAAGATTTTTTGAAGTTTTAATGCAAGTTTTATTAAATAGGCCTTATTTGTGAAAAAGTAATATTGTAATAAATTTTGATCAATATCACAAAATTATGGATCATCTTTTTCAAAAGTTTATATTTTTTCATTTTCCATGCATTGGTCATATTTGCATTATAAAGTACACTAAAATATAAAGTGCCATATTCAGGGGGGTTATGGGCCCTACTACTTTTTGTGGCATGCTTCATGCACTGATTGCTCTCATCTATATGGACTCATTTTTGGCCTAGTCTGAATTCCATCTCTAGATCATGCACCATTTTTTTTCCATTACTCTAGCACTAATTTCTCACTTGGATGCATTCTCGATTGTGCCTAACATCCCTCTCATGAGCGTGCTTTAGGGGTTCATTGCAAAGTATTTTGTTTAGTTGTGCACTTCCTTGGTGTCTTCTCTCGATCATGTCGACCCCATTTGAGAGACTCCATATGAGGATAGTTAGTTTATCTCCAGTGATCCTTCTTGGTAAGGATAATTATGTTTCATGGCATGTTTACATGGAGCACTTACACACAAGAATCATATTCCATTCCTATATGGATAGATTCCTACACCCACTGATCTGGTTCAGTTTGATAAGTGGGATAATACTTGTGACAAGGTTTTTTCCACTCTGTTACTTCATATTTCCATGGATCTTCATTTCCATGTGAAATATATAGAGTGTCCATACACTATTTGGAGCATACTATAGAGTCTTTGCAGTGATCCTGCTAAGATTTATGTTACACCTCCTCCTCCACTTCCTATTGTCTCTTTTGAGACTATTGAACTCTCACCTCTTGCTTATATTTCTTATGATGATACATCCATGGTAAACAATGCTCTTCCTTCTGTCGATCCCCCACTATAGGATGATATTATACCAGACCTTAGTTGTCTCATTGTAGGTTTTACATCCATTCTTGTGCAGATTGTTACTCTTTTATAGCCTTCACAAACTTGCATTTTGGATGACTTTAATTATTTCAATAAGAGTATACACATTGAGAATATTGATGACTCATATGTTCCTATGGATGTTCATTTTGTAGATCTGAGTGCTTTATTTATACACTAATTTTTAGTTTTGATGGTTTTTGAGCCTTGTTCTCCTCTTACCATGAACATTCTTTAAACAAATGTTCTATGTCCATCTTCTTCTCTGGCTATCCTCTCTCATTAAATATATGCTTCTTCATTTCTATCTTCTATAGTTAGTCTTATGACACCTGATTTGACTTTGGCACATTTAAGCATTAGTAGAAAGACAATTGAGCATTTTCTAGAGATCTACATCATGATTCCTATCTACATTACACTTGAGTGGGAATTCAACAGTTTGATAGCTCATGGTTTCTTTATTTTTAAAGGAAGAGATAACATTTGCTACAGAGGAACCTAATACAATGTTCACCATGTAAAATTCTACTCATACATTCTCTTTCTTCTTTGTGGAGGCACACATCCTTCATGTTTTATAAGATACTAGGATCATTACATTGTACATGGGTACCTTATCAGACCTTATTTTTAGGACCCATTTTTTGTATAATTCTCACATACGTTTAGCTTATGGGGGGGGGGTGTTCGTGTAGGCCTTATTTTCATTAGGTTTTGCCTCCATAATTATATTAGCTTGCTTAGGGTTCTAGAGGTCATTTGGGTTACTTGGGAAGATTCATCCCACATTCATTGGAATGTGTGGTATATTTCTCTCTCCAACCTATATATGCACCTCTCTCCCTTTATATTTCTAATGCAATATATTGTATGAATTGTTGGAGCATTCGTGTCTTGGTGTAATTTGTTTTTCTTTGATTTCATTCTTGCACCTGCATGTGTTTGTTCTATATTATCTTGAACAATACGTGTCTTACATTGCATTCATTTGGATTAGCATTCCTAAAACTCATGATAAAAATAACTCTGCACCTACAAGTTGTTCTAATTAGACTTTTGCCATTTATTCCTATCTATCTTCTTCAATTCTTATTGGTATATCTAGGTGTTATCTTACTGCTATAAACCTTCCCACTATATCAAATACTTGTTTTAATTTCTCTACCTAGTATCCATGGTTTTCTTATACAAAATTTGCAGTATCTTTTTTATTTATTATTATGGCACCTACTTCCTCCAATTCACTTGTTCTTCTTCTTCCCCTTCATTATCCTCTCCATGTCACATATAATTATAAACATTAAATACTTGAGGAATGTTAAAATTATGTGTTAGGTTTATCTCATAAGCATTATCATTTATCTTCATCACAATCTTGCATGGGCCAATCTTTTTATACTTCAGCTTGTTATACATTCCTTGACAAAATATTTCCTTTATCAGGTACATCATCACTAAATATCCTTACAAATACCTTTTAAATTATGGGTACATATATTTTTTCCTTATACTCATCATTAATTTCATGTTTCTTCCTCCTTAGTTCATCTTTTAATTCTTGTATGTGCTCTACAAATTCAATTACATCATCACTTACTTGCCCTACAATTGGTAACTACACCAAGTCTCAAACACCCTTAGGATTTAAACCATAAATAATTTGGAATGATGTTATGCCTATTGACCTATTCTCTAAATTATTATGTGCAAACTCAGTCTAAAGTAAAGCCAAGTCCTATTGCTTGAGCTTCCCTCCAACAATGTGTATTAACAAGTTTTCCAAAATCCTATTTATTACCTCTTTCTTCCCATCTATCTATGCGTGGTACACACTACTAAATTGCATTTTGGTTCCCAACTTATTCCATTAGGTTATGAAAAAATAACTTCAAAATTTTGTATCCCTATCTAAGGTCGTGTTATTTAGAACACCATGTAATTTAACATCTTTAAAAAACCAATATGCTACCTTAATGGCATCACTAATTTTATTTCATGCAATAAAATGAACAATCCTAAAGAACCTATTTTCAATAATATAATTTGAATCATTGCCTCGTTGTAAGTTTGGTAACCTCAAAATAATATCCAGACTTAAATTTGTCCATAGTCCTTTTGGCACTATCAATGGCATGTACAACCGTAAGTTTGTGCATGGCCTTTATCCACTTGACATATCCTACATCTGAGCACATACCTTGCTACATCTCGCTTCATATTTGAAATAAAAATAATTATATTCCACTAAAACTATAGTCTTATTTTTACCAAAATTTCCTCCCAAACCACCACTATGAAGCTCTCTCCTAATGTTGTCTCTCATATACTCATCTGAAATAGAAAGTTGTTTTAACTTACAAAATAACTATCTTACATGAGATATTCATTATGAAAAGAACTTGTTTCACTACTAATGGGTTATTTCATTCATCTAAAATATTTCCAAAATTTGAATATGCATCATACAAGTCTTTAATAGTCTCAAACCCAACTATTTCATTCACCATAGTGGTTAAGAATGTCATATGCCTACTCACCATAGTGGTTAAGAATGTCAAGGCACCAACCACCCAGTTCTGGTTTCCTAACTTATAATTCAAAAAAAAAAGTATACCCTTATAATAAATAGACCCACTTTGCATGTCTACTATTTTATTTAATTTGGATGTTCACTTTCCATAACCCCCGATGGTATATAAATAGAATAAACATATTAGGTACTAAGTAATGCCTTCAATGATTTAATGCTTATACAATGGCATAAAAATTAACATTATGTGTAGATTATTCCTTCCTTGTTTAATTTTTCACTATAATATGATATCAACCTCCCTTCCTAACTTAATAGTGCATCAACACCCACATGTGAGGCATCAGAATCTACCTCAAACACCTTGGTAAAATCTAGCAATGTTAAACCTTCTTCTTTAGTAATTGGAAACTTTTTGTTGTTTCCCTTGTACACAAATTCTTTTCCCCATGTGCAATCTATTATTAGTGCAACAATGCTACTAAAATTATTAATGAAATATTTGTAAAAAATAACTAAACCTTGAAAACTTATTACTTATATTATACTTCATGGAGTAGGCCACTCAATAATTGCATTTATCTTATCTTCGTCCATTCTTACCCATCTTCTGAAATGAAAAATATAGAAAACACCAAACTCTTTTACATAAATCTAGATTTTTTCAAATATTCATAGATATTCCTTTATCAACAATTCTAGTATCATTCTCAAATGCCTTATGTGATCTTATTTACTCTTACTAAAGATTAAAATGTCATCAAAATAGGTTACAAAAAACTTACCAATATAATCTCATAGCATAGTGTTCATCATCTTCATAAATGTGTTGGGTGCATTATACATTCTAAATGGCATCACCATCCACTCATATTAACCATCCCTATTATTTAATGTCATCTTCCATTCATCTCCTTCTAAAATCTGAATTTGATATTATCTGCTCCATAGATCAATATTGCTGAAGCATGTAGGTCCTACAAACACATCCATCATGTCATCTAGATGAGGAATAGGAAATTTATATTGATGGTGATCATGTTGGCTTTATACTATCAACGCATATCCTCCAAATCCCATCCTTATTTACACTTATCAACATAGGAGTTTCACTTGGACTCATTCTCTCCCTCACTACATTTTATCTCACTAATTCAATCACCTACTAGTTCAACTCTATGTGGTTTGGTGGGTTCATCCTATAAGTTGCTTGATTAGATAAAGGGTATCCTAGAATTAAATCAATATGATGTTAAATATTTATCTATGGTGGTAAACCATCTAGAAACTCATCAAGTATAACATCAGTATACTCCTCCAACACTCTTTCTACTTCTTCTAGGACTTACATATCCTTCGCTTATTCCTTATTTTCCATTAATACATAACATACTCATGTTATCTTTAGGTCCTTGATAAATTCTTCTGTGGACAACATGTTTTATACTTTCCCTTATTCCTTAACAAGTAACAAAATTATCCTTTAATTGTCCTTCAAAAGGGTGTATGTGTTCTTCTCTCCATCATGGAATAATTTCCTATCATATTTCCACAACCTTTCGAATAACACATGGCATGCATCCATTAGAATAACATAACACCACATTTTATCCTGATAAGTATTTCTTATGGTAAACTTGATTAATGACCTCTTATTAACATTGACTTCATTTCCCTTTTTAAACTAATAAATACAATAAGGATGAGGATGTTTCTCATAATGCAAACCTTGTTTCTCTAGTATTTATTTATAAACCATATTTTCACAACTTCCACCATCAATAGTAACATTACCTTTCCTCATAAATGCACCTTATTTAAAAAACAATTGTACAAAGCTATGAGTCACCATGTCATCTTGCACCTACTCTTTTCTTGGAGCTATCATTGTTATTCTCATCATAAGAGTCTCTCCTACACATATTATAACTTTTGCATTTTTTCCTTAGCCTCAACCTCAACCTCAACCTCAACTAAATTTAATGTTGGTTACTCATCTTACCTCATTTATTGTGCATGATAATGGGGACATTACAATTATATATGCCATTATTCATGATATTTATAGTGAATGAAAGGTCTTCATGTGGGATTTACATCCTTTACCACCACCATAACCTCTTCCTCTCTTAAACCCTCTTCCTCTTTGCTAATATTGAAACCCTTGTTTGGCATATTCTTGTCTCTCCACCCTACAGGATGATTTTTATCAAGTGGGAATAAATCCATCTCTACCCATTAATGGGATGACCATCCTTTCTTCATCACATATCTTCTAAAATTTTGCCTACGTTATTTCTCTTCTGCCTTTAAAGTTAGTTGATAGGAGTTTTCCATCATCTTGATTTTATGCATACTTTTCTCATCTCGAATAGATAACTTTAAATTATTTACATAAATTTTATCCATTTGTTCCTATATTACTTCATGATCCACTTGAATGGATAGCTTGTAAAATTAATATGTGTAATATTGTTCGTTGACTCCTTTTGCCTAAGGTTTTGAAATATTTTATAGAGGGTTTGTGAATAGTCTACGGGGAGGAATCTTTCTCTCGTATTCTTCTTCACTTTAATCTAGGTCCATCTTTACCTTTCCTTATATAATTATCCTAACATATCATGGCATGGTCCTTCAGTTTGATACATGAAAATTTCACCTTCTTCTCCTCTACCATATTCTTATGTTCAAATTATTTTTTCACACTATTCAACTAGTCTATCAACACTTTTGGTTTTGGAATTGCCCCATACTCTGAAACCTCAAATTTTACTCATTTAATTTTTCCTTCTAATGACCTACCCATATTTATTCAAATGACTATGGTTCATCTTGTGCTTATTCCTCTTTTTGAACTCTTCTCCTTGTTCTCTTTATTCATCATGTCCATATCCTCTTTTACGTGGTCTCTAGCCTGCTTTAATTCCTGTAAGCTCTTCCACTTTCATTTACAAATCCTTTAGATTCCTATTCATCTGAGCATAAACTCCCCCTCTTCTTTCCATATTTTTTCTCAAAAACACGTTCTTCAAATTAAAATTCTCCACAAGAAAATTAAACATAGGAAAGAACAACTTGATGATAGATTCGTGATGCACTAATAACATGCTATCATAAGAGTTAATCCTAGAGTTAACTATTTTTTTAATTTTTAGCAGTCTTCAAAATCTATTATTTAAACATATGAAATAAATCCACATATAATATCACCTTCAATTTTCAGCAACCCTTCTCTTTTACTCCTTTCTTTCCAATGTTGAACCCGCTCTAACACCAAATGATGGATGCATGTGTTTAGAAATGAAAAAAAATATAGAAATAAAAATATATAGAGAGAATACACATTGAGTAGAAAAAGAGGACACTAATTCTTCATCATTATTCTAAAATAGTACACAAAGTCTTTTATTCATACACAACTTGATGATAGATCCGTGATGCACTACTACCATGCTATCATAAAAAAACTAATCCTATGGTGAACTAAACTTTATATTTTTATTAGTTTTCAAAACCTATTATTTTTAGTATTTTTGCATGTAAGCTCGAACGAGTCAAGCAAGTTTCATGTTTCTCAAACATATCTAAATAAATCCCATGGGTGACATGCAATTATATGTCCACGCCCAATCTAAAACAAATAAACACACATCTTATGAAAAGTGGACAAAAAATGCAATTTTTGGTCTTTAGATGATCTTGTTTGACCCTAAATCATGTTAAAAAAATTGCTAAGTGGCTAGCATGGCTTACAGTTTTATGCACTCTTTGAGAAATTCATTTTTCAAAAAGGGATCAAACAGAGTCTCGTGTAAAAATATATGCCTTCCACAAGATATCCCCCACATCATTTCCTCCCTTTCTCATTTCCCTGTCTCTTCTCCCTTTCTCCACTTTTTCTCTCCTCTCCCTTTCGATGTTGTTTTCATCTCCCATTGCTATTACTTTATTTTCTCCCCTTATCGCCATCGATAAATAAAATAACAATGTGGGAAGGCTTTTGGTCCCTCCCACTTTATCTTTTTTATTTTACAAGTCAATATGATATAAAATTCATGCAATTTGTGTGACTTTGCATCACCCCCTAAAAAAAATGGGTTTACCATGCATGCATGCATATTTTAATATAATATACTATAAAATATAATAAGATAAGTATTTATTAATTAAATATTATTATTTTTTATTATATTTATGTATAATTATTATATTTAATAATTAAATATATTATAAAAATAATAATATATTTTTATAATATTTAAAATATCATAATTTTTTGTGTAGTATAAAAAATGTTTTATAAAAAAATTGAAAATAAAGATACTCATTTAAAATAAATGCATGTAATTTCTAACATTTGATTGTGTAACATCCTTTTTAAAATACATTGTTATATTGAATCTTTAAACTTTTGATTTTGATCTTCCTGCATTTATTCCAATTCTTCATTGGTTACATGACTTGGACTTGCAGTCAATAATAATTTCTCCATCTTCCTATCTAGATAGAGCTATTAGCATATCCTATTAATTATTATAATATATCCCTATTGGGATAATCATTTCATCATCCTCTTCATTATCTACAACTTTTTCACCTTTATTAGCTTCATCAACTTCATTTCCATGAACTTCATCATCTTCAAAATTAGCTTCACCATGTTGATCATTATAATCTCCAACTTAAACAACTTGATCATCTTGAAGAACATGATATTTATGTGAAGGATCATGTTCATCATTATTGTTATATTGATCATTAATGTTAACATAAATACTCCTTCCTCGTGATGCTTATGATACAATATTATTTTCATCAATAACATGTCTCATTCTTAGATCACAATGCAATACAAACTACCAATTACCTTGACTCTCGATATCATGATATAAGAAGACTAATCCCTGATATAGATGTGTATATAAAAAATTGCATATGAAAAAAATACCTATATGTGATAAATGGCACATGAAAAAGGAGAAAACGAAAAACAATACCTAATCATAATGTTGAAGAAACAAATAAGACTCTTTCTCATCAGGTAATCTTTAGTGAAGTCAAATTAATAAAGACCAATTTCAGTGTCCATTTTGAAATGTTTGTTATCAATATGAGGGTGACACACACACTTAAATATGAAATATTCAAAACTTATATAATGAATTTTTATTATTTATTCTATCTTGCCAACATACACACTTAAATATGACAAATTTAAAACTTATATAATCAATTATTATTATTTATTTTATCTTGCCAACATAATCCAATTACCATTGGACCAATTTTTTCCATCTATACTTGCTTTAATAGCATGCTCAAAAGGGACTACAACTCCACAATAATAATTGGCCCTTGTCTTGTCAATGTTTTCCACATAGAAATACTTTTTGCCTAACCATATTTTAGAATGCTTACCCACCTTCATTATCTCATATCACTAGAAAACGTATTAATAGAATTAAATAAAAATATTATGCACTTATATAACAATTATTTTTACAACTTATTGAACCTGCATATCCTCTCATTATGTCTAATGCTTCTTGTGTGACTATCCTTGGACTGATGGAATGGAGATTCTCTAAATGTGAACTCATCCATTCAAGAGTAGGTTGGTATAGAAATGATTTTTTGAGCTCAGGTGGGGGTGTTTTACATGGATATGATCATATACAATTAGTCCTTTGAATCTCATGGATAGTCTTCTCTTTTTCATAGTTTTTAAAGCCATAAAACCATTTTTAAAGTACTGAAGAGTATGAATCGCTTTATGGCCTCTTTCTCAATAGGACTTGATAATTAAACATGTAAATAAGTAGATTGATTCTCACAAATACACATGGATGATTATACATTGTATATGTTTGTTATGAATTTAAATACCTACTAAGTCTCACAAATTTTCATTTTCTAATAAGATTATCCTCCAATTTTACATGTCCATGGTCAACATCCCAAATGCATGGAATCGGTAGAAACTCCTCTCCAAAATATTTTGACATGTATAAAAAAAATTCCTAAATAATGTATTCCTCTACCATAGAGGCTTTTAGACATAATAACTTCTTCATACATCTTTTTAATGTCTTCAAGTTCCTTTCTCACCAAAACATACATCACATGTTAACTACACTTGCCATTTGAAAATCATCAACTAAATACACTAATATATGGATTGGAGTGTTATGTCATAGGGATATGCTATATTAATGTATATGGGTTTATGGAGATGCTAGCGTATGGTACACATCCCCCTTAGTTAGTTATATGGGTCTGATATATTAGGATAAATGAGTAACTTGTGGAATTAATACATTGTGTAATGGTCGACCTATATTGGGATTAGGAGGATAGCCATCCATTGTTAGTTATTAGATGTCTATATATAGGAGATGTGTTAGGTTGTGGAGTTAAAAGCTTCACCAGGTTGCGAACAGGAGGAGTTGCTGAAGTGTCACAGACACCAGCGTCGGTCAGGCCGACCGACGTCGACAGGATTAGACAAAAGAGCAACCGACGCCGGTCAGGGATAGGCCGGCGTCGGTCATCTCTAGGCAGACAGGGACCGATGTTGGTCGCCTGTGCGGTTCAAAACTGCCAATTTCACAGACAGTTAGTTAACGAACCGAGTGTTTGCATGTTAAGAGCCAATTTTAGACTAGAAGCTGCGGATCTAATTATTGTAATTAGGGTCTAATTATTGTATGCATGAGATCTATATAATAGACTCATGGGCTATATTGTAAAAGTGTGCTAGAGAGTAAGAGAGCAAAAATTAGCTCCTTCAGAGAGAAGAGAGCATGGTGTGTTCCTCTTAGTTCCAAAGGGGTGCTGAGTGTGTATGATCTTGGAGAGTTGCAGGTGTGCAAGTTCGGGTGGAAGATCCACCGGGGTATTGGTTTAAGAATCATAAGGACTTGGTGAGGCAAGGACAAGGGTTCTTCAGGGTGTAGAGATATCTACAGGGTAAGTAAGGTCTGGTGATTTGCAGGTGGCAGCAAAGGGCAAGGAGATCTACTTGGAGTATGGTTGTGTACTTGGTGTACTGACAACATTGTTACTGACTGGTGGAGGTGAACAACAATTCTGTATTTGAGTTGTGTGTTGGGACCGTATGAGAGAGAGGGAAGAAGTCCTTGAGTTAGAGGTGGAAGAAGAAGTGGCATCTTCTTTATTGTATTTTCTTCTGAGTGATTATTAATACAATTGTGTATTGTCTCTCATATCCTGTGTTGTTTCATATTTCTAGTTACTTATCATTATGGTTAAATTCCACGTTTAGTTGCTAATACAAGAGGTAATCATATGTGCTCTAATTGAGGAGCGAGATCCTGACAAGATGAATATCATTGTAAAATATATCAATCAAGTAAGTTTTGAGCCTTCTATTGTTATAAGTATATTAGAGATTTCCCCCTTGAAGTGGCATTGTGGAGTTAATCCTTCCTAAAGGAGTATTATATGGTGTTGCCCTACCATAAATATATTATTCTATTTATGTATATATTAAATATTTTGGAATATTGGCCCACTAATATATATTATATTGTGTTGATCTACATTATATTCTACATGTTTCTAATTATTATAAATGTGGTTCATAACAAGTGGTTTTAGAGCATCGATTTGGGCAAATATTGTTGGTAAAACCTCAACTTTGGAGAATTACTTATATCCTTCAATCTATTGCAATTTTTTTAGAAAATATTTTTTTGGTGTTAAAGAGTATTTCAAGAAAGCCACAATAAACAATTTGATGTTTTATGATCAGTTTTGAGGGAATTATTGCAATTTTAGGTTTTGTAATAAATTCATCGTATCTACAAAAACTTTAATAATTTTTAAATGAAAATTTTATTGATTAAGTATCAGAATATAATAAAGCTAAAATAAAGTTTTTAGAATTTTAATAAAAGTATTGTATGAGTTATACCTATTTTATGAGTTTTTACATATATTTTCTCTACATGACTAAATTTTCAATTTTTTTCACAAAATTTTCATTGAAGTTTTAATATCACACATGGAAGCTACAATCAAAATTTCAAATTGTTTAAATTAGTTTCACATGATTTATTGAAATTTTAGAGTTTTTTTATTAACCATAGTTTTTATGGATCATGAAGTTATAAGTATTTTCAAAGGAGGATGATATTGATGCTAGAGAATGGTGGATCCAATGTAAGGAGTATAATGATAGAAAAATTTGGTGGAAAAAACAATTGTCACATTTTTTTTTGGTCCTACAACACTTTGGAAGGATGATTTGGGAGTAAAATGATGGAAGCTTTTGTGGGAATAAATGGAATAGGTTTTCACAGATCAATGGGACAAAGTAGATCAAGATGATGAGAATGAATAAGAAGAGAACAAAAATATTTATGATGATAATGAAGAAGATACTTTAGATAATGAAGATGCAAAATAGGAAGAAATTAATGAAAATGATAGCAATGAGGAGGAACATGCAAGTGATGATGAAGAAAAAGAAATAGAGCATAATGATGATGAGGAGGCTAAAAATGGTGCAGGAGAGGTAGGGGATCTTAAAGAGGAAGAATAAGGATTAGATGATAAGGGCTCTTATTATTTGGTTCCAAAAAAATTAAAGTTAATTTTTTAGTTTTTTTTATGCATTAAATGGAATAAGGTCATTGTATCCATAAACCCTAGCAACAAGTATATCTGTTGACCATTTTGGCCCTGCAAGGCAAAATCGATCTCCTTCTTCCCCTGTTGTTCTGAGCCAATTTGATTTTTGGTTTGCATAAGTCTTTTAGAAGGAGGATGAACCAATTCAACAACATGAACTTTGAACTTGAACCGTCGCTTGGTTCAATCGCTTTGAACTTAGAAGTATTGAACCATTGAACCGTTGAACCAATTGTTGGTTCAAGCGATTGGTTCAAGTGATTGGTTTAAACGGTTGGTTCAAGTGATTGGTTCAATCGCTTTGAACTTGGAAGTATTGAACCATTGAACCAATTGTTGGTTCAAGCGGTTGGTTCAAGTGATTAGTTCAAGCGCTCGATTCAATCACTTTGAGCTTGGAAGTATTGAACCATTGAATCATTGAACCAATTGTTGGTTCAAGCGATTGGTTCAAGAAAATGAGCAGAACACAGTATTGAACCATTAAACCATTGAACTAATTATTGGTTCAATTGATCAACTCAATCAAAAGGTTCAAGGGAGTCTCCCAAAGCCCAAAGGACAAGTGCCCTTGCGGAGGGCAGGGAACACTTACAAAGGGGTCAAAGAAAAGGCTGAAGGAATCGACCAAATGGTGACGAGTGTGCAAACATCAACTTTATGACAATGAAATAGCCATTGATCTTTAAATAAAAGCTATGAACTTGAAGGAATTCAAAAGCTTAAAGCCATAAGGAAGAAATTGTCGAGGAGGGAGTCCAAAGAGCTGAAGAATTAGCAGAAGATAGCCCCTGAAGGACAAAGGAACCAAAAAAGACAAAGCTAGGAAGAGGCAAAAGTGTCAAGTGTAAAAATAGACAAAACAGTCCAAGTGGCAAAGGAAGGTGTCAACTCAAGGAGTTACTCTAGTGGTTGACACAATATCTACCAAGCAGTCATCAAGGGGCACGAACAGTGAATGATGTGACCCATTTTTATTCATTTTGCATTGATGAGCAGATAAATCACATGAATGCCTTAAAGGAGTAGTCTTGTTTGCAAACAAATGGCATGGCCCATACTTTCACATATGATGTTTAATATATCTTAAATGCCTAAAATCAAAATAAGAGCTGACACAACATTATCTATCAAGCGGCTTCCTCTTCCCAATGCTCATAACACACATGGGCAATTTATAAAAGGGTGCCAAATGCCTATTTCTTCCTCTATATATTGAAAACTTATCATTTTGAGAAAGGGATATCTCATGTTGTAAGGCGAAGCCCTGCTAATTTTCACCTGGAATCAATAAAACACACATCTTTTACCTCTATTCTGGTTGGATATATCTCTGAGTGTGTCTGAGTGTTAAACTTGTGTTCAGTCATTTCTTTCTTAATGCTTTCACAGGCTTGATACCAACACACCTAGTATATACAAAGCACCATTCTTGTAGGTGATAAGAAGAGCTATATCTGGAGTGCAAAGGCAAAAGAAGGTTACCAGATAGTGTGCTTTTCCTACAGTGCCTATGGTAAGTTCTTTTTCTATGTGTTTTCATTAAAGCCTCCCTGTCAAGCTCCCTATAGTCTGGTCCTTTTACCAGATAAAGTATATGTATGTGTTCTTATGGTTTAGAGTGTGAGTATGAGTAGATAAAACTTGTTTGGTGCATCACCCTCTTAGGTTAGGTTCTATTTTTAGTAATCCTTCTCTCTTTTCACCCCTATTATATATATATATATATATATATATATATGTATTAGCAACTTGTTGGAATAACTCAGATGCATCAAAGGGAGCTAGCCCTTATCTAGAGACTCTCCTCTCAAGTTTTTCAGACCCACAGGCAAGAGAGGAGTTTCCATTGTGATGTATGGAAGACAAGAGCTTAGCCTCCTATCAAGGGTGCAATCCATTGCCTCAACAATTTTTGGCATGCCCGATGGGACTAGTTTTTATTCCAAAGAGTTGAAGAATCTTGGTGTGTTCTTCAACCAACAAACCTTTGGAGGCTTTTTCATCAAACACCAATGGCAACTCCAAGTTGAATCAGCTGGTTAAGCAGTCTTGGTGCCATCAAGAAATTGCATTTTTTGTATGTATAATCCCATTGCTCAGCATCATGGGCCTTATGTTCCTTCATATAACTTTTATCAAGCTCAGGTTGTTCATGGAATCACCTCAAGCAACTCTCCTAGTTGTTCTTCAATAATAAGGGAAGTAACACTGGAGTTTGAGAAGCAAGTGATGGAGATAGATATATTGGATGAGTAGTATAGATATCAGCAAGAGCTTATGTATAAAGAGGAATGTTTATTCAGGCAAGCTCAGGCCTTGCAATCCATGAAGGAAGAGGTAGCAAAATGGAAGAGTCCATTCATTCAAGGCAATCAGCTTTGTGTGTCCCCTCCTATTCTAAAGAAAGCTCCCTCTTATGCACCAAATCCTTTCTATCAGATATCACTTGCTCACTCTAGCTCATCTGATGCATTAATCACTCCTACTCTTAACCCCTTATGCCTAGCTTTCAAACATCAAAGGGCATTAGAGCAACCTATTATGGAAATGAACCTTCTCAATTCCTTAGAATGTGAATCCTCCTTTGAAGGAAATACCATGAACCAACACATCTCTTGAAGCAGCTCTTCCTGTGCATGAGTAGACCCTTCCTAGTCTTCCTCAACCTCCTTAAGTCTTTCAACATGATGTCAAGATTCCAAGTTGGAAGAGGGAATATCATGAACCAACTCAAGAAATTGAAGAGGATAAAGTTGCTACCTGTTCACAAAGGGAAAATTCCAATCCCAAGGTCATGAGTTGGAAGCAAACAATGGAATCATGGGGCAAGAAGGAGGAGGATAAAGGTTTTGCTCAAAACCTTGAAGAAGGTGAAACTGCTCCTACTCATCATGATGATGCTTGTGACCTCCCAGGAAGGCTCTTCTAAGAGAATATAGCTAGGTGAATTGTAGAGTTGGAATCTAGAATGAGGTTCCTCAACCAAAGTGTGATGGATGGTTTCGATCAAACAGAAGATCCTACATTTGAACACACCCCATCTACACTCCTTCAAGACAGCTATCAAGCCACATCTGATATAGATGAAGTGTTGTCCAAATGGAAGGAAGAGAATCATTCAATTCTAGCTCAAGGACTGCCTCCTCTTCCACATTAGTTTAACCATCAACCTTCCACTTCATCCCTTATCCAGGAGGAACCTATTTTGTAGGAGGCAAGTGAAGAAGAGAGGATCCAATTTCCAACTACCTAGGAGGTTACCATGAGTGATAATGAAGATGAAATCATCATGGATGCTCCTTTTGAAGACATCATAAACAATAGAAAAGACACAAGTCATGCATACATGCAGATGTTCCAGCAATATGAAGAGGAAAGTAAGCATGGTGAGCTCTCTCCTCCCTTGTTTGATGAACTTCCTTGTTGCTTTGATGAGGAGGATGACCATGCCATGGAACCTGAGTTGGAGGAGGATCAAGAGGATGTCTTTGAACAACTAGAGACTTTGGTCTTTAAGCAAGAAAAGAAGAGGCCTGTCTATCTTGAGAACAACTTTGAAGAAGAGAGCCTTAAACAAGAAGGTGATGTGGGATGACCAATCAGTTTGTGGTTCCATTTTAGACATCACAATAGTCACCCTTCTTCAAGAAATCCATGAGGGAGTAGAAAATGAGTTTGACAGGGTCTTCAATGAAGTAGAAGGGGACAAGCTAATCCATTATGCATGTCAAAGGGATTATGGATATCAAAGGGCTTATGGTGATAAGCTCGTAACCATTGATTTCTTGGTGAAACACACCAGCATGAAGAACCGACATTCAACAAGCTTCCAAGAACAAGATGAGTACATATATGTTGGAAGCATGTTTGACTCTGATCCACTCAGATGCAAGTCAATCAAGGTGGCAGGCAAGAAAAATAGGTCACCAAGTCTCCATTTCATTTAGCCACTTGTCTGGCATCATAAGTTTTCTTGGCAAGGAGACTTAAGAAGTTTTCCCTTTGATCTATGAGGGAGGTAAATATACCTGGTTAGCTGTACATAGTAGTTTGATTTTAATTTTTCTTTCCCTATTTTCCCTAAGTACTTTTGCACAAGTAGTGTTTTTAGCCTTGTGTGTGTTTTCCTTTGTGTTTGGGGTAAAACCTTTGTGATTGTTTCTTGGATATCACAAGGCTGTTTCTAAATCTTTCAAAGCTGCATCTCAACTCTGTGCCCAATGGACTTTAAGGCTACTAGTTTCTAAGCATTGCAGGCATGCTTCCCTTGGGAATCACCATTTTGTTGACCATTTTGGCCCTATAGGGCAAAATTGGTCTCCTTCTTCCCCTACTGTTCTGAGCCAGTTTAATTTCTAGTTTGCACAAGTCTTTCAGCAAGAGGATGAACTAGTTCAACAACATGAACTTTGAACTTGAACTTTGAACCATCACTTGGTTCAATCACTTAGTTTAATCACTTGGTTTAATTGCTTTGAACTTGGAAGTATTGAACCATTGAACCATTGAACCAACTATTGGTTCAAGTGGTTGGTTCAAGCGATTGGTTTAGTCACTTTGAACTTGGAAGTATTGAACCATTGAACCAATTGTTGGTTCAAGTAGTTGGTTCAAGCGATTGGTACAGGCAGTTAGTTCAAGTGATTGGTTCAAGCGCTTTGAGCTTGAAAGTATTGAACTGTTGAACCATTGAACCAATTATTGGTTCAAGCGGTTGGTTCAAGTGATTGGTTCAAACAGTTAAATGAATGAGCATAATATAGTATTGAACCATTGAACTGTTGAACCAATTGTTGGTTCAATCGGTCAGCTCAATCGAAAGGTTCAAGGGAGTCTCCCAAAGCCCGAAGGACAAGTGCCCTTACAGAGGGCAGGGAACACTTGCAAAGGGATCAAAGAAAAGGTCGAAGGAATTCACCAAATGGCAACAGGCATGCAAATGTCAACTTTATGACAATGAAATAGCCGTTAATCTCTAAATAAAAGGTGTGAACCTAAAGGAATTCAAAGGCTTAAAGCCAGAAGGAATAAATCATTGAGGAGGGAGTCTAAAGAGCCAAAGAATTAGTAGAAGATAGCCCTTGAAGGATGAAGGAACCAAAAAAGATAAAGCCAGGAAGAGGCAAAAGTGCCAAGTGTAGAAATGGACAAAACAATCTAAGTGGCAAAGGAAGGTGTCGACTCAAGGAGTTACTCCAATGGTTGACATAATATCTACCAAGTGATCATCAAGGGGTGAGAACAGTGAACGGCGTGACCCATTTTTCTTCATTTTGCATTGATGAGCAGACAAACTACGTGAATGCCTTGAAGGAGCGGTCTTGTTTGCAGACAAACGATGCGGCCCATAATTTCATATATGACATTTAATATATCTTAAATGCGTAAAATCAAAATAGGAGCTGACACAACATTATCTATTAAGCGGCTTCCTCTTCCCAATGCTCTGAACGCACATGGGCCATTTGTAAAAGGGCACCAAAAGGCCTCTTTCTTCCTCTATATATTGAAAACTTCTCATTTTGAGAAAGGGATCTCTCATGTTGTAAGGCAAATCCCTACTAATTTTCACCTGGAATCAATAAAACACACATCTTTTACCTCTATTCTAGTTGTATATATCTCTGAGTATGTCTGAGTGTTAAACTTGTGTTCAGTCATTTCTTTCTTAATGCTTTCACAGGCTTGATACCAACACACCTAGTATATACAATGCGCCATTCTTATAGGTGACAAGAAGAGCTGTATCTGGAGTGCAGAGGTAGAAGAAGGTTACCAGATAGTGTGCTTTTCCTATAGCGCCTATGGTAAGTTATTTTTTTGTGTGTTTCCATTAAAGCCTCCCTGTCAAGCTCCCTGCAGTTTGGTCCTTTTACCAATTAAAGTGTATGTATGTGTTCTTATGGTTCAGAGTGTGAGTATGAGTAGATCAAACTTGTTTGGTGCATCACCCTCTTAGGTTAGGTTCTATTTTCAGTAATCCTTCTCTCTTTTCACCCCCCCATATATATATATATATATATATATATATATATATATATATATATATATATATATATGTATTAGCAACTTATTGGAATAACTCAGATGCATCAAAGGGAACTAGCCATTATCTAGAGAATCTCCTCTCAGTTTTGCTAGACCCACAGGCAAGAGAGGAGTTTCCATTGTGATGCTTGGAAGACAAGAGCTCAGCCTCCTGTCAAGGGTGCAATCCACTGCGTCAATAATATCTTCATCAATATTGATGTTTCTCAAAATATACTTGTTGAATCAACTAATATCAAGGAAGTTCAAGTAGATGGTAAGAATATTCAATCTTTTGAGGATTTAAATCTCACTATGGATCAATATGCTTTGCATTTAGATTTTAATTGTTTGGATATTAGGATATGGATGGTATAAATATGTTTTTTAGATATCCTTGATTAGAGACATTGGGAACAACAAATATTAATGTGAAAACACATTTCATAAAGTTTTGGTACATGAAAAGGATGTTACTTTACATGATATCATAGTTGGAAAGGCACAAATAATGGTCAAGGTAGAGCATGAGGATGAGATTGAAACATGTGATGAAGAACATGAGAAAGATTCAAATGATAACATAGATGAAGAAACAATACAAGTAGAAAAGAACACTTCATCTACTCAAGAGAAAAAGGAATCACTAAAGAAAAATATGGAAGAGGTAGAAGAAAAGGTTGATGAGGTCAAAGTATCAAAAAAAGTTGAGGTTTGGGTAAGTGCATGAAGTTGGGGGATAATTCTATAGACATTTAAGGTAACGGGATTGCATTAATTAATAACATGATCTTATTATTTAATTAATGTGATCATGTAATTTAAATTATGGCTCAGTAATTAGCAAGCCATAGCATGATTGCATTATTATATAACATGATGATGTTATATTAAACAATAATGCAATCACATTAATGTTATTTTCAATAACATGATCATGTTACCCATGTTAAAAAAATTAAAAATCAAAACCTAAATACAAAATCATCATTTTTCATTTGAGTTTCCTTGCTCTCCTCTATATTTCATGATTGTGTTTTGGGTGAGATAGACAAAAGAGTGACATGAATCTGCCAAATTCATCCCATGAAGTTGTTGATCAATGATGCTACCACGTAAAAGAGGTAAGTGATAGAAATCTTCCCTGTTTAACCCTAATTTTTAGTTTTAATTTGTTTGTTTTGAATAGCCCATCTTGCTAACCCTCCTAACCCTCCATAGAACCCTCTTGTTCTTCTTCCTCCTAACCCTCATCCTAACCCTCCACAAAACCCTCTTGTTCCTCCTATCCCTCCACCTAACCCTCCTATAGTTCCACAAACCCCCCTAGTAGTCAGGAGATTCTAATTGACAACATTGTATGAAATAAAATTAAAATTGAAGAATTAATTAGGAGAATGAGGGATCCCACTTCCACCAACCCCTATCGTACCCAAATAACCAATTCCCTAGAGACCTTATTAGGTCAAATTGACTCTATAACAAGTCAAATTGACATATGAACTTCATATAGGGATACTTATAGGGCATATGATGCTGACAAATTATCAACACTTCAAGTAAAAAACAAATAAATATCAAAATCCTCCATTAGTACCCTATTCATTGACCCAACCACTAATGCCTCATTTCTCATAACCATTAAATGTTTTTCAATCCATCATTACGTACATAACTTAATCACAACCAATTTTTAGGATCAATGGTGGATGGTGTTTGAATATCCGTCATGTAACAACCATGAGATCCCATTAATTTTTTTGAGGAAACTCTATTGTGAGTTTGTCCTCAATGAGATTCTGAACTATTTTGATTTTAGTGAGTTTCAAGGTCGAGGGAAAGGCTCTATACAAGATCGACCAGTGCACGTCATGTACCTAATCAACTTATGTGGTTTTTTATGCAAAACCCACTTGAGCTTGAGATCCCTTCTATAGTTTAATAGGTCATAGAGATTGACACTCTGAATGCTCTTAGTTCACTCATTGATACACTCATTCAACATATGAGTAGGCTCTTATAGAGTGATGCTAGAGATACACCACCTATTATGCATACCCAACCCCACCCTTGCAGTTCTTATGGAGCTACATGCATTGGATATTTTTATGATGATGGCATAAGTGGTTCAAAGGGATTGGATAATATTCTTATGATTTATGAGTTTTTGGCACACACATTTGGTGTGCAGACATCAACCACTACATAGATGCATGCATATTTTATATAAATGTCATGTTGAATTTAAGTTATATTTTTAAATTTAATTTAGCTAACAATTAATTTACATAGAAATTGAATAATATATATCTCATTTTTTATGTCACAATAGGTGACGGTGCCTTCATCATCACAATCAACATTTACAACATTTGATTTCTCACAGAGATTGTTTACATATTCAGATCCAGATGTTGGCCCATCCACTACTGCATCTATCTCCATTAGGACAACACCATTTAATTATATAGAGGTAAAATTTTGAGTTAATATTATGATCTATGTAGATTTTCCTTGTAAGTTTAAGTTAAGTTTATCTTTCTCTATTTTGATACTCTATTTTCATGTTCTCTCTCTTTATCCTTGCTCTGTTCTTTACAATATTCTTATTTATTTTCATAGGTCTTCATGCTACTTTGATTTTTTTCTTATGAAATACTCATAAGAGCATCTACCTACTTAATTACATCTTATTTCATTCATCCAACCATTCCACATAACCCCCAAGCTTTAACTCTTCACTTGACTCTTCTTTCCTCTTTGACACCTTCCTTCTACTACCCCCTTTTTGAGGTAAATCTCCTTGTTCTGAGTAAACTACAATGCTCCCAACCAAACCAAACCCACATTCAGATACCCCTTTACATCACATAGCTCATGTAGGAACTTTCATAATTTAACTCTCTCTAGAAAACACCTAACTCAACATCCCTCAAGACTAATCAGGGCTCCTAGGCCTAGTTAAAGGCTACTGACTATGAAATCATACCATACAGACTCAAATCAACTTTAAACCTTTAAAATACTCTTCCTCATATATAAATACACATGTCCATAAATTTTGGAGATGTTTTAAATCATTTTGGGGGTATCGTGAAACTATAGAAGTTGTTACAAGGTATCACAAACCATTAAAGAGGAACCACAATGGTTTCAAGCTATGAGATTGAGCTCAATGGTATTTATATAACTAATTTTGGAAAATCCCACAAAGATACCATGAATAATCTCATTCAAGATTAGATAAGGGTAGTTCACATGCCACTAGGATACTTATAAAATAAAGAACACATATCTAGGGGTCCTTCTAGGTAACACTATCTTGAAAATGAAGTTGCTAAGCTCAATATAGTCATATTCTCATTTTGAATTATGTCACCATTACCATTATACCTAAATCCACATGTTTCCCTTACAAATGAGTGATAATAGCAAGGGAGTTTAAAGTAAAAGAGAATAAATGTGCATCATTAACAATCATACTTAGTGGATCATTAACTTAACAATGCAACTATAAGAGTCTTCTTAGACATAAAGGACCATGACTCAGGCCCCATTATTAAATTGACTTATTTAAATAAAGTTAATGAAATAGTTATTTAAATAAATTTATATTTTATTAAGTGATTTCACTTAAGACATCTAGTGATAGTAGGACTTAAATCTTGCTTCATTTTATTACAAGATCTTAAATACATGCTTATAATATTTGATGACCAATTTAAGACATGTGGTTTGTAGTAAGGGGTGGAGTTAGGGAAAGGGGGACTGTAAATTTTGGTGTCAACCTTACCTTCTCATGTTTGAGCTGAAAACTTATAATACACATGATAATTCAATTGTAATATCTCATTACACCTTTTTCTTTGGCCACGACAAAGGTCTAGATTTCAATTGTAATGCCTCATTACACCTCTTACTTTAGCTATGAGAAAGGTATAAAGGGTAGACAATCTTGTTGGCCTAGTTAAAAATAAGAATGATAAATAAATTACATCTTGAACAAAGCTTTGCACACAAAAAGATTAAAATGTATTTGTTGAGATATGTTTACAAAGTATGTGAAAGCTTAGAAAGCTTCATGGGGTGGTTACATGGGTGAAACTAACTTTTCCCATAAACCAACTTATTTACTAACAAAGCAAACTAACTAAAAATAAATTGAAATAATTTGGATCATTAAAACAATTCAACAAACTCCCCCTTGATCCAAAGGTGTATAAAATATGAATGAATTAGATAAATGACTCTGAAGTCATTAAAAAAACTCTATCGCAACTGTAACTGGTGCATTGTACCTTTGGCACTAACCAAAAACTAATCACTTCATAAAGAAGCCTTTCCCTACGAGTTATGACAAAAAAACCATTGCTGAACATGATTAGGGCTTGCTCATCCCCGATGATCATTGTACCATACTATAGTAAAACATGATCTAGCATGTCCAACTACATCAACCCACGTAAGGTCCCACACAAGAACTTGTCTAAGTGACAAACTCATACTCTAAATAGATCATCTTCTAATGCTCAATAAATGCTGATGACCTTTGCTCAACACTGCTGGTGCTAGCAACCCCTATCAATTCTTACTATCATCGATGATTTATTGAAGTCCAACCAATGCCTAATCTTCTCCATCTATCAAGCAAGAGGTGAGAAGCTATGCATCGAGAGAAACAAAAAAAAACTAACTCTATCCACTCCATGTCATGAATATCAGTTATAAAAAGCCAAAAATGGAACTAAAAGCAAAAACACAAGCCAAAATTTTCCATTCAAGCATTGAACCCACACTTTGAGAAAATAACTAACTGGAGAGAGTAATTGTCCTCCAACCTCTAAGGGATCCTCTAACCTCTAGTTGTCACTTAGATGGTGTTAATAAAAAAGATCCTAGGACATGTAATAGATAGTGTGTTTGTTGATAACACAAGAAAGAGGTGGTATTATGAGAATTTTCATGTCAAAGGTGTTGGTTTCCACCAAAAATGCACTTTTATACATCAATTTTAATACATTTGTTATAAAAATCATATAATAACACTTAAAATTACAAAACTAACCATTCAAATGTGTCCAAAATGTTTAAAAACCTATAAATCACCTGGTCATATGATTATCTTCAAATAAAATAATTATTTGTTAAAAATTTATCTCAAAAAGTCATAAATACACCCTTGTATTGTTGATTTAATCCAAAAAAATAATTGGAGGGGATTTGAAACCTAGACCTTCCCAACTTCCAAGGTCTTCACAAAAATTTTTTAGCAATTGCTTTACAAACAATTATGAAATATACATAGAAGATCTCCTATTTGAATTTGCATTATTTTGGTTGTCAAATAATTTCATGCATGCCAAATTAATTCATTTAACAAAATTATTGCATGTAAAAATATTTCACTATGGCATTGTATTTTCTTGGGGCCCACAATATTTATTTATTTATTTTTTGTTTGGCTATGCTCATACAGTTGTACCACTATGTAGATTTCTAATTTAATCTCTTGACACAAATGTATAAAGCTTTTTGTTAAGTTGTGGAGCTAAAGGCTTCACTGATGCAAACGGAGGAGGTTGTTGAGTTGCAGAGCAATCGCGTCGATTAGGCCAACTGACGTCAGTCATATTCAGTGTGCAGAGCAACCAACATCGGTTAGGGGTCGACCGACATCGGTCAAACAAAAACCGACGTCGACAGCCTGTGTGTGCGTGCGTTTGCATGCGCTTCCAGAATTGGTCTAATTTTAGACAGACAGTTAGTTTGCATGTAAAAGACTAATTTTAGTCTTGAGTTTGCGTTTCTAATTATTGTAATTAGGAAGTCTAATTATTGTTTGTATGGGATCTATTTAAGAGACCCATGGGGCTGTATTGTAAAGTTGTAGAATCATAAGGACTTGCAAAGGCAAGGACAAGGGTTCTTCCAAGGTATGTAAGATCTAGGTTCACAGGTGTGCAAGACCAAGTTGATCTGCAGGTTGTGCAAGATCAAGAAGAAGATCTATATGGTAAGTAAGGTCAGTTGATCTACTGGTGTGTGTGTGTGTGTGTGCAAGGTCAAAGGAGATATGCAGGGTATCAAGGTCAAAGGAGATCTGTAACACAACAAGGAGCAAGATCAGGGAGATCTACTTGGAGTACTTTGAGTACTTGGTACTGGAAGTAGGCAACAACGATTGAGTTGATTGCCACTTACTGGTTGGTGTACTGGCAGTATTGTTACTGACTGGTTGAAACAACAACTATGTGTTTGAGTTGAGTGGTTTGTAATTGAGAGAGAAAACTCTTGAGGGAGAATTACTAGTATGCCCTAGAGGTGTGGGAAGAGTGTGATTTCTTCATTGTATTTCCTTCTGGAAGAGTGTTAATACAAGATTGTATTGTCTCTCATATTCTGTGCTATTTTTGAATTCTAGTTACATATTACTTTTGGTTAAATTTTGTGTTTAGTTGCTTATACAAAGGTAATCAAGTGTACTCTTAAGGAGTATGGATCCTGACAAGTGGTATTAGAGCCAAGTTCACCAAGTGATACCACTGACAATTGGTATCAGAGCTAGGATCACCAAGTGATACCACTGACAAGTGGTATCAGAGCTTGGTTAGGTACACTAACAGGTGGTCAGAGCATGTTAAGTGTTTGTTGATTATAGGTCACTCTCAGGGGTTTTTGATTGAGTGGGAGTAAAGCAATAGCAGAAGAAAGTAAGCTAAGAATGGAGAAACTCAATGGCAAGAATGATCAATTACGGTATTATGGAAAGAAAAAGCAGGTAAAGAAAGATTGTTGGTTGGTAGAAGATCGGCATGAAAGAAATAAAGAAGCAAATGATGCAGGTATTGTTGCACGGGATGCTCTTATATGTTCCTTGGATAAAGTAGAATCTTGGGTTTTAGATTCTGTTGCCTCTTTCTATGCAACCCCAAATAGAGTATTTTTCCATGATTATGTCCATGGAGACTTTGGAAAGATTTATTTAGGGGTTGGTGAGCCTTGTCAAATTGTTGGCAAAGGGGAAGTGCGGCTGAAATTGTAGGAAGACAACACATGGGTGTTGAAGGATGTCATGCATGTCCCAGTCCTAAAGAGGAGTCTAATTTCTATAGGAAAGTTGGGTGATGAAGGTTTCATATTTACTCTCACATTAGAATCTTGAAAAGTTTCCAAGGGTGCACTTGAATTAGCATGTGGTAAGAAAGTAGGTACTCTTTATCTATCTACTTGTATTACTGATTCGCCTTCTAGTTTATCTACTTCAGATGTAGATGCGAAGATGTGGCTCTATAGGCTTGGTCACATGAATAAGAAGGGGATGCATATTCTTAAGAGGAAGTCTGATGTCTTTGACAAACTTTAGAATTGGAAAGCCTTGGTTTTCATGGAGGAGATGATGGACAAAGATCAGCTCAAGGGGCTAAATAATTTTGAGCAGGGCAGTTTAGACAAGGTTATGATCCAAAGTGAGCTCGCGAGTAAAAGTCATCACTCACAGGAAAACACAGTTATCGACGTCGATCAGGTGAGAACCGACATCGAACAGGTAGGTATCGACGTCGATCATGTGCAGACCAGAGTCAGTGGTGTCGGGCAGGTGGAGACCAATGTCGATCAGGGAACCAACATCAGTGACTAGGTGGACACTGATGTCGATCAGGGAACCAGTATTAGTGATCAGGTAGAATTGACATCGATCGGGTGCAGATGAGGGTAGACCAATGAATGGATTTTGGGCGGATAGCAAGCTATCAAGGAGTCTCAAACGCCCATATGAAGGACTTAAAGGGTAAGTAAGCCTCAAATTCATTATTCCCCTTCTTTATACTACATGAACTTGTTGCTCACTGATGGTCAAGAACCAGGATGTTTTGAAGAGGTAATGCAGGTATAATCTAGGAAACAATGGGAGCATGGCATGAATGAGGAAATTGATTCCTTGGGAGAGAACCAAATGGGAGATTTGGTAGAGTTGCCAGTCAGGATGAAAGCACTAAAAGACGAATGGATTCCTAAGTTAAAGAAAAGAGAGAATGGACACGTGAGACATAAGGCCAGGTTATATGGTCTTGAGCAAGCTCCAAGACAGTGGTACAGATTTGATAGGTGTATGACAAAGCATGGATTTAGTCAATGTCAATGTAATCATTGTGTTTATTTTACCAGGTTGGATAATGGTCGTGACATTATCCTATTACTGTATGTGGATGATATGCTTGTTGCAGGTTCATACATGCAGGGATTTGCTGAGCTAAGGGTAAAATTAGTTCAAAGGTGTGCCAGGAAGGATTTAGGAGGAGTAAAAATCTTTGGCATGAGTATTTCTAGAGATAGGGAAAGTCACAGGTTGATGTTGTCTTAGGATGATTATGTGAATAAGGTAGTGGAGAGGTTCGATATGCAGGATGCAGAACCGATTAGCACACCTATAGATGGACAGTTCATAGAATAGTGTCCCAAATCACATGATGAGGTTGAGTACATGAGTACTAGACCTAATATTACCCAAGCAGTGGTAGTTGTCAACAAGTTTGTGGCCAATTTGGGAAAGGAGCACTGGAAAGCAGTTCAGTGGATTCTCAGGTATCTGAGAGGGACCAACAACAGGGATTCATGCTATGCAGGGTCAGGGACTTCTCTACATGGGTATGTAGATTCGGATATGGCAGGTTACTTGGATGACAGGAGATGCACCACATGATATGTGGTGGTTTGTCTTCAAGATTGAACTTGAAGAGGGATACAAGCCAGGAAACAAAATTAGATGATGTACAGGTATAGGTATAGGTGCAACTGTTTATCTCTAAGTGGGAGATTGTTAAGTTATGGAGCTAAAAGCTTCACTGATGCAAATGGAGGAGGTTGTTGAGTTGTAGAGCAAACGATGTCAGTCAGGCCAACCGACGTCGGTCATATTCAGTGTGCAGAGCAACCGACATCGGTTAGGGGTCGGCTGACATTGGTCAGACAGAAACCGGCATTGGCAGCCTGTGTGTGCATGTGCTTCCAGAATTGGTCAAATTTTAGACGGATAGTTAGTTTGCATGTAAAAGACTAATTTTAGTATTGAGTCTATGTTTCTAATTATTGTAATTAGGAAGTCTAATTATTATTTGTATGGGATCTATTTAAAAGACCCATGGGGCTGTATTGTAAAGTTGTAGAATCATAAGGACTTGCAAAGGCAAGGATAAGGGTTCTTCCAAGGTATGTAAGATCTAGGTTTGTAGGTGTGCAAGACCAGGTTGATCTGCAGGTTGTGCAAGATCAGGAAGAAGATCTACATGGTAAGGTCAGTTGATCTGCAGGTGTGTGTGTGTGTGTGCAAGGTCAAAGGAGATTTGCAGGGTAGCAAGGTTAAAGGAGATCTATAACACAACAAGGAGCAAGATCAAGGAGATTTACTTGGAGTACTTTGAGTACTTGGTACTGGAAGTAGGTAACAATGGTTGAGTTGATTGTCACTTACTGGTTGGTGTACTGGCAGTATTGTTACTGACTGGTTGAAACAACAACTATGTGTTTGAGTTGAGTGGTTTGTAATTGAGAGAGAGAACTCTTGAGGGAGAATTACTGATACGCCCTAGAGGTGTGGGAAGAGTGTGATTTCTTCATTGTATTTCCTTCTGGAAGAGTGTTAATACAAGATTGTATTGTCTCTCATATTCTGTGCTATTTCTGAATTCTAGTTACATATTACTTCTGGTTAAATTCCGTGTTTAGTTGCTTATACAAAGGTAATCAAGTGTACTCTTAAGGAGTAGGGATCCTGACACTTACATGTTATACAAAGGTATATGCTAGATTTCATTTTTTTAACATAGAAGAATTGGTGTCGCCATTCAACTCATGATTAAATATGTAATTAAATATTTTATCTCTTTACTATTGATAAAAGTATTTCTAATGAGAATATGACTACTGTTGTACATGTTCCATATAAAAGTTTAAAATAAAATATGAAAATACCTCACAGATTGCACCGTACAGGTCTGCATTTGAATACCGCCACTTTTCTCCTATGTCTATTTTTAAAAAAAAAAAATATTGTCAATTGATGCACATTTTAAAGGTTCTTCATTCCCTATAGAACTATTGGCTTCATTTCCTCCTTGATTCCATCAATTTGAACATTATCTCTAGTCTTTTCCAACATGTGCTGTCATTTTTTTTTCTTTACTTGATTTTGATTTGTAAGACTGCATCCAACACCATGGAGATACAAAAAAAATCTTGTGTTATATTAAAAATTATTTCACAAGGAAGGATGATTCAAAATGTTGTGAACACATATACTTTGTTGATCAAAATAAATTAAATTTGTAGATTTGAGAAATTTTGAAAGCATGGCATTGTCGTATAGAAGAAAGGAAGTCATGACTCAATACAAATATATTAAAATTTAAGTACTTTCCTTCGTGGCAAGATTTTCAATCATAGGCACCACCATTGCATAGTTTGAATGGAAAAATTTATGGTCCACCCATGCGACCATTTTCGTACAAGTCCAAGAATATTATGATGCCCTAGAAGGACTATGGAGCAACTTGAATCCTTATGTTGTATTTATTTTCACAATCTCTTTGTGGAATAAATAAAATAAAAATAAATCGATTACATACAAAATGAGACACGATTGTTTCAATTTTCTTCAAATCTTTAATCTTCCTTTGTGAGCAATCTTGCTCTGTAAATTTATTCACTCTTCCTTTTCAAAATGTCTAGTTTTGATACCACTATTGGCCCAGTTAACAGTAAGAATGATAAAAAATTTACATCTTGAACAAAGCTTTGCACATAAAAATATTAAAATATATTCATTGAGATATATTTACACAGGTGAAACTAACTTTTCCCGTAAACCAACTTATTTACTAACAAAGCAAACTAACTAAAAATAAACAAAATACTTTGGATCATTAAAATAATCCAAGAAACCTCTCTAATCAACATTCCTTATGCCAAAAAACATTGCATTGGGTCTCACTAGATTGTACCCCCATTGACAAGTTTGGGGGGAGAGCCACCATTTGTGTTGGTACTAAAATATGTGCCAGCCTCAACAATTAAACCTTGCAATTCTTCCAATTCAACATCCAAACTATTTGCCAATTTTGATCTCTTGAGCTAAAATAAGATAATATATTTAGATGGCTAAAACTTGATATATTGGACAAATACCTCCCTTCCTAAACCTACTGGTAGAATTTTATTTACACACACCTTCGTCAAGAGGTGGATTCACCATGGCTCACTCCTTTCTATTGGTTGGGTGCTTTCCCAAAAATCACTTGTCATCCATCTATTATAAATGAATGTGATATCAACTCATGTATTATATATAGAGATATAGATGATTGATATCACACATATAATAGAAGGATGATGGCCATACATGTGTAGCTCAACCTTTCCCCAGTAAATATATAATGGCATTTTACTCTATCCAAAGAAGCTTTACAAGTAAGGACAAAGTTCTTGATAAGTCTCTTATTCTTTTTCTCTCCCTAACTTTGCCTTGTTGAAGTGATACTATTCTTTTCACCTCCTACTCTTCCACTCACACTTCCTACATGTATTACCATTTTTATATTACCTCTAATATGCAAACTACTTACTATTCTTGGCTGTTGCACATTGTATGTCAGTTACACTTCCATGATTCTTGATTTACATTATAATTTCATGATATGCACATTGTATTATAGTTACACTTCCATGATTCTTGGTTACATTGTCTTTTCATGATATGCATGGTTTTCATATATAAGATTTGATACTTTATATAAAAGTAAGTGGGAACTTGTTTACATGAACAGTTGATGGATCAAGTAGACACTGCTCCTTCTCTACGAGCTGAGAAAATCATAAGCATTACTGCTACAATGTCATCTGCATAGGCACTGATAGAGGTATATATTAACTTGCAATTTTAAATTGTAAAAATAGACTTGTTTTAGTAGTTTTACTACATACTTGGGGCAAATATAACTTATGTAAATGTATTATGTATGTAGGTTTGCCCTATGACATATGATAGTCCTAGTCAGATGATTAGTAGGGCAAATTCTCATGTTTCTCCTATATTTGAGATGCTTATTCGAATAACTGAGCCTGTTATTGACTTGTTTGAGCATGAAAAATAGATTGAGTAGGATCATGAGCTTGCAGTAAGCGTATGTTTAAATGATTTATATTGTAGTTTAAAATTAATTTATTAACAATTAGTTGAATTTATTTTATGTTAATTTTGTAATAGTTCTTATATCTGAATAGGTTTAGCTACAAGCGATCTATGAGCATAGGATTCGTAGTTGAACCTTGGAGCAATCCAAGGCATTAGAGGGGTCTCGGTCTACTAGCAGGGCATCCCAGGGAAATTCTTCTTTGAGAAAGGCAAAGAGAGGGAGGTTATTTTATGAATAAGATTTCTTACATGAGATGTACTTTTTTTTATGCCTATATGGCAATTTATGCATTGTATATGTGTATATGACATTCACCCAACATTAGATACTATGTTGGTAAATGTAATTTTTTATATGCCTATCATGGTAATTTATGTATTATTGACATTGCACACATGTGCCTATATTATATGCCTATCATGTCAATCTATCTAATTTATATTTAGTTTTTATTTCATTGTGTTATTATATAGTGTTGTTTTGATATTCCAAACTATTATCTATCATATCTCATATTTAATTTTGTACACAAATGAAGATTAAAAATTTATTCTTTTCAAAGCTATAAATCTGGGATCTCCCATATTTTTTTAAATTAATTTTTTATTTCATTGTGTATAGTGGAAATGACTAATGACACTCTTATCACTTATGATTAATGGCCTTCTTCTATTTGTACCTTCTTATTTTACCCTTTGGAGACACTTCTTGGTGTCATTAAACCTCTTACAAACGTCCCACATTCATTCTCTAACTCATTTCATTCATTGCATTCACAAACTTCCTCTCACTGTGTCACTATCTTCTCACTAGGCAAGTAGGTTTCAAGTACCAAATTTTTATATAGGGTTCCTGAGTACAATCTATAATCATGGATGATCTTTTATGATCATATCAAACTTAATTTAACCTCCTTTAAACCTTAAATCACACTTCAATACTTATTTTCACATACAAAGCTACCAATGACCCCACTAGGCTTGTAGCCTTTTTTTTGACCTTTTACATTTTTTGAAAAATATAATAACTCCCCTAAAGATAAAAAAAAAATTTAGATCATCCTATATATTGATACAACTCTCCCTAAAGTTATATTCTTCAATTCTCTCTTTAGGTGCCTTTTCCTTTATAAGCCCTTGTCCAATTAGGCCTTTATAACCCTCCATTCATGACATAGTCATCAAAACCATACAAATTCATACTATACAGATCCCAAACCACTTTAATCCTTCTTAGGGAATCAAAATATGTTATAATACCAAATTTGAATAATTTTACATGATTAGAATGGGAGTTATAGGGTTTTTGGGTTTGAAACCCTAGTTGTTTGTTTGCAGAGGCCAAGAGGCTTCATAATTCACTTTATTTAGTTTTAAGTCCCTAAAAATGAACTTAAGTCCTTCCTCAAGTATATGTTATCATTATCCACATTCCCCAATAGGTAAGATCCTTTGATTAACCTTCACTTAATTCAACCAACTCAAAACACAAAAATCTGTCATTCTTTAGTAGGCTGTCTGCACTTTAAAGGTTACTAAACTCCCAATCAACTATTATCACAATGAATTTTACTCCTAAATGTGCTCATAATTTGATTAAGTTCACAGAAATACACTTTATCAACCATACACATCCTTTCATGAGCACACTAATCAAACAAACATAGGGTAACTGTGCAAAATAAGGGTTTATTGTGCTAACTGTTTGTGTACAACAATTCCAAACTCCCAAAAGATATTTATAGTGATTTGTACTCTCTTCCATTACACCAAATTATACCAAATCCATGAAATTTACCTTTTTTGGGCACACATTAACCTTTTTTAGCATTTGATTGCATAACAAGGCATTGACTGTCTACTGAACAAAGTGTTAGTTATGTAAATAGGGCAACCTTTCAAATATGGGGTAATGAAAAATTGTTACTTATTTTCAATCCAACCTAGACATCCAACTACTCACCTATAGTAACTTGTTTAAACCTGAAAATACATACAAAATTGACTTGATCATGGCCTCTAGGGACTTTCAAAGATAGTATAAAAATTGATGACAATCCAATACTATTTCATGAAATATAGATACAAAGAATCATTCCATCTTTATTCACTTTTAGCAATCTTGATTACTAAACATAGCCCATGAAAAAGATTGGATCATCATATTTTGAGGTATGTTATCTTCTCTTCAGTTCCCCCTTTTTCTTGTGTTCTTAGATCTTTCTCTCACCTCTCTCTCTTCTCTTTATCCCTTCTAAACCACACAACACCTACAACTTCCAATCCATCCCAATTCAACGTTAGTTTGGGTGGTTACATAACTTATTCTCTTACCTCCAGTGTGAGAATAATATTGATATGAATAAACATGATTTTTAAGGGTAATCACCTTTATAAATTTGAGATGACATGTCTTCAACCCCCTTTTACATGACTTATGGGACCATTTAATACACATTTTCTCACCTACCCATTTGAAACTATGTTCCTACATCACCTTCTATCATATTATAGTACCACCTAATAGGTCAATAGGCCAATTACTAATTAATTTTATAGGTCTCTATTTTAAATAGTGGTCTCTAGTTTAAGTTGTCAAAGTTTAAAGTTTAAGTTTCTAGGTCTCTAGTTTAAGCTATCAAAATTGTCAAAGTTTCAATTGTGGTTGTAGAAATATAGTTTAAATGTTTATTGACTAAAAAATGACACTACCAACATGTCTATGGGAGTATATAACATCTAGGACTAGGTTCTTGGCCTCCCATCAGGCTTGATCGATAAACCCATCTACCATTCTGGCCTCAAGAACACCCTTCCCAATACAAGAAAAATGCAATTTTTTAGCCTAAGTTCAAACATGTGTAAAAAAAATTGTGAATCATTTCCATGAAATTTCAAATCCTTCTCCTGCCTATTTAATCACTTTAATCACACCCCATATTGCTTAGGTGGAATGTTTAAGAGCAATCTATTAGATAAGTTGCAGTGAGGGTCCCAAAAATGCAACTTTTTGGTAGTGAACAAGCAACTTCTTGAGCTCTTACTAGAATTTATACCTCTGGGACATCCACCTATGAATATATTACTTTGATAATGTCCATATAGTTAAATTAAATGTTATCAAACCACCATGATGTTCAAATACACCCAAAAGTGCATTTTCACAACCATTTTAGAGCACAGAAACACTGATAACAAATATTGTCAAAGTTTAAGTTGTGGTTATAAAACTCTAGTTTTGATGCTTCTTGATTGAAAAATAACATTTCAAACATGTTTTTGGGGGAGGATAATTTATAGTACCAAGTTATTGGCCTCTTATCAGGGTCGATCGACAAACCCACCACCCATTTCAGCCTCAAGAACAACTTAAAATAATTGTAAGTCATTTCCATGAACCATAATATACCTCCCATACCTATTTAATCCCTCTAATGTAAAATTTTAGTACTTAGGTTGAAGCTTCAAGAGTAATCCATTCTATAAGTTATAGTGAGGGGTCCAAAAATGCAACTTTTTGTTAGTGAACAAGCAACTTCTTGAGCTCCAACTGGCATTTATACATCTGTGACCTCCACCTATGAATATATCACTTTAATCATATCCATATAGGAAAATTAAATATTATCACACTGTCATGATGTTCAAATCCACCCAAAAGTGAATTTTCACTATCATTCTAGACCGCAGAAACACTGACAATAAATGTTGTCAAAGTTTAAGTTATGGTTGTAAAAATCTAGTTTCGATGATTTTGACTGAAAAATTATACTTATAACACATCTGGGGGTGTATAATGTTTAGGAGCAAGTTCTTGGTCTCCCATCGGGCTCGATTGACAAACCCACCACCCATTCTGACCTCAAGAAGACCCTTCCCGATACAAGAAAAATACGAATTTTTAGCCTAATTTCAGACATGCATAAAACAAAAACTAGAATTCATTTCCATGAACCATCAAATCGATACCTTACCTATTTAATACCTATAATTTCACCCCAAAGCACTTAGGTGAAATCTTTGATATCAATCTATTGGGCAAGTTGCAGTGAGGGGTCCAAAAATGCAACTTTTTGGCATTGAACAAGCAACTTCTTGAGCTCCAACTGGCATTTCTACCTCTGGGACCTCCACCTCAAAATATATCACTATAATCATGTCTAGATAGGAAAATTAAATTTTATCACACTACCAATGACATTCAAATCCACCCAAAAGTGAATTTTCACTACCATTTCAGAGTGCAAAAACACTGACAACAAATGTTGTCAAAGTTTAAGTTGTGGTTGTATAACTCTAGTTTCGATGCTTCCTGACTGAAAATTGAAACTACAAAAACATCCATGGGGGAGGATAACATCTAGGAACAAGTTTTTAGCCTCCCATCAGGACTAATTGATAAACCCACCACCCATTCTGGTCTCAAGAACACCCTTCCCAATACAAAAAAATGCATTTTTTAGCCTAAATTCAAACACCCGTAAAACAAAACTTGTAAGTCATTTCTTGAGATTCGATCACGTCCAACATGAGATTCATTTACATATAACTTGATCTTCTCTTATCTTTAAGAATATATAATTCTTTAATGACAGTGCCAACAACGTGAAGGTGGAAGCTTATCTGACACCACTAACCTACAAAAAAATGTTAGTAAGTAATTAAAAATAAAATTTATATGTACTACATAGAAAATAAAAAACATTTGGTAAAATTGATTATATATACATTTAAAAATTCAACATACCTACATATTTCAATCCAACGAACCACTAGGATCTACTTTAACCTTGATAGTATCAAGAATAGCTTCATTGTCTAACTCCCAAACTTTTCATGGTTTCATGTTTAATGGCCTCCAATGATATTTTTATAATTGAATATTCATTGCAAGAATCAAATTTGAATAGTGCAGTATCTTCTTGTGTATTTCAACCTCTTAAAACAATCATTGATCTAAATATTTTATAGGATATCATCGAAACCAAGTTTCAGTGACTACTACTGACCTAGTGGGATAATTAATGTTTTCTCCATCTATAACTGGGGAAGTCAATTTTTTCTCTCTATAAACTAAAACAAGTAGTAATTAGTGCCTTATTCATTATCCTCATCTACAATAACTGAAAAAACATGCCTTGTATCACAAAAAACTATTTTTAGCGATAATATAAAAATATATAATGAGAATAAATTATACATAATGAAAAATATTCTACTTGGATGCACTAGATCAGATACATGGTCAAAGTCATCTGATGATGTCATATTTGTAAGTTGAAATGCTATTGGAACTTGATATGTGTTTATTGGAATTAGAAGGTTTAGAAATACAATCATCCACCCACTCTTGTGACTCACATTCATTCCAAATAGAGTCCATGCATGTAGAATAGAAATATGCCAAGTGTCTCATATGAACAGTCCAAAAACTTGCATTTGAGCTATGAAATGAGTGGAGGTCACTTGAATCTATTACAATTACATCAACTAGAAATGTATATGAACAATAGAATTTAGTTGAGCACCATGACACATATTCTCATTACACCATTCAATCACAGTTTTTGCATTTATCAAATAAACAACCTCTTGAAATTTCAACTCCTACCTTGCAATAGCTCTTTTTACACATGCTCCAGCACCGTCATGCTCCCCTTTTCCATGGCCATCCTTGATGAAACTTCAAATGTGTTCTACACTAGTGGTAAAGTTCATCTTGGTCAACCAATAAAACATCCTTGCCTTTTTGAATTGCGATGTATAATTATCTGACCAAATGTAATGTTGATTGAACGTAATTTTCCTCTTACTCAACTATTCATAGAACTTCTGAAAATAACCTTGCACATACTCTAAACAATGTGATCAGTCATCGTTGATATAGAAATGGTATTGCCTTAATATTTTTTATCATTCCTATGTACTATTAGGTGCATGCATGATTGCTATATGCATAAATATGGCAACTTGTGATGAGTTGTAATACTATGATTAAGCTTCCATTTGGGGTTTGAATGTGTAATTTTCAATAAAATCAACTACTAAAACATTCAAATGAAGTGGAAATGTATCCTTTCTTATCTTTAAATGTTCATCCAACCATTTAGCCCTGTGTGTGTGCCTTGCATATTCGAACAATCTTCTCCCTAAAGTTGACCAAAAATTTAAAAATAGGTATCTTTTTTGTAACAATCTCACACCTTTTAGATTATTTGCCATCTTTTACTTGATAAGTCATACATTTATATTTGCTTAAATCAACTAATTCCTATCTAACTGCACTTGTAATCTCCTCATAGATACATTTTTAAAATTTTTGCAATCGACCACAAATGCTGCAATTTCTATTTAAACATGATTTATTGTAAAATAATTGTCCATATGATCTTTTACAAAAGATAGTTGGAATAAATTTCTTGACTGATTTTGGTGGAAATGCAATGTCACACTCCTAAAAAATATTGTTAGCATGCAAAGTACAATGAATATGGAAACATAGTGCATTGAAAATTCAACATGTTGCCTACAACAAGTGGTGTGTGTGTGTGATTTATTTTTACATAAAAAGGTTTGGCCATCTCAAAATATCTTTGACAAATAGAAATTTGTGGATATTTTTTCAAAAATTTAGAGTACAATTGTGCTTGAGTCATAACTAATAAATGTTTTGGATGTGATTCACGGTTACGATAACCAACTATTCTTTTCATAACATCTTTTGCATTGGGTGAAACTCTTGTATTATCTTTCCAAATTTGAGCAAGCAACTCTTTGATAGTATTGGTTATAGCCTTATCCTTTTGTGGAAGTATACCAAAGAATGCTTAGATCTCATTGGTATTAGCTTCATTTAGTCTTTCACGTATTTCAATTGCTTTCATTATTTATATTAAGTTTTTGGCTTGTTTTTTTCCCCCTATTTTGTCACTTACTGCACAAGTTGTAAGTATACGTCAGGCAACATTACAATCTTTGGTGCATGATTTTGGGCCTATAGTATGATATGCATCATGTATATTTTCAATAATTTCATTGTTTTCATCATCCATGTTAGATTTTCTTAGTCTTAATGTGTACATTATAGGTCTCATCTTAATCAATTTTATCAATGAAATAAATAATTGAATCTTTGACTATCATAATACAAATTATGAGAGAAAGTATCCCAAATTTGTTGAGCCAGTATTCTTGAATGGTGATCAAATATTTTGTTATGCATTAGTTCTAAAATATTTTCATTGCCTTCAATTAAGTACTTTATTTTCTACGCACAATTCTTGGAGCTGTTGGTAATGGTGGAACTTGTTGAGAGTGTATTTCAAAATGATTATTACTTTCATTATTTAGAGGTGGGATGACATTTTATTCATTGTTTATTTCTTCATTATATGTTTCCATGAAATTTTATTAATGGTTAATTTAATCATTATTTATTTCCATCAAATTTTCTTCATTCATGGGGGGTGAAGCATCATATATAGACTCATCATCAAAAAAATCAAAAACTTGGAACTTTGAATGTCAACTTCCAACATTAACTAATTCATTATTTTCAATTTCATTATTATTCATTTCATTATGGTCAATTTCATCATTATTAAATTTATTATGGTCAATTTCATCATTGTTTAATTCATTATTGTTAATTGGACCATTATATATGGCATTTGGTTCATTAGGATCAGGGTTTGTACTTTGTCTACCATGAAGTTTGTGCATTTGTATCTTGTGTTTCTCTCTCAAATATTCTAATTCCTCTAGTTTTTTGTTCTTCAATATATTCCTCTTCCTTGAACATGATTCATCACCCATCAGGGAAAATCAACAACTTTTCAAAGGTGGGGTCAAGCACACAGGTACCATAGATCCTAAAATAATATACAGAGAATGTTTATGGGGATAGAATTGTTGATTTGGGTTAAAAATAAACATTGAAAATTGAACTTAGTTTATAATAATAATGACATGATCACATTATATAACATGATCATGTTATTGCATAATGCGATCACGTTATTTGTTATATAAGATTCTGCTTCATCTAACATATTAAGAAGTGTATATTAGAATAACATGATTGTGTTATTTAATAACATGATCATGTTATTATTAATAATCATTTGGGGTTAGCAATTGGCATTGAGAATCGAGTGTTGTCTATATTAAGAATAACATGATCATATTATTAAATAATGTGATCGCATTATACTTAATATAGATTAGGGATTATGGATTAGGGCATTAGTACATAGGGTTTAGGGATGAGGGATTGGGGATTATAATTTATGTTTTAGGGATTAGGGATTAGGGCATGTAAGGTTTAGGTTTAAGGGTGTATATAAGCTCTAATCACTCTATGCCATGTGTGAACCTAAATTTTACTACAAAGGATGTTAAATGGGACTAAATTGATTGGTAAATAGGGAAAGTTTTTGGTTTATAATTTAGGGTATAGTGTTTAGGTCTTAAGTTGAGGGTACATAGGGTCAATCTCAAAGATAATTATTAGTCTAAATGATGTTAATTTGGGATAAAATGATTGGTTTAGGGTTTAAAGAGTTTATATTTATGGTTTAGAGTTTAGAGATTAATAACTTTAAGCACTGGGGCTTGGGGTATACATTTTAGGGCATATAAGGTACAATTGTGATGGTGATTGGGTCAAATTGGAGTTGATCAACCCATAAATCACATTTTATAGTCATGAAATTAAGTTGAAGTGGCTTGAAATATCCCCAATTTACTTCAGATGCACAACTAGATTGGTACTCCAAAGGCTAAGTTTTGGCCATAGGTCTAAAAAATGCATTTTATGGCATCTTGTGATAAAATCAATTATATCATAAAGCATGTATGTTTGTGGCATATAGTGGGCATTAGGGCATAGGGATTACAATTTATGTTTTAGGGATTAGGGATTAGGGCATAGGGTTCATGTTTAAGGACCTGTATATAATGTATAATCAATATATGCCATGTGAACCTAATTCTTATTGTAAAGGATATTAATTAGGACTAAATTGATTGGTAAATAGGGAAAGCTTATGGTTTAAATTTTAGGGTATAGTATTTAGGTCTTAGGTTTTAATGTATATATGGTTTAGGGTACATAGGGTCAATCACAAAGATAATTGAGGATAATTTGAATCACTTGGACCCATTTGTGATTATAAAATGTGTTTTTGGGTTGTCAATATACCCTAGATGTCATCATGCAGATTGAGTGAATTGGTCAAACGGGGCAATCAATCATGTGATTTAGGCCAAACTAAGCCCTATGAACTTAATTCTTAGTCTAAATGATGTTAATTTGGGCTAAAATGATTGGTTCAAGGTTTAAAAAGTTTATATTTATGGTTTAGAGTTTAGGGATTAGGAACTTTAAGGATTAGGGCTTAGGGTATACATTTTAAGGTATATAAAGTATGATCATGAAGGCAATTAGGGTAAATTTGAGCTCCTTGAACTTATATATGTGAGTAAAGAATGTGATTTTGAGCTCAACTAGCCCCCACCTCATCACATATTGAGCTAATTAAGTCAATTATGGTTTAATGAGTGATGCAATTTTGACTAAGTTCATCCCTGTGAACCTAATTCTTACTATATATATATATATATATATAAAGGATGTTAATTGGGATAAATTTATTGGTTTAGGGTCTATAATTTAAAGGGTTTAGGGTTTAGGGCTTATGGATTAGGGTTTAATGTAAATGGTAAAGGGTTTAGGGTTAAAGTTAAAAGGCACATGGTTTAGTGTTTAAGATATTGGATATAGGGTCCAATAACTAACGTAATTAAAGAACATTTAAGTTGCTTGTTCACCTATTTATGATAATTACCTTCATGTTTGCATTTTTGATAAAAGTAAGGTCAATTATGCCATGTACATGTTGAATACATGTTATATAATCGATTGAGCCATAAATTTGGTTTAGTGGCTCAATTTTGCCTAGATCACACCCCTAATTTTACAAATTGACCAATTGGATCAATTCATGACAGAATCAATATTTTTATTTTGCCCCAAATCATATCTTACTCTTGAAGGGGTTCAAATTAGCCTTAAATTACTCCTCTATTAAAATAATCAACTAGCCTCCTCTTTGGTTATTTAGGTTGAAGGGGCTCAAAATATCCCTAATTTAATTTAGATGCACAACTAGATTAGTACTCCAAAGGCTAAGTTTTGGCCATATGTTTAAAAAGTGCATTTTATGATAGCTCATGATAAAATCAATTATATTGTAAGGCATGTATGTTTACGACATGTAGTGGGCATTAGGGAATAGGGCTTACAATTTACATTTTAGGGATTAGAGATTAGGGCATAGGGTTTAGGTTTAAGGACCTGTATATAATGCCTAATTTCTCTATGCCATGTTCAAACCTAATTCTTACTATAAATGATGTTAATTGGGACTAAATCAATTGGTAAATAGGGAAAGCTTATGGTTTACAATTTAGGGTATAGTGTTTAGGGTTTATGGTTTAGGTCTTAGGTTTTAATGTATATATGGTTTGGGGTACATAGGGTCAATCACAAAGATAATTGAGGATAATTTTAATCACTTAGACCCATTTGCAATTATAGAATGTGTTTTTGGGTTGTCATTCTACCTTGGATGTCATCGTGTAGATTGAGTTAATTATTCAAATGGGATAATCAATCATGTGGTTTAGGCAAAACTGAGCCCTCTGAACTTAATTCTTAGTCTGAATGATTTTAATTTGGGCTAAAATGATTGGTTCAAGGTTTAAAGATTTTATATTTATGGTTTAGATTTTAGGATTTAGGGCTTAGGGTATAGGTTTTGGGGTATATAAGGTACAATTGTGATGGTGATTGGGGAAAATTTGAGCTTTTTGAACTTAGATCTATGAGTAAAGAATGTGAATTTGGGATCAATTATCCCCTACATCATCATAGATTGAGCCTATGAAGCCAATTATGGTAATGAGTGATGCAATTTTGACCAAGTTCATCCTTGTGAACTTAATTCTTACTATATATAAAATATGTTAATTGGGGATAAATTTATTGGTTTAGGTTCCATAATTTAAAGGGTTTGGTGTTTAGGGCTTATAGATTAGGGTTTAAGGTAAATGGTGTAAGGTTTAGGGTTAAGTTAAATGGTACATGGTTTAGGGTTTAAGATATTGGATATAGGGTCCAATAACTAAGGTAATTGAATAAAATGAGAACTGCTTATTCACCTATTTGTGATAATTACTTGAACATGTTTGTATTTCTAATAAAAGTAGGGTCAATTAAGCCATACTTGTTGCATACATGAAATATACAATTGATTGAGCCATAAATTTGGTTTAGGGGATCAATTTTGCCCAAATCATGCCCCCTAATTGTATAATTTGACTAATTGGATCAATTCATGATATAATCAAACTTTTAATTTTGCCCCAAATCATATCTTGCTCTTTAAGGGGTTCAAATTGGCCTCAAATACCTCTTGGATTAAATGAATCAACTCTTTCATGACATTAGGGTTAATTTCACTCCAAATCACATTGAATATATAATTTAAAATACATTCACATGGCTCATCTTGACCCTAATTACCTCCAAAATTAAACTAATTGACATTTGCATTCACTATCTGATGACTCTAAGATTATTGAGCTTAAAACCAAATTCTATACATGTAAAACCTGCATATACATAAACTATGTTTCTTTGCTTTAACTGAGCTAATGAAATTAGATCTGATCAACCCCAAATCACATTTTATAGTCATGCAATTAGGTTGAGGGGGCTTAAAATAGCCCTAATTTACTTCAAATGCACAGGTAAATTGGTACTCCAAAGGCTAAGTTTTAGCCATAGGTTTAAAAAATGCATTTTATGACATCTCATGATAAAACCAATTATATTGTAAAGGCATGTATGTTTGTAGCATGCAATTTTGTGACATATCTGAACTTAACAAAATATAACTTCTTATATGCAAAATATGGTACTAATGCATTGATATATACCTTGAAAATATATCCTTATATAAATTCACTTACTAACTCAAACAATATTATCAGAGACTTAGATAATACTACGAAGTTTATAAAAGTTTTTTACAAGTTCCAAACATCACCAATTATCCACAAAACCTAATGCAGTCGTGTTCAACCAAATTCAACCTCTATTAGGATTGTATACACTCTTGACACAATATACAATGACCCTTTATTTATTTATTATTGTTTCAAAATGCCATTTAAATCTTGTGAAGACTATAAATTCATTTACAAATAACAATTTTCAAATAACTAATCCTTAAACATGTATAATATCACTGAACTCTCTTTCAAACCTAATACTCTAGATTCGTTAGCACTCAGTCAGAGGATCCTTGTAATCCAATTGATTTTTAGATAATATAATTTATTTAATCATCTAAAAAATGAAATCCAAATCAAATATACCAAATTATAAGTGATTTGGATTAGTGGATCACCAAAAACCAACTTTTGACTTCTTGACCCTGTTTAGGATGAACTAGGACTATTTGCATTTTAAAGAAGATTAGACTCATGTCAAATGAATAATAAATTGGTTCATAGGTTAATACATCTCCAATTATCATTTAATGTTATCAAATCTTGATAAGAACATTAGTCCCAAACAAAAATCTTAATCAACCAAACTTTGATCTTAAGACTACTAGGCCTAATGGCTCTTTTAGTAGGTCAAAATGCAAATTCAAGTTTTAGGGTGTTGAGAATATATAATGTGATCATTTTATTAAGTAATGAGATCACATATCAAGATCCAAGACCATGGGCCTCTTTAAGGAAATCTCATATTTTGTAGTTGGGCAAATGGAATATGGTTTATTCTAGGCCTTTTCCAAACTTGTTTTTAGAAATATGGTGCATGACTATAGCTGTTGGTAGGTAGTTAAGTTCCAAATTCATGTTGCTTCTTCAAATATGGGGTTGGTGATTGTCTACGATAGGGTTTTAATGAGACCTAAAGGTTTAGAAGAGGAATCAAATCTCTTTTATCTTTTTTGGATTGGTACATACTTTGTTATAAGCTCAAACCCACCAGTAGATGAGGAAGATATTAGTGCAGTTGGGGTAGGTTGGGATCCTATTTTTCACTTAAAGACCTCTTTAAGGCTTTGTGACTCATCACCTGACACCTTTGTAGAGTGAAATGAAAGATGTGGTCTTTTGCAGCTAGCATTGACTATTTGGTCTTAGGTGTGTTGGTTTATGTTTATTACTACCAAGCTATAAACCAGGCCATTTCGGTCATAATGTTTTGATTTTGTCATAACTTGGTCATTTTTACTCCCTCATTCGACCAAGTAGGTGATCCTATTGGCATGGTGTTTTTAATTACTATTGGGTGCCATTTTAGTGCATTTGGTTTTGGTTACTCACTGACAATCAATGTTTTTTCCTATGATTATCTGTTTTGCTCAGTAGGCTATGTCATGGATTATTTTGGAAGAATCCTCATGGTTTTATGGGGAGGACCCATTATGGATTTGGTAGGTTAGCTGACCTTTGATCTATTGATTTTTTTTTCTCCTTGAGACTCGCCACCTTTGTTGAGTTAATTGGAAACTAAAATTAAATCTTTTTTCATCTGACTTTGATACTCTATGCTTCTATGATTGGATGAAAATCGAAGCCATCAGTTTTATTTTGGGAAGTTAGATAACTATCATGACCTCAGCTTAGTTTTTTGAATTCTTTCATTCTTGGCTTGGCCCCAGTTTTGACCCTGTAATCTCTCATTTGGAAGCCCAAGTAAAAGGGTGATGTGGATGTATGGGCATTGAATTTTCCAAGTCATATCTTCTTAACCATTGGCCTCTTTAGTGATCAAATTTTTAGCTGTTGGATCATTATGTCTTTATTGATTTCAAATTTAGGATGATGGTTTTATTCGAGCATGCTAATTGGACTATTGGATTCTGTAATGGTTGGTCATATGGCTTCTAGACTAATTTGACTGCTTTAATGGGATCTGATTCCAATATTTCAAATGCTAGTCTTTTCATTTTTGGGGGAAAATGTCTTTGTTGGGCTCAGGTTCTAAGAATTCAAATTTAAACTCTTTACGCCTCTTTGGGGATGAGGTTTGTCACACCTACCCTGTCGAACTTGGGATTCTTAATTCCAAATCCTAGATGACGAAAATGTCCACTCTTGTAACTTTAAATTTCTTGGGTTATCATTTAAACTTTTATTTTATAACTCAAACCCCTATGGTGGTCCTATATCAAAATTATTCAATTTTGTTTGGGGACCTTGGCTCCCCTGTGCCAAGGATAAACAAGATCTTCTATTTGTTTCTTGTGGAGCTCGACCAAACTACAAACCTTAGAGGAAAGATAAAGCCTCTAGTTGTAACTCTGCCACATGATGACTATGCAGATGACCCTGATGGTGGAGACCTTTCTCTTAGGTGGACCTTTTGGTGTGTAGTGTCCTTAGTGAAGACTTGATGAAGGGAGATCACCCTTCGAGACTTATTTCCTAGCTTCTCCTTGGTTTTGGTTTCTTATTTTTTGTTTTATATCTGTTTTTGTAGCTCTTTGTCTTTTGGATACTCAACCTTATTGTTGTCCTGCTTATTCTACTATACTTCACTTTTGTGGTTTCAGGTCCCTTTAAAACCTAGTTTTACCCAATCAAATAAAAAAGTAACATGATCACATTAATAATGCAATCATGTTAATAACATGATCACTGTATTTGAATTTGAATTTAATTCTCATGCCTTTTAGCTTGGGAATGGCTTGGATTCCTAATCCAAAGGCTTGGACTGTCAATTAATAGCTGAGTTTTGAGTGTTATGATAAAAACAATGAAATTCGACTTTGATTTCCAAATACACTAAGAATTTTAATGTCAAAATTCAAAAACATAATACCATTGCAATGAGCATGCTCTCCTCTTTCCAAAAATATGATTTTTATAATTTTTGGATTAATTTAAGGTTTCAAACTATGTTGATTTCTAACTATACCTTTTTTAGGCCACTAGATGCCACAAACATACATGCCTATACATGTTCATGTAATTTATTTTTCGTTGATCAAAGTGAAAATTAAGTTATATGGTCATAAACTAGGCATAATTATACACACATTAAAAAAAATTGATTTTCATTTTTTTGGAGGTACTCAGGCATGCCACACAGACAACTATCCAACTTTTTATCAGTTTTTAGGATCTATTTACTTTCAAAATTCATAAAAAATATTATTCATTGAAAAAATATTTAAAAATATAGGTCAAAAACTAGAACATCTTATCCAAAGTTTCCCCAGAGGGTTTCAAATAATATTAAACTCTGCTCAAGAAATGGTGCACCACACGGTCGTCTATATACTATGTTTTAAAAAAAAAAAGGAGTTCCTATTCAAATTTTAGATGTTTGACCTAGTTAGACTTAATCATTTTTTTTTTATAGTGTTTTGTAAACTAGACTTAAAATTCTACATTTCATTTTCTTACACCATCTTCAAATTTGGAGTGTAGATATTTCAAATTATTTGTAGAAGTTCAAATTTTTTAAATTTCAAGAAAATCATGTCCACAGGTAGGCCACTTTTTGTCCCCCAACTTTTTGCACTTACCCATATATAAACACCCACATCATCATGAGAGGAAACAATCTTGAATCCATGTAGGGGGTGTCATAAAAAAATCACTTTAGCTATATAAGAAATCAGAGTACCAATCATTATGAATATACAAGGAATCAATGGAACAATCACTATGGCTATGCATGGAAGCCAAAGAATAACTAATGTGGTTAGATATGAAATAAGAGTAGTGCAGTAGTATATGGAACATGGAATCAATAGAAAAATTACTATGACTATGAATAGAAGAATAATTGTTACGGTCTTGCATGGAATCATAGTAGCGCAATGAAATATGGTACATGGAATCAAAGGAGTAATAATTATGCATAGACACCAATATGATACAATTATGATCATGAGCAATTAGAGTAGCATAATGAAATTTGGAAATAAGGTTTGAGAAATATCACCTACCAAGATCACATTAGGATGGTTAGATGATCGAGCTTGGAGACAAGTGTGCAATGATTTAAAGCACATTTATTATTTGTTTTTATATTATGTTTTGGGGATGAAATATGTCAAGGAGGGAAGGAATGATATGTACCTAAGGATATGATATATTAATGTATATGGTTTGATACATACTTCAACATGTGGCACACATCCCTTTAGTTATATCTGTTAAGTTGTGGAGCTAAAAGCTTCACCAGGGTGCTAATCAGGGAGTTACTAAGTGCAAATAGTAACCGGCATCGGCAATATTGCCGACGTCAGTCAGGCAGGGACTAGGGATCGGCCGATGTCGGTCAGGAGCAGACCGACAACAATTGATGTCGGTCACCTATGCATGTGCATGTAGTTGCATGTGTTTCCAAAACGCATTTCCAGAATTAGACTCGTCTAATTTTAAGAGGTCTGAGAGTGTTTGCATGTTGAAGACTAATTTAAGTCTTGAGTCTATGTTTCTAATTATTGTAATTAGAGGTCTAATTATTGTATGCATGGGATCCTATTTAAGAGACCCATGAGGCATGCATTTTAATTAAGGCAAGTAAAGCATTGAAGCAAGAAAGCAAGGTCAAGGAGATCTGCAAGGTGTAAGGTCAAGGAGATCAGCTAAAGCATTCAAGGAGGGGATAACAACTCAGGTTGTTGAGTTGGTTGTGGTTGAGCAAGAGAGAGAGGGAAGAAGTCGTTGAGGTGTGGCAAGCCTTAGATGTGGAAGAAGAAGTGGCATCTTCTTTATTCTATTTTCTTTTGAAGAGTATTTAATACAAGATTGTGTATTGTCTCTCAAATTCCTTGTTGTTTCAAGTTTCTAGTTACTTAATCATTATGGTTCAATTCCATGTTTAATTGCTTATAGAAAAGTAATCAATTGTGCTTCCTTGGAGGGGTTCCTAACAGTTGGTATCAGAGCTAAGGTTGCAGGGAGCAGGTTATTGTTTGATTACAGGTCATTCTCAGGGGTTTTCGATTGAGTGGGAGTACAACAATGGCAGAAGAAAGTAAGCTACGAATGGAGAAGTTTAACAGCAAGAATTATCAACATTGGAGGATGCAGATAGAAGATTATCTATATCAAAAAGATTTGTACTTACCGTTGGGTGGGGTTGCATGCAAGCCTACAGATATGAAGGATGAAGAATGGAATGTTCTTGATCAAAAGGCTCTGGGATCCATAAGGTTGAGCCTTGCATCGTCTGTGATTTTCAACTTATCACAATGTAAGACAACGGAAGATTTGATAAAATCTTTGGCAAATTTATATGAAAAGCCCTCTGCTTCAAATAAGGTATTTCTTATGAAGCAGTTATTTACTTTGCAAATGCAGGAAGGTGGATCGGTATATACTCATCTTAGTGATTTCCATGGTTTGGTAAACCAGTTAGCTTCAGTCAATATTGTTTTTGATGATGAAGTAAAGGCTCTCTTAATTTTATGCTCTTTACCTGAAAGGTGGGATAGTTTGGTAATGGCAGTAAGTAATTCTGTGTCTGCTTCTAAAATCTTAAAAGTTGATGATGTTGTGAGTGTAATCTTGAATGAAGAAATATGCAAGAAAAGCACAGGTGAATCATCAGGGAATGATCTAAGTGCAGAAAGCAAGGGAAGGGAAAGAGAGAAGGTCGAGCAAGGGAAATCAAGGTCGAAGATGGGAAGGAGATCTAAATCCAGAGGTATCACCTGCTGGTTTTGTGGAAAGAGAGGACACACAAAGAAAGATTGTTGGTTGAAGGATAAAGAAAATCAACATGAAGGTAATGAAGAAGCAAAAGATGCAGGTATTGTGGCACAGGATGCTCTCATACTTTCTTTGGATAGTCAGTTAGAATCATGGGTTTTAGATTTTGGTTCTTCTTTTCATGCAACCCCAAATAGAGATTTGTTCCATGAGTATGTCCAGGGAGACTTTGGAGAGTTTTATTTAGGGGATGGTACACCTTGTCAAATGGTTGGCAAAGAGAAAGTGCAGCTGGAATTGCAGACAGACAACACATGGGTGTTGTAGGAGGTTATGCATGTCCTAGTCTTGAAGCAGAGTTTGGTTTTTGTAGGAAGGTTGGGTGATGAGGGATGCATAGTAACCCTCACAACGGATTCTAGGAAGGTTACCAAGGGTGCACTTGCTTTAGCAAGAGGTAAGAAAGTAGGTACTCTTTATCTATCTACTTGTCTTACTGATTCTACTTTTGGTTTATCTACTTCAACTATAGATTTGAAGATGTGGCTTAATAGGCTTGGTCACATGAATAAGAAGGGAATGGATGTTCTTGAGTCAAAAGGTATGAGTTCAGATTTGGAAGGCATAGATCGAGTTCATTGTAGGAAAAAGAAATTTGATGTCTTTGACAAGAACAGGGAAGCCTTGGTGTTTATGGAGGAGATGATGGACAGAGATCAGTCACAGGGGCTGAATAATTCTGAGCAGGGTAGTATGGATAGGGTTATGATCCAAGATGAGCTTGCGAATAAAGAAGTCATCACTTACAAGAATGCACAGTTACCGACGTCGGTCACATGGAGCCGACGTCGGTCATGCAGGTACCGACATCGGTCATGTGTAGACTAGCAGAGTCGGTAGTGTTGGGTAGGAGAAGACCGATGTCGGTCAGACAAGAACTAATGTCAGTAGAAGGGACACTTGCATTGGCCAGTGAAATGACGTCGATAGTCAGGGTCAGTATAGGGAACTGACATCGATCGGGTGCAGACTGGGAGATGGCCGAGATCGGTCATTGGAACGGATGTTAGGTGGATAGCAAGCTGTCAAGAAGTCTCAAACGCCCATATGGAGGACTAAAAGGGTAAGTGGACCTCATATTCATTGTTCACCTTCTTTATATTACTTGTTGCTTATTGATGGTTGAGAACTAGGAAGATGTGAAGAGGCAATGCAGGTAAAATCCAAAAACAGTGGGAGCTTGGCATGGATGAGGAGTGTGAGTCCTTGGAGAAGAACCAAATAGGTGTTTGTTGGTGGAGTTGTCAGCTAGAAGGAAGCACTGATAGAGGAATGGATTCTTAGGTTAGAGAAGAGAGTGGATGGACATGTGAGACAGAAGGCCAGGGTATATGGTCTTGAGTAGGTTGTAGGACAATGGAGGTTTGACTATTGTATTTTTCTTTACCAGGTTGGATAATATTAGCTACATTATCTTGTTACTGTATATTGTTGCTTGTTGCAGGGTTACACATGTAGAGATTTGCTGAGCTAAGGGTAAAGTTAGTTCAGAGGTATGTCATGAAGAATTTGGGAGTAGCAAGATTCTTTGGCATAAGAGACATGGAAGATCAGAGGTTGATTTTGTCTCCAGTGGGAGTTGTCAGAAAGTTTAGATGTGGCAGGGGACTTGGATGACAGGTATAGCATCACATGATGTGTGGTGATTGGTCTTCAAAATTGATCTTGAAGATGGAGGTGCCTGAGATGGTCAGTGGAGTTGCTGTACAGGTGCAACTATTTATCTCCAAGTGGGAGATTGTTAAGTTGTGAAGCTAAAATCTGTTAGGGTGTGGAGCTAAAAGCTTCACCAAGGAGCAGACTTAAATAGGTTCGGGTCTACATAGACGTCGGCGTTGGTCAGGAGTGACCGACATCGGTCAGTTGCAGTTACAGAGGCACCGACGTCGGCAGTAGGGTCGGCTGGCGATGGTCACAGGCGAACAGGCAGGAACTGACGTCGATTACCTGCGTGTCCAGAAAGCTATTTTCGTGGACAAAATTGAGTGTTTGCATGATAAGTTTGAGTCGTGGACTCAAGTTTGCGTCTCTATTATTAGCATTACTATTTTTAGAGCGCTTGTTGAAGAGGCTTAACTGTCTATTGTAAGAGCATGCTCAAGTTTCCTATTTCTATATGTAGGAAAGATCTTCTTAGCTTAGTATGAGTTGAAGAGTAGAATGTATCAGTAATAGTAGAACATTGTGAATGTTTGAAGGACAGTACTGAGTTGCATCAATCCAGGTTGTTGGATTTGATTGTACTTGAGAGAGAGCTCTTGAGGAATAGAGATCTAGAGAGAGATCTTGTGTGCATCTGAGAGAGGTGTGGAAGAACGAAGTTTCTTCAATTGTATTCCTATTGTAAAGAGTTTCAATACAAGTTTTCAGGGTGTTTTCTTGTATATCTTGTTCTGTGCTATTTATCATTCTAGTTACTTATCTATCTGATTTATTTCCGTGTTTATTGCTGTCACAATTGTAATCTATTGTTGGTTTGATCCCCCAACAAGTGGTATCAGAGCCTTGGTTACAGGTTCAGAGCTTGATATTTGGTATCAAAGTTCAGGTTCACTAACAGGTGGTTCAGATCTGTGTAGTGTGTTTTGATTACAGGTTGCTCACAGGAGTTTCTGCAGGGATTTCTGTTTGAGTGGGAGAAGTAATGGCAGAAGAAAGTAAGTTGTGAATGGAAAAGTTTAATGGCAAGAACTACCAACACTGGAGAATGTAGATAGAGGACTATCTGTATCAGAAGGATCTTTACTTACCGTTAGGTGGGATAGCAAAGAAGCCCAAGGACATGGAGGATGAAGAATGGGAAGTTCTTGACAGAAAGGCTCTTGGGTCTATAAGACTGAGTCTGGCCTCCACTGTGATATCTAATTTGTCACAGGCAAAAACAACGGTAGAGTTGATGACTATGTTAGCAAATATGTATGAAAAACCCTCAGCTTCAAATAAGGTATATCTTATGAAGCAGTTATTTAATTTGCATATGAATGAAGGTGGATCTGTTTCTACTCATCTGAATGATTTCAATGGTATTGTGAATCAATTAAGCTCAGTAAATATAGTGTTTGATGATGAGATAAAAGCTCTTTTAATATTATGTTCTTTGCCTGAAAGCTGGCATGGCTTAGTAATGGCAGTTTCTAATACTGCATCTGCATCAAATATTTTGAAAGTAGAGGATGTTGTTAGTGTTATCTTGAATGAGGAAATACGCAGGAAAAGCACAGAAGAGGCATCCGGGAACGCTTTAAGTTTTGAGAGCAGGGGAAGGCAAAAAGAGAAGAGCAAGAAAGGCAGAGCAAGATCCAAGTCTAAGGGGAAAGGCAGATCTAAATCCAGAAATGGCAGGAAGCCACAATGCTGGAACTGTGAAAAAATGGGGCACATAAGCAGAGATTGTTGGTCAAAGCCCAAGGAGGACAACTAGCACGAAGGAAAGGAAGAAGCCAAGATTGCAGGTATTGCACATGATGCTTTAATTTTCTCTTTGCATAATAACATAGAATCTTGGGTATTAGATTCTGGTGCATCTTTCCATGCTACCCCTAACAGAGAATATTTCAGTGACTATATCCATGGAGATTTTGGAATAGTGTACTTAGGGGATGATGAGCCTTGTAAGATTACTGGCAAAGGTAAAGTGCTGCTGAAGATGCAGAATGGAAACACATGGGTGTTGAGAGAAGTGATGCATGTTCCTAGTTTGAAGAGAAATTTGATTTCTGCAGGTAAGCTAGGTGATGAGGGTTGTACAGTAACTCTCACAGCAGATTCTTGGAAGGTGACCAAGGGTGCACTCGTTATGGCCAGAGGTAAGAGAGAAGGTACTCTCTATTTGTGTAATTGTGTTATTAACAAATCTCTTTCAGTTTTATCTACTTCAGATGTGGATGCTAAATTGTGGCACTCAAGGCTTGGCCACATGAGTGAGAAGGGGATGTCAATTCTTAAGTCTAAAGGTATGCTTTCAGATTTGAAAAGTATGGATCTAGAATTTTGTGAGCATTGTGTATTTGGAAAACAGAAAAGGGTTAGTTTTCTCAAGACTGGGTCTACTAAGAAAAGGCAGAAGTTACAGCTTGTTCACACAGACGTGTGGGGACCGGCTCAGGTAGCCTCTATTGGCAGATCACGGTACTATGTTACATTCATAGATGATGCCACAAGAAAGGTATGGATCTACTGTATTAAAAATAAATCTGATGTTTTTGAGACTTTTAAGATTTGGAAAGCTATGGTTGAGAATGAAACAGGCAGAAGATTAAAGTGCTTGAGATCTGATAATGGCGGTGAGTTCTGCAGTCTTAAGTTTAACTGGTATTGTTACACTCACGAAATCTGAAGGCAAAGGACGGTTCCAAGGACAACTCAACAGAATGGTATTGCTGAAAGGATGAATAGAACTATCATGGAGCGTGCAAGATGTATGAGATTGCATGCAGGGTTGCCCTTAGAGTTTTGGGTAGAAGCAGTTGACACCGCAATGTACCTGATTAACAGAGGACCCTCTACAGCTCTGGATGGTGGTATTCCAGAAGAGGCATGGACAGGTAAAAAGGTAGATCTCTCATATCTCAAAGTTTTTGGTTGTGAAGCCTTTGTGCACATAGATAAGGAAAATAGAAAGAAGCTTGATGCTAAGTCTATGAGGTGCACGTTTATTGGCTATGGCTCAAATGATTTTGGTTTCAGATTTTGGAATCTAGGAACTAATAAGGTAATCAGGAGTCGTGATGTTGTTTTCAACGAAAGAGTGATGTACAGTGATCAGATAAGGAAGCTAGATCAATCTGGGCAGAGCAATAGTGAATTGGACGAAGTTATGGTCCAAAATGAGCTCGCGGGAAAAAGAAATAATCACTTGCAGGAAAACACAGAGACCGACGTCGACAGGTTAGGAACTAGCGTCGGTAGTACAGAAACTGATGTCGGTAATACAGAGACCGATGTCGGTAGACCAGGCACCGAGGTCGGTCAAGTAGAACCGACGTTGGCTAGTGACAGGTCTACAGGTGGCCGAGGTCGGTCACTGTCAGAAAATTTGGGTGGACAGATTGTTGAAAACGAGTCCAAGACACCCACCAGGAGGTCTAAAAGAGTAAGTAAGCCTCCAATTAGATATTCTCCTTCCTTATATTATTTATTGCTAACCGATGGTGGAGAACCAGAGAGTTTTGAAGAAGTATTACAGGTGGAGTCCAGGAGTAAGTGGGAGCGTGGCATGGCTGAGGAGATGGAGTCCTTAAGAGAGAACCAAACATGGGATTTGGTTGAATTGCCAGTTGGTAAGAGAACACTGAAGAACAGATGGACCTATAGGTTGAAGGAAAGTGAGGATGGACAGATGAGATATAAGGCCAGATTAGTGGTAAAAGGATTTGCACAAAAGCCAGGTATTGACTTTGGTGAGATTTTTTCTCCTATTGTTAAGATGACTTCTATAAGGGTTGTATTGTCTTTGGTTGCTTTTGAGGATTTGCATCTCGAGCAGCTAGATGTTAAGACAACGTTTCTTCATGGAGATTTGGATGAGGAAATATACATGGAACAGCCAGAAGGATTTGAGGTCAAGGGTAAGGAGAAGTTTGTGTGCAGGTTGAAGAAAAGCTTGTATGGCCTCAAGCAAGCTCCAAGGCAATGGTACTTAAAATTTGACAGGTTTATGACTGAGCATGGCTACAGTAGGTGTCAATCAGACCATTGTGTGTATTTCAAGAGATTTGATAACAGTAGATATATTATTCTATTGTTGTATGTAGATGACATGCTGGTTGCAGGGTCTCACATGCAGGATATCTCAGAGCTTAAGGTAAAATTAGCTCAAACGTTTGCTATGAAGGATTTGGGAGCAGCTAAGAAAATCCTTGGCATGAGCATTAGGAGAGACAGGAAAAATCACAGGTTGATATTGTCTCAAGAGGATTATGTGAACAAGGTGTTGGAGAGGTTTAATATGCAGGATGCAAAACCGGTAAGTACACCTATGGCTGGACATTTTAAGTTAAGTAAAGAACAATGTCCTAATTCACATGATGAGGTAGAGTACATGAGTAAGGTTCCATATTCTTCCGCAGTAGGGAGTTTGATGTATGCAATGGTGTGTACTAGACCTGATATTGCCCAAGCAGTGGGAGTTGTAAGTAAGTATATGGCTAATCCAGGTAAGGAACATTGGAAGGCAGTTCAATGGATCCTTAGATATCTGAGAGGAACCAGCAGTAGGCACTTATGCTATGGAGGTTCAGATACTTCTCTACATGGCTATGTAGATTCAGATATGGCAGGGGATTTGGATGGCAGGAGGAGCACTACAGGTTATGTTTAACTGTAGGTGGAACGGCGGTTAGTTGGATATCTAAGTTGTAGAAGGTTGTTGCCTTGTCAACTACAGAAGCAGAGTATATTGCAGCCACAGAAGCTAGCAAGGAGATGATATGGATGACACGGTTCATGGAAGAGCTTGGAAGGGAGCATGGGAGTTGCAGATTGTATAGTGACAGTCAGAGTGCAATCCATTTAGCTAAGAACTCAGCTTTTCACTCAAGAACCAAGCACATACAGCTAAGGTACCACTTCATACGGTAGGTATTGGAAGATGGTGAGTTGAAGCTAGAGAAGATCCATACAGATAGGAATCCTGCTGATATGCTAACAAAGCCGGTTACTAAGGAGAAGTTGAATCTTCATTCGACTTCTATTGGTCTTCTTGATTGAGTTGAAGATGGAGGAGCTAGAAGATGTTGCTGTATAGGTTGGTGCAACTGGTTTATCTCCAAGTGGGAGATTGTTAGGGTGTGGAGCTAAAAGCTTCACCAAGGAGCAGACTTAAACAGGTTCGGGTCTACACATACGCCAGCGTCGGTCAGGAGCGACCGACGTCGGTCAGTTGTAGTTACAGAGGCACCGACGTCGGCAGTAGGGTCGGTCGGCGACGGTCACAGGCGAACAGGCAGGAACCGACGTCGGTTACCTGCGTGTCTAGAAAGCTATTTTCGTGGACAGAAGCGAGTTTTTGCATGATAAGTTTGAGTCGTGGACTCAAGCTTGCGTCTCTATTATTAACATTACTATTTTTAGAGCCCTTGTTGAAGAGGCTTAACTGTCTGTTGTAAGAGCATGCTCAAGTTTCCTATTTCTATATGTAGGAAAGATCTTCTTAGCTTAGTATGAGTTGAAGAGTAGAATGTATTAGTAATAGTAGAACATTGTGAATGTTTGAAGGATAGTACTGAGTTGTATCAATCCAGGTTGTTGGATTTGATTGTACTTGAGAGAGAGCTCTTGAGGAATAGAGATCTAGAGAGAGATCTTGTGTGCATCTGAGAGAGGTGTGGAAGAACGAAGTTTCTTCAATTGTATTCCTATTGTAAAGAGTTTCAATACAAGTTTTAAGGGTGTTTTCTTGTATATCTTGTTCTGTGCTATTTATCATTCTAGTTACTTATCTATCTGATTTATTTTCGCGTTTATTGCTGTCACAATTGTAATCTATTGTTGGTTTGATCCCCCAACAAAATCTTCACCAAGGTGCTAATCAGGGAGTTACTAAGTGCAACTAGTAACCGACATCGACAGTATTGCTGATGTCAGTCAAGCAGGGACCAGGGATCGGTCGACGTCAGTCAGGAGTAGACCGACAGCAACCAACGTTAGTCACTTGTGCATGTGCATGCAGTTGCATGTGTTTCCAGAATGCGTTTCTAGAATTAGACTCGTCTAATTTTAAGAGGTCTGAGAGTGTTTGCATGTTGAAGACTAATTTAAGTCTTGAGTTTGTGTTTCTAATTATTGTAATTATAGGTCTAATTATTGTATGCATGGGATCCTATTTAAGAGACCCATGAGGCATGTATTGTAATTAAGGCAAATAAAGCATTGAAGCAAGAAAGCAAGGTCAAGGAGATCTGCAAGGTGTAAGGTCAAGGAGATCAGCTAAAGCATTCAAGGAGGGGATAACAACTCAGGTTGTTGAGTTGGTTGTGGTTGAGCAAGAGAGAGAGGGAAGAAGTCGTTGAGGTGTGGCAAGCCTTAGAGGTGGAAGAAGAAGTGGCATCTTCTTTATTGTATTTTCTTTTGAAGAGTATTTAATACAAGATTGTGTATTGTCTCTCAAATTATTTGATGTTTCAAGTTTCTAGTTACTTAATCATTCTGGTTCAATTTCATGTTTAATTGCTTATAGAAAAGTAATCAATTGTGCTTCCTTGGAGGGGTTCCTAACAATATCAGTCTAACATATTAGGATAAATGAGCAACTTGAATCAATAGATTTTGTAATGGTTGACCTACATTAAGATTAGGAGGTTACCCATCCATTGTTAGTTATTATATGTCTATATATAGGATATGAATAACATTATAAAGGATAAAAATCAAGTAAATGATGATTCTTATATTTTTAGAATGATATTGGAGGTTTCCCCCTCGAAGTGGCATTGTAAATGTAAGTGATATTGGAGGTTTCAACCTCCAAGAGTTTAGCATGAAAAAATAAAATGAGATCCATAATTGTGTTATAGCCAATAAAGGAACTAAACCAAGTGCATAATTTATCAATGACTTCATTAGGAAACATTTCAACCATTTATTATTTAGATAAAAGTGGGTCAATGTATACACACTCATGCATGCTTATCCACATGCTTCATTGTGTCCTTCTCAATAGAGTTGTCACTGACTTATGCCCTTATTTGAGTACCTACACAGGATATAGTATAGCTAATACCTCATTGGGTAATTTAGTAAAAGTTCAACAAACAAAGGCAAAGAGTAAAATGGATTCAACAAAATAATCATCATACTAAGCTTATGTAATCAAGATCTACCAATTTACAAGTAGTAGGAAAAGATCAAGGAAAAAAGACTCTTTCCAAAAGTAATACAAAGCCTTGGAACACCTTTCAAATTTACAAACAAACAGAGGATGAAGTTAGGCATTAAATACCTATGGTAATGGTGTAGTGATTAATCTTCATGAGATGTTTCAACAACCATGCTTATGTTTCATTTTGGAACATCTTACAAATCTACAAGGCAGGGTTACAAGCACATGTCAAGGCATGCCTGCCTAAGAATCTTACTTTATTTAGAATATTGACTCAAGGTTTTCCTTTCATTTCCAATCATAACTGTTATGAGTGTCATATGAGTTCAAGGGACTCACTACTATTTAATGGTTCCAATAACTAAGTGCACTTATACAAGGTTTAATTTTAAATTCATTCTTAAGAGAATTAAACATTTTTATCTTAGGTTCATGACCTTAGACTATGCATAACATTATTGTTTAAAACTTTAGATTAGAAATTTTATTTTTAATACAATGATATAGTTTAACTTGTTAATTTTCCAATGATCAATTCAAATATAAAGCAATTGATCCTCTAACACAATCTACCTTGAATTGGAATATTCATTATTGTTAAAGCATTTAAGGACTTAACTTATTTGTTAAGTTAATTTCATCATATGCATAAGATTACATAACCTTATTTGTGACTTACTTCCAAGAGATTATAAGGAGTTGTCCCAAAACAATCCATTGCACTTCAATAGTGATTTATTAGTTGCCAATTCGAATGATTGTCTTCTAACAATCTTTAGAATATTTATATAACTTCAATCACTATGCAATTCTTTTAGTTTAACCCTTATTAGATATTATAACAACAATTATAACCTTCATGTATGAACATAAGTCTTATGATGGTTATAATCTCTTTAAATCACCATATTATAATCACAAAGGATTTCATCTTATGAATCCATATAAGGTTATTGACTTAATATATTCCTTAGAAGCTTTAAACAAACTCTTGTTAATTATTCCATATCTTTAATGGATATTTGAATAGATTAAGGTAATTGAAAAGTCCTTATAAACTTAAGGTTATAGATCACATCATAATAATTTGTTATAATGATCAACATAAATTATCTTGCTTGATTATTAACATTAATCAATTTTGATAATCATAATGATAATCCCATATGAATTACTCAAGGTAAACTTGAATTTCTAATTTTCACTTTAGATGTGATCTTAAACATACAAATATTACTTTTCAATCTTCTTATGCTCATTAGCATCAAAATACTCACATATAATATCACAAGTAACTCTTATAAACTGTGTTAAAAAACAATTATTTGTGACCTTAAATATCCAATTAGTTCAATGCCATGAACTCAATAATAATCAAGTGTAAACAAATCTATGAATACATATTCATATTATATTAGAACTAAATAACCATTGAAGCTTTGTAATTACAAGGCATCAACTTTATAGGTTTAAGCATTTACCTTTAGAAATTTCATTATAAATCTACTTTATATTATCAAATGCCTCAATGAACTTGTGGAATTCCATATACAAATAATAATACCAAGGATAATTTGATACTCTAAAGATCAACTCTAATTAGAACCATAGATCAATCTTGCATGTTTCATCTGAATGGGAAAGATAAACATAACATTTAATTATATCATATCACAACTATAATGAATGAAATCAATTACATAAGCAATTTAATTCATCTATTGAAACCTTTAAAAACTCCAAAAATTATAAACATTATATATTTGGAAAGATGAGAGCATGTTCGTCATCGTAGTAACAATTTTATGAATTTTATTATTGAAATTCATAGTGTATTTGGCAATGGAAGTTGAATTTTGTTTTTTCTATTAAAACTTTTGGATTTGGCTGTGTTGACAGGTCAAACTTTGGCTCAGGAATCCAACCCATTTTCAAGCCAAAAGGCTTGGTTTTTGAATTCAAACTGAACATAATGCATATGCATTATTCTTTCATAGCATTGAAAAAACAAATTTTGACTACTTTTATGTGTTTATGCTTATCTATTTATCATGATATGCACTTATTTATTTCACGTTTAAAATTATTTAGTTCACATTTATAATTTTTATATTATTATTTTAAAGTGGACTGTGTCATGATATACACTACCACAAAAAGGATGACATGAATAAAGTGATGCAATTTTGGTGAGTTTGAGCCTGTGATCATAATTTTGACTATATAGAACATGATTCAGGGTTCAACCAGGCCCAATTTCATTACAAAATGAATGAACGAGTCAATTATTTAAATGGTGGAGGAAAATATGATCAATTTTAACCCCTTGATCATAATTGCATGTATAGGATGTGATTTAAGGCTAAGCTAGCTTAGATTGAGTGAATTGGTGCAATCAATGATATAATTTGACTAAAGTTCAACCTCATGAACCTAATTTTGACTATAAAGGTCTTAATTTGGGCCTGTTAACCCCAATGTCATAATTAAATAAGATAATATTCCAATGGTTGAATTTGAAGGAAATTGGAGATAATTTGATCCCCTTCAACTTAAGTGTGTGACTATAAAATGTGATTTGGGGCTTGATTGATTCCAAATTGATCAGATAATGAAGAATTTAAGAATCATTTGGTTCAATGACATATGTAAGTTTGACATGTATAGGATGTGGTTTGGGGCTCAATTAAATAAAATGTCATCATATAACGAATGAAATAGTTGATGGGTTCAAATGTGGAGGCAATTAGGGTGAATACGAGCCCCTTGAACCTAATTACGACTATACAATGTGATTTGAGGATAAATTGGCTTTGATTTCATCATAAATCGAGCCACTTAGTCAAATGGTGTAATCATTTACATGATTTCAAAAAAAAAGAGCCAGAACAACCTATTTTCAAATGTATATGATGTGATTTGGAGTGAAATTGACCTTAACGTCATTGAATATAATGAACCAAATAGTAGATTCTTTCAATCAAAGAGGAATTTGAGGCCAATTTGAAACCCTTGAGCCAAACTACAATAAAAATAAAGGAACATGGGCTATACTATTTATTTTCCTTTTAGCATATCAATTTCAAGGGATCTTAGCTTATAAGGACAAAAATAAAATAACTTAAATTGTGCATTTTTGTGTGGTCAATGTTGGATAGCTAGGAAATCATATTATAAATCCATAAGGTAAAAAAAGAGAAAGGACAATTATTCATTCTTCATTTCATCAGATTTTAAATTGCACAAAATTTGTACGTAAGTTGATGTAAGTGCAATAAGCAATTGTTATACAACATAACCTTGTTTGGTATTTTGGGTTAGTGATTTATATAATCTTAGTGTCTAAAATGAGTTTGAAATTTAAAAATAGTGATGGGATAAAGCATTATAGTGTCCAAATTTAAATGGGTAGATTGGAAGTGCATTTGATTTTTTAAATGTTCATGGATTGAGAATGAGTGATGGATTGCAAGCGTGTTTCATCATCTTAAATTTGGCACAATGAAATAATGTCAATGTAAATATTTTGGATGTCGGTAAGGGATTATAAGTATGAATGAATGGAAACCTACACTAGTATTATTGAGGGATGAATTGGTCTGACTGTCTCACTTCATAAGTGGTCATGAGGATGATATTTAGGAAACATGTTCTCTACTAATTATTTGTTTTAGAATGAAATATTATTTTTGTTATGATATAAGAAATTGATTGAGAGATGACATCTTTGTTTTTGTTTGAAATGTATGATAGATATATCCTAGAAGAAATACTCAAAACCTATTATTTGATTGTTACAACCCTAAACCCAAATGTAATATTTATACCCCATTATATCACAAATGCAAACATGAAGGTAATGGGGCCAATATGAACCCATTTAACCTAAGTGTGTGTTTAGGATATTATTTGGGCCTAAATTATCCCATATTTCCCAAGATATTGAGCCAACTCATTAAATGTTAGAATTAGTAATGCAAGTTCCATATCAAATTAAACCCCATGAACCTGATTTTGTCTATACAAGATGTAATTTGGGGGTCAATCAACCCTAATATCATAAAGAAAAAAATAAAATAGTCCACCAACTCAAACATGAAGGAAATTGGGGCCAATTTTATCCCCTTCAACCTAACTACAAGATCAAGACATGATTTTGGGTTAAGTTAGGTTTGATTCTATTATGAATTGATCTAATTAGTTAATTGGTGCAACTAGGGACATGTTTTGGGCAAAATTGAACCATGTGAAGATAATTTATGGGTTAATAATTAATTGTATAAGATGAAAACATATGGTGTAATTGACCCTAATTTTATGACAAATACAAACATGAAGTTGATTAGGGCTAATTTGAACCCCTTAACCCTAATTATGAGTCTATAATGTGATTCAAGGTGCTAAATTAGCTCTTGTTTCCTGACATATATACCCAATTAGTCCATTGTTACAATGACTATTATAATTTGGATGAAATTAAACCTTGTGAACCTAATTTTAATATATGGAGGTAATTTGGGGGTCAATTGACCCCAATATTATAATAAAATAAAGTAGAAGGTCAACCAATTTAATATATAATCACATAGACATAATATATAACACATGCATGTTATTGCATCGATAGACAACAAGTCATTATAGAAAAATTATTTTGAAATAATTTTGGGTGAATAAAAAAGGAATCAAATTATTCTTTCTATTTTACGCACGTCTGAAGTTAGGCTAAAAAAACTACATTTTTCTTGTTTTGGGAAGGGCATTCTTGAGGTCAAAATGGGTGGTGGGTATCTCGATCAGACATGATTAGAGTCCAAAAAATTGGTCTTGAATGTTTTATTCCACCCCAGACATGTTATCAATGCCAATTTTGAGCCACAAAGCACCAAAGGTGGAGTTATTTGACTACAAGTTCAACTTTGACAACATTTGTTGTCAATGATTCCACGTTCCTAAATAGTAGTGAAAATATGATTTCAAGTGGATTTGGAAATGTTGGTCATGGAATCATGTGTCATTTTCCTATATATACATTCTCTAAGTGAGGTAATTGTATCTAGAGGTCCCAGAGGTAGAAATGTCAGTTGGAGGATAAAAACTTCTCTTCACTCCAAAAAAGTTACATTTTAGGACCTATTACTATAACTTGTGCCATAGATTGGTCCTAAAGGTTATATCTACATGATCTAAAGTGAAATTATAGGGATTATGAATTCACATGAATTTTATTTTATTTTGTGTCAATGACTTATGATTTCTATTTTATCCATGCCTGAAGTTAGGCTAAAAACTACATTTTTCTTATTTTGGGAAGGGTTTTCTTGAGGCCAAAATGGGTGGTGGGTCTCTCAATTGAGCATGATTATAGGAAAATAACCTAATAATATACATTATTCACCACTTTTTATGTTTCATAAATTCTAATTTTGATCCATGAAGTACCAAAGATAAAGTTCTCCAAATGTATCTTCAACTTTGACAATATTTGTTGTCAGTGTTTTCACGTTCCTGAACAGTAGTGAAAAAACACTTTAGGGTATATTTGGATATCATGTTCATGGGAACACATGTTATTTTCCTATATATACATTCTAAAAGTGAGTCAATTTTACCTAGAGGTCCTGGAGGCATAAATGCTAGTTGGAGGACAATAACTTGTCTCTTCACTACAAACAATTATATTTCAAGACATGTTACTGCAAATTATGCCACATATTGGTCTTGAAGGTTACATAGACATGATCTAGGGTTACATTAGATGGATTATACATACACATGAAGGTTATTTACATCTATTCCAATAAATTATGGTTCATATTTTATGCATATCTAAAGTTAGGCTAAAAAATTATATTTCTCTTATTTTAGGAAGGGCATTCTTGAGCTCGGAATGGGTGGTCGCTCTCTCGACCAGGTGTTTTCCAAGGATAATAACCTATTATTGAATGTTATTTAACACCATATATATTTTGGTAATGATAATTTCAAGCCATGAAGCACCATAGATGGAGTTATCCGAGTATAGTTTTAACTTTGACAACATCTATTATCAGTGTTTCTACGCTCTTGAACAATAGTGAAAAAATGCTTCTAGGTGGATTTGGACATCATGGTCATGGGAAAACATCTAATTTACCTATTTAGACATGATAAAAGTGAGATAATTTCACGTAGAGGTCCTAGTGGTAGAAATTCCAATTGTAAGATAAGAACTTGTCTCTTCACTACAAAAAAGTTGTATTTCAGGACTTATCACTACAACTTGTGCCATGGATTGATTTTCAGGGTTAAATTTTCATGATCTAGGATGAAGTTATAGGGATATAACATGCACATGATGTTTATTTTTATTTTTTACAATGACTTACATTTTATATTTTATGCATGTCTGAAGTTAGGCTAAAAACTATATTTTATTATTTTGGGAAGGGTTTTTTGAGGTCGAAATGGGTTGTCGGTCTTTCAATCAGGCATGATCAGAGGCCAAAAACCTAGTTATATATGTTATATACCACCTCTTATGTGTTTTAAATTCTATTTTTGATTCATGAAACACCAGAGGTATATTTCTCTAACTGTAACTTCAACTTTGATAATATCTATTGTCAATGTTTCCAAGCTTCTGAACAGTAGTGAAAACACACTTACGGGTGTATTTAAATGTTAATGTCTTGGGATAACATGTAATTTTCCTAAATATACATTATTTAAGTGAGGTAATTTCACCTAGAGTGGTCCTAGAGGTAGAAATGATAGTAAGAGGACAAGAACTTGTCTCTTCACTAAAAAAATGTTGCATTTTAGGACCCGTTACTACAACTTGTGCCTAAAATTGGTCCTAAAGGTCCATCAACGTGATATAGGGTAACATTTTAGGTATTTAAAACACACATGAGGGTTATTTATATTTTTTCCAATGACTTATTATTTCTATTTTATGCAGCCTAAAGTTAGGCTTAAAAACTACATTTTTCTTGTTTTGGGGAGGGCATTCTTGAGGTCAGAATGGGTGGTAAGTCTCTCAATCAGGCTTATAAAAGGATAATAACCTAGAACCATATTTTATCCACCACCTCAGACATGTTTTCAATGACAATTTTAAGCCATGAAGCATTGGAGGTAGAGTTCTCTAACTACAACTTCAACTTTAATAATATTTGGTGTCAATCTTTCCACTCTCCTAAACATTAGTGAAAACATGATTTCAGGTGGATTTGGATGTCATGATCATGAGATAACATGTAATTTTCATATGTGTGTGTGTGTGTGTGTGTGTGTGCGCGCGCGCGCTATAAGTGAGTTAATTTCACCTAGAGGTTCAAAGGTAAAAATGATATTTGGAGGACAAGAACTTATCTCTTCACTATAAAAAAGTTACATTTCAGAACCCGTTGCTACAACTTGTGCCATAAATTGGTATTAAAGGTACCATACAATGTGATATAGAGTGTAACTATAGGGATTAAACACACACATGAAGTTTTTTTAGGTTTTTTCCAATGAATTATGGTTTTCATTTTATGTACACATGAAGTTAGGCTAAAAAACTACATTTTTTTATTTTAGAAAGGGCATTCTTGAGGCCAAATGGGTGGTGGGTCTCTCCACCAAGCATGATCGGAGGATAATAACATATTCATGGATGTTATCTACCACTGCAAACATGTTTTAAATTTTATTTTTGAGCCACAAACCACCGGAGGTGGAGTTCTCCAACTACAGCTTCAACTTTGACAATATAAACATTAAGTGTCGTGGTCATGGGATTAAGTGACATTTTCCTATATAAACATGATAAAAGTGCAATACTTCCAAAAAGAGGTACTAGAGGTAAAAATAGTAATTAGAGGATAAGAACTTATCTCTTCACTAAAAAAAATTACATTTCAGGACTCGTCACTGTAACTTGTGCCATGGATTTATCTCCAAGGTTACATTGATATGATCTAGGGTAAAATTAGAAGTATTTGAAATAAATTTGATGGTTATTTTGGTTCATGCCAATGATTTATGATTTTTTTTTTATTCATGCCTAATGTTAGGCTAAAAACTATATGTTTGTTATTTTGGGAAGGGCATTCTTAAGGCCAAAATGGGTGGTGGGTCTCTTGAATGGGCATGATCAGAGGATAATAACCTGGTACTAAACATTATCTACCACATTTTATGTGTTTTAAATTCCATTTTCAAGCCCCAAAACACCAAAGTTTGAGTTCTTCTACTACAACTTCAACTTTGACAACATATATTGTCAGTGTTTCCACGCTCTTGAACAATAATGAAAAAATGATTTCAGATGGATTTGGATGTTGTGGTTATATGATCACATGTAATTTGCCTATATATATGTGTTTTAAGTGAGGTAATTTCAACTATATGTTTTAGAGGTAGAAATTCAAGTTGGAGGACAAGAATTTGTCTCTTCATTACAAAAAAGTTGCATTTCAGGGCCCATTACTGCAACTTGTACCATGGATTGGTCCTGAAGTTTACATCAATATGCTTTCAATTAAAATTATAGGGATTAAACATGTACCTGAGGTTTATTTCCATTCATTATAATGACTTATAATTTTTGTTTTATGCATGCCTAAAGTTAGGCTAAAAACTATTTTTTTCTTGTTTTGGAAAGGGCATTCTTGAGGCTGAAATGGGTGGTGGGTCTCTCAACCAAGAGTGATCAGATGCCAATAACCTAATATTATATGTTATAAACCAACCTATATGTGTTATAAATTCCATTTTTGATCCATAAAGCACCACAGGTAGAGTTCTCCAATTGCAGCTTCAACATTGACAATATTTGTTGTCAGTATTTCCATGCTCTTAAACAGTAGTAAAAACATGATTTCGGGTAGATCTAGATGTCATGGTCATGATATCACATATAATTTACTTATATAAACATCATATAAGTGAGGTATTTTCACCTATAGGTATTAGAGGTAAAAATCTAAGTTAGAGGACAAGAACTTGTCTCTTCACTACAAAAAAATACATTTTAAGACCTATTACTTCAGCTTGTGCCACAAATTGGTATTGAAGGTTCCATAAACATTATTTAGGGTAAAATTAGATGGATTGAAGATGTATGTGATTTTTCTTTATGTCTTTTCCAAAGACTAACCATTTCCATTTTATGTATGTCTGAAGTTAGGCTTAAAAATTGCATTTTTCTTATTTTGGAAAGGGTGTTCTTGAGGCTAGAATAGGTGGTGGGTCTCTTGATTGGGCATGAATGGAGGCCAATAAAATGGTATTGTAAATTATCTACCACCCTATACATGTTGGAAATTTCAATTTTTATCCACAAAGCACCAAAGATGGAGTTCTCTAATTATAAATTCAACTTTGACAATATCTAATATCAATGTTTCCACGCTCTTAAAAAAAGTGCAAACACATTCTCGAGTCGATTGGGATGTCACGATCATGGGACCACATGTAATTTTAATATATATATATGTGTGTTTTAAGTGAGTTACTTATACTTGGAGGTTCTGTAGGTATAAATTCTAGTTAGAGGATAAGAACTTATCTTTTCACTGTAAAAAAAATACATTTCAAGACCCATCACTGCAACTTGTACCACTTATTTGTATCCAATGTTCCATCAACATGCTCTAATAATTTGACATGCACATAAGATTTCTTTAGTTCATGCCAATTATTTATAGTTTCTATTTTATGCATGCCTAAAGTTAGGCTAAAAGTTTGCATTTTTCTTATTTTGGGAAGGACGTTCTTGAGATTAGAATGGATGTTGGGTCTCTCGATTGAGCATGATTGGAGGCAATAACCTAGTAATAGAAGTTATATGACACCCTATACATGTTTTAAATGCTAATTTTTAGCCACAAATCACTAGAGGTAGAGTTCTCTAACTACAGCTTCAATTTGACAACATTTATTATCAGTGTTTACATACTCTTAAACAATAATGGACTTAGATGTCATGGTCATGGTAAAATGTGTCATTTTCCTACCTATATGTTCTTAAAGTGATGGAATTTTACTTTTAGGTCCTAGAGGTAGAAATTCCAATTAGAGGACAAGAACTTGTCTCTTCACTACAAAAAAGTTGCATTTCAGGACATGATGTTGCAACTTGTGCCATAGATTGGTCCTAAAGGTTACATCGATGTTATCTAGCACTAAAATAGAGGGATTAAACATGAATATGAGGGTTCTTTTTATTATTTTTAATGACTTATGGTTTTTATTTTATGCACACCTAAAATTAGGCTAAAAACTACATTTTTCTTATTTTGGAAAGGGCATTCTTGAGGCTGGAATGGGTGGTGGGTCTCTAAATTAAGAATGATCTAAATCCAAGAACCTGGTCCTAGATGTTATTACCCAAAACATGTTTTCAATTCCATTTTTATGCCATGAAGCATCAAAGTTGGAGTTATCTAATTGCAGCTTCAACTTTAACAATATTTGTTGTCAGTGTTTCCACACTCTTGAACAGTAGTTAAAACACGCTTTTGAGTGGATTTAAACATTGTTTTCATGGGATCACATGTAATTTTACTATATAGACATGATATAAATGAGTTACTTACACCTGGATGTCCTAGAGGTATAAATTCCAATTGGAGGACAACAACATGTCTCTTCACTGTTAAAAAGTTACATTTTAAGACCCATCACTACAACTTATGCCACAAATTTGTATCTAAGGTTACATCAACATGATCCAGGGTGAAATTATAGAGCTTTAACATTCATGTGAAGGTTCTTCTAGTTCATCCAAATGACTTAACAATTTTTATTTTATGCATGCTTGAAGCTAGCTAAAATTTGCATTTTTCTTATTTTGAGAAGGGCATTCTTCACATCAAATTGGGTGGTGGGTCTCTTGAATAGGCATGATTGGAGGCCAAGAACCTAGTATTGAATGTTATCTGCCACCTCAAACATATTAACAATGTTAGTTTTGAGCCACAAATCATCAGAGGTGGAGCCAGCCAACTATAGCTTTAATTTTGATAAATTTTGTTGTCAATGTTTTTGTGTTCCTTAATAGTGGAGCGGATATATGATGAGAAGAGAAGAAATGGACAAGTTGAGAGAAATGGAAAGGTATACAACATAGTTTATGAAGTGAAATAAAATATCTATAACCTCTAAAATATTCCAAGGCCTCAGGAGACATGAGAATTATGATCTTGCACTACTTCAAAGGGCCAAAGAAGAGTCTCTAAATAAGAATGCAAAGCATCTCCAAAGAGAGAACATCCCAAAGGAAGAGGTAGAACATAACCACTTCATAAAACATGCACAAGTAAAATGTATAAGGGCATCCAAATAAGGCATGTAAGAGATGAGTATTCTATTATTTGTTTCAATTGTACTTATAATAGAAATGCAATATGTCTATAAATTTAATGAATACAAAATGTGAATATCAAGTCCTAGATGATATTAAACTAGTGTAGCAAGGGTATCCATATTAGAATAGTGATAAATGGTGTATCCCAATCATGATAGGCACTTCATAGTAGTATATGACTTTATCTCAAACATTATACTCTTTTCTTCTATATACTTTTAGTTGAAACATTGTAAGTTAGAATTAATAAATTACACAAAGGAAAATTTAAATATGAATATATCTAAATATGGCCATACAACCATAAAATTTAGTTTTGAAATAATAATATGAGCCAAATTGTATGTGGAAAGATGATCACCATAAAATGTGAACATATTTATGTGTATCCATAAAATCCATAAAGGTATACAAAATAAGAACATAATATAATGTCAGATGAATGCCATATAGGTATGCAATGCTGATACCGCATACATTACCATATACGTGTATAAAAAATTACATCATATAATAACATAATATAATGTTGGGTGAATTTTTTATATGCATATAATGCCAAAAGTGTGTACATTTCCATTAGGCATACAAATAAGTACATCATCTAAGACATCCTACTCATTAAATGGTCTCGCTCTCTTTGCCTTCCTCAAATAAGACTCTCCCTGGGATACCTTGCTCATAGATGGAGATCCCTCAGATGCCTTGGATTCTTCCAAGGTCTGACTATAGGTCCTTCTATGCTCATATCTCACCTATAGCTGAACTTGTTCCAATAGAAATATTATTATAAAATTTACATATTGTACATGCAACCAAGTTCAGAAATTAATTTTTAAACTAGAATATAAAAATAATTTAAACATGCACTTATTGCAGTCTCATGTTCATGCTCAATTTGCACCTAACATTCAAAAAAGTTAGTGATAGGTTGAGGTGCACGAATAGGCATGTGAAATGGGGAAGAAACATAGGAAGGTGCCCTAATAATCATTTGAAGGGGACTATCATATGTCATATGAAAACCATGCATACACAATACATTCACATAAGTTATATTTGCCCAAGTATGTAATAAAAATATTAAAACAAATCTATTCTTACAATTCAAAATTATAAGTTAACATGTACCTTAGTGAGTGCCTGTGAAGATGACATTGTAGCAATAATGCATATATCTATCTCTGCTCGTAGAGATGGAGGAGTGTCTACTATGGTCATCAACTAAACAAGAAACCTCACTTTATTTTCTAGAGGACTTAAGCTATTACATAGCATACATGATTCACACAAGGTAACAAAATTGAGGATTTGGAAGATAAATAGTGGTACTATAGGTAGCATTGATAATATTGAGTACTTAAGAAACACTATGAAGAAGAGATGATAATCAAGCATAACATGAAACATTAAAAGAAGTTTCAAAAGTTGAAGAAACAGATCAATATGATTATAATAAATAAGAGGAAGCATAGATTTAAAAAAATATATGAGAAAGACATCATTATACATTGAAGGAGACCATCTAGAAGTTTGATCATTATTAGGTTACAAATTTTCTCTTTATATCATTCAACACATCTCACACATAAAATTCATATTCACATCACTGTCATTCAAATTTTAATTTGAACATGGATGATTGTTATTCAAGAGCATAGATATATATAAATAAAAACATGTACATAAAGTATAATATTAACTCAAAATGTTACCTCTGTATATTTAAATGATGGCCTAGTAACATTGACATGAACAATATTGGATGGCCCACAAGCTAGCTCTGCATATGTAAACATCATCTTCCTAAGATCTGTAAATACAATTATAAACCATGAAGATGTAGGCAGCATCTCCTCCTGCAACATAAAATTCCATTTATATTATTCAATTTCTATGTAAATTAATTGTTATCTTTTAAATATAAATATAACATGACATTTATATAAAAGATACCTACATGTGTGTAGTGATCGACATGTGCACACCAAATGTAAGTGTCAAAAACTCATTTTTCATGAGTTTATCATCTAAACCCTCAAAATCACCACCATCATATTCTTAAGGTTCATTGCATATAAAATCATAACATATACAATGGTGAGGTTGGGTACACACACTAGGTGAAGTATTTCTAGCATTAGTCTCAACAATCCTACTTGTAGGTTAAACAAGTGTATCAGTAAGTGCACTAAGTGCATGAAAAGTGTCAATCTCCATGACCTCCTTCACTACAAAGGGGATCTCAGGCTGAAGTGGATTTTGGGTAGGGATCCTTTTAGGTTGATTAGGTGCATGATGTGCATCTGGTCAATCCTGCATAGATCTTTTCCCTCAACCCTAAAACTCACCATAGTCAAAATAGTTAGGAATGTCATCAAGGACAAAATCACAGTAGAGTTTCCTCAAAAAATACAATGGGACCTCATGGTTGTTACACATTGGGTAATCAAACACCATCCACCATCGGTCCCAAAAAACAATTCTAGTAAAAATGTGTTGGCATCGGTGGATTGGGAAAAGTTTAGTGGTTAATGGAAAAGGTGCATTGGTTGTTGGGTCAATGAATAAGTTAAAAATTAGGTTTTTTGATATTTATTTATCCTTCACCTCATGTGCTGACAAATTTTCAACATAATAATTCCTACATCTATGCCTATATGATGCCCATATATCAATTTGACACATTATCAAGTCAACTTGACCTAATATTGACTATATAGTATTGGCTAAATAGGTGAAGAGGGTGTTGGTCAATGTGGAATCCTTCATTCTCCTAATTATTTGTTAAAATTGTATTTTTTTTTCCACTATGTGTGTAGTTAAATCCTCCTGACTACTTGAGGGATCTTGTGGAATTGTAGGAGGGTTAGGAGGTTTACGCAGAGGGTTAGGAGGGCTAGGCAGAGGGTTAGGAATACAGTTATCATGTTGGTTTCTTTTAGAGGAATGAGCTATTAAAAAATAATAGGATTTAACAATTAAACAATGTAAATTAAAATAAATTCTAAAATTTATTGTTAATAGGTTTAGTTTTTTATTACTTACCTCCCCTTCATGGAAGCATTGCTGATTTGATGAGGTATCAAGCAATCTAGGTGTGATTTTATCCACTTGCAAGCAAAACACAAATGCAGTTTAGCTAAGAAAAACATAGAGCAAGTAGGAAAATGAAAATAAAATCATTATGCGTATAGGTTGGGCCTTTTTTTCTAGTTTCAATAACATGTATGCATTATTGAAACATAACATGTATGCATTATTTACATTAATATTAGTGCCAATAATGTATACAGTTATTTCCATTACGCTTAGTGTCGATAATACATACGTGTTATTGCCATTACACTTAGCACTAATAATATCTACGCATTATTTTGACTACATAATATGCGTGTGTTATGGCTAAAAAATCATGAGCCTAAATTTAAATAATGAGTAAACATTATGGTTATAATGCATACGTATTAGGGTAAATGTGCACAGAATTGTCCCCCAACTCCGTGCACTTAAACATGAATGAAAAAACTCAATTGTGAAGTTTTTAAATTACATCTCTAATTTAAGGCCAAAAACATGTGAATTGTTTTAAAAACGTTATGTTAATCATGTTTTTTGAGTTTTATGATGTGTTTATCAACATTGAATGCACATTTCATGGAGCACCCATAGCCATTTAGTGTGCGATCACCTCTTGCATTGTTTGATTCACCAAATTGACTTACTTTCTAGTTAGTATCCATGGAGATTCTTCTTCATTTTTAAGATGTTTTTTAATCCCACTAAATTTAATATCTAATCTAGAAATTGTTGTGTCTTTTCCTTTTTTAGAGATGTGATTCCCTATATAAATTGTTAAATAATTAAATATAAACATTATATCCCAAAGATGGCTAACTAATCAATTCTCCTAATACATGAAATTATAGAATATATATATATATATATATATATATATATATATATATATATATATATATATATATATATATATATATATATATATTATTTATTATTTTTGGCATTTGAACCTTTTCACTAATTTTTGACATCCATAACCAATCTCTCCACCAATATTGAGAAATCTTGGGTGAAAGCTTTGTACCAATCCCCAAATGACATAATCCTTGGAGATTGTCTAGTATGAAGTTTTCCATCAAACTTAATTATATTTTTAACACAATATTTATGATCCATATAAAATAATATTTGATGGCATTCATATATATATTTTTTGAGATATTTGGAAAACATTCCACATAGTTGATCACTACACCTTGTACATACATAATTTACTTTTGTCAAAATATCTACATCTAGAAATAGTTTTAAAACTTATTACATAAAGTAAAGAAACAAAAATAGATATGATATTTTTATTTTAAATTTTAGCATATGATAAATACATGAACAAACAAACATCCCAAAAAAATCATGTATAGTCCTGCATAAGATACCATGATAGGTGAACTACTTTTGACCAATGGGCTTTGAAAATTCATACATTGTAATGCCATCCCATAATGTTCGTAACTTATCAAAGATAGTTTCAAGATAAATATCCATATTAATTTACTTATTCTTACCAAGCACAAAAAATAACAACATTAAATGCTCCTCACGAATCATCAACCATGGAGGAACATTATAATTGATCAACACTACTGACCAAAGAGAGTAGTTAGTTGACATACTAGAAAATAGGTTAACATGATCCATTTATAAATCAACCTGTACACTACATGACTTGTCTCTAAAATTATTAAGTCACAATGACTCAATGTGTTTCATTGCATTTGAATCTGAATGAACGCATCAAAATCCATCACTGATTCTATTCGTGTAATGTCATGGCATTAACTCTACAAGTGACTTGCAATAAAAAAGATACCTAAGTTTAGAAATTATTTTAAAATGTCATAATACCTTGTTTGTAATGGTAGTGCTTCTAAATCCTTGTCAATATCATGGTGCCCCATAATTGGAACTACTAACATCATACTCATATTTCTTCCTAAATAAAATGCAATCATTTATGAATGCATCAGAATTGGAATAGATAACACCTAAATTTGATGACATTTGTTGTGCCTCTTGATATGATGAGGTAATTATGTTCTTTTGAGGTCAAAAACTAGGTTTTAGTAGGTTGTAATCAAAAACACAAAAAATAAGATAAATTAGACATTATATAAGACAAATAGAATATATATTAAACCTAATATATAGCTAGGGAACTGTCATCTAACCTCAATATATAATTGAAACTGATGTTTTACGAACCAAACCTTACTTTCAAGTACGTAAATGATAATATAGCACCTCACATTATTGTTATGGACTATCCTGACGTTAACAAACAAGTTTGAGTAAATTTATAAAAAAAAATATCTTGTTTAATTTTCTCAAGATTATCATCCATGTTGGGTTGATCTTCACGATAAGCATCGCCAAATTGATCCTCCACGTCATCATCATAATTATCATGCTAATCATGATCATTGTAAAATAAAGGGTATATCATATTTTAAATTTCAATGCCCTCTTCTACTACTGAAACATCTTCAATAGAATTTTTAGGAAAAGTTATTTATTTCTTCCAACACTCCAACATTTATTTTGAATATTTGTTTAAGAATAACTTTGTACTCCTTATGATGTTATTAGGATGCATTTAATCTTTAGGATGGCACTTAGGTAAGACGTACTTTTTTTTTTCATTGGTCAAGGCTGAATTTGAACATCATAGTCACTATTTGAATATTTAGTATGAGATCCTTGCATATTAACTCAATATTAGTGCAATATCCATACACATCTACATTATGATGGCTTCATTTGAAAACAACATATATTATTTTTCATTTACCTCCAAGAAACTATTGTTTGGGAGAACAAGTGCTCTGCTAATTTGTCTTCCTCTTCCACTTCTTCTATTTTGACCCCTACCTCGATAACAAGGTTGTAATGACTCTCTCTCTCTCTCTCTCTCTCTATATATATATATATATATATATATATATATATATATATATATATATATATATGTATATGTATATGTATATGTATATGTATGTATATGTATATGTATATGTATATGTATATGTATATATATATATATATATATATATATATATATATATGTATATGTATATATATATATATATGTATATATATATATATATATATATGTATATATATATATATATACACACACATATAGATATGTATATGTATATGTATATGTATATATATGTATATGTATATGTATATGTATATATGTATATGTATATGTATATATATATATATATATATATATTTGAAAATTTCAATGCATTATTAGGATTACACACAAACTCATATATGTTTAAACTATACTCAATGACGAAGATTTGTTTATTGTGAAATAAATCTCAGTGTAGAAGAATATATTTGTATAGGGAATGATGTATACCTACTTGATGATGACATATTATATATAAGACAAAAGACCAATAAATTTGTAAGATTTGAAAAAAATAATTCTTTGTTCCTACAAAAATCATGTGACAATAAAAAATTCCTTGTCTTATTGTCCCAAAAATCAACATGCTACTTTTCCATGTGAAGTTTAGAACTTTTATTTTCCACCAAAATTACAAACTATCATACTAAGGGTAAAATGAGTTTGCGGTGTTCCTTGATTTTATGCTATGTGGATGGGTAAATCATTTTTTCCTTAGTTAATTTTTTCCTAGTGATGTTAATATTAGTTCCACTTTTGTGCCACATTTTTTGTCATTTAGCGTCACACATGAAAAATTAAATTATATAAAATGAAAACAATGCAAAAATGACCTAATTGATGGTGTTAATTACACTTCATGTGGTACTATCTAGAATAACAACCGCTACCTCTTTGGATTAGATTCTTATTTTTTAAAGTGCTTGTTTCACCTTCATAAGCAATCTTTCCTCTACCATTATTTATTTGTCCTCTTCCTCTTGAGAACCTTCATATATGTCTAGATGTGTATTTTTGCCTTCTAGACGATGTTTCCTCTACCTTTAATGCACATTTATAGGCTTTTTCCATAAACTTCAACTTGAAAATTCAAAACTCATCTCAATTATTTGCATACCTTGATATTTTATCTTTATCATCTTTCATATGACCAACTCTAATGACAATCTTGTATAACTCCTTCATGTAATATTTCACACTCAACTCCCTTTTCTTGAAGTTTTATAACTTTTTGAACAAACTCATTTGATAATTAGAAGGTATAAAATTACCTTTCAACTTTATGGCCATTCTATCCCAAATTTATATTCATTATTTACCTCTTCTCTCCCTTTTCTAGTTGTACATGATCCCACCACAAAGATGCATATCCATTTATCTTGGTGTAGGAAAATTCCACTCTCTTTTGTTCCTCCATTGACTCATAGTCAAAATACTTCTCCATCTTTATGATCCAATCTATAAGATCCTCAAGCCTCAATATTCCTCCATAGTAATGGGTGTCCCACTTTTTTGTCTTCCTATCTTTGCAATAGCTTTCAAAAATATATCTTCAAGATCATCCACTATATCCTCCACTTGAATCTCTTTAGTTTCTATTTTTGCATGATCACTTACACCAAAAACAATAGTTCCTCTCCTTTGTGTAGTCTCCATTGCATCCAACCTCACTTAGACTCATTTAAACATCATTGCCAAGTCTAAAACTATAGGTGCCCTTCCATCTCTTAGAGGATTAAATTTTTGTGCCATACTTCCCAATAATACAGGTTTATCTTTCACAAACTACAAGTGACTCAACAAGATCCTCAAACACACTCAACTTACTAAGGAAAAACTTTATCTAATACTAATTGATGCCGGTAGGGATGAGGGAGTAAAGTGATTGAAGGCCCTACTTCCTAGTGGGTGTTACACACTCTCTCTCAAGGGCACACATACACATACACAAGAACTCATAATATAAACAAAAATAATCTCTTAATTGAATGATCAGAATTGTTTCAGATATTCACACATAGACACACACCCTTCCCCATACTAACTATGAATAATACATTAATCTCAATCATATGGACTAGATTTCATGAGGAAACATCACTCTTGTAGGCTCTTGACTAAGTTTCTCTCTCTTTCTCTCTAAGGTAAACTTAGTTCTCTTTTGGATCTCTCTCCTAGAGTTGGAAATCTATCCCTCCCAACTTGTTTGTCTTCCTAATTGACTTCGACTCTTAATCTGAAACTGGTATGAATCTTGCCTTCCTAATATTGAAAACCTACAAGCCTCTCTAAGTTCTCTTTGTATTATAAAATAGTTTGCATGTCATCATTTTTAATTTCTACACACTTTATTTACCCATGTTCTTACCATGGTAAAAATATCTAGTTACTACACACTAGAAATTACATAACCATTGGTCAGTGCAAATTGATAATTTTAAAACTTCCACTTGCATTAAGTGGTAATTCATCACCATCCAAAAAGAGGTCATTTTACCTCTATAAAATGATTTAAATCATCTCTTCATTATTTTTATGAAATGTCAAACTTTGGAAGATGTTATTTGGATTTTTTTAATCTTTCTACACATGTGCAACATTATCATCATGGTCAAAAAGTTGTACAAATAAAAACTTATATGCACAAGCACCCAATCCCATGTTTTGTGGTTAATGCAATATTTTTCATGAACCAACCCAAATGTTCCTACATCAAATGGTCACTATAAAAAAATGGATGATGGTATTCTAAAATTAACCCAAACATAGATAAAGAATGAGCTTGTGGTTTCTTTCACATTGATGCTCTTCTTGAAAAAAAGCCATGATGGCTATCTTGGAGGACCTATCCACTAAAATGAATACAAATTCATTTTGGTGCTTCATCATATGTAATCTAGTCATTAAATCCATCATAAAGGCCTAGACAGAACCAACAAAGGAGTGTAAATTCCTAGCTTCCTATTTTTGGGATTGGCAAAGCAACAAGGAATTCAAGTCTTGATGTGGTACTCAATGTTGATGTGTATGTGAGGCTAGTAGAAGTAATGTTGAAATGTTGTTGAAGTGTTTCTAGTGTCTTGCTAACATGAAAATTTCATATTTTCTTTATGTATTTCACCTCCTAGATGAGTCTTTACCAAGATGTGACATTAAGAACATAGAGATACTCAACTTCTTAAATAAACTTGTAACACATGTGGAATTATTAAATCCATTCACCCTGTGCAAGGGTGGTATATACTTCTAAAAAATTGTGGTTTACTAAGTAGAGAGATACCTATTTAGAGAACATGTGCTTGCATGTGTCCAAAAATTTTATGAGTGTTTATGCCAATGGTCAACTGAGGTAATATGTTACCTTATTACCTTTTCCTTTCTTATGCTTGATCACTAGATGGAACTATTACAATTAGGTCATCCTTTCATGTGGCATGCATTCTCCAGCTTACTTTGTGTATGCAAGAATTGTAGTGGCTTATGATTATAATGGATGACTTTCTCATTACCCAAGATGTAGTAACACCATTGATTTCCTACTTGTACAGTGGTGTACAACTATTTTTCATAGGTGAATTATCATCAAACCATGTCATTAAATGTCTCTAAGTGATATATTATTAAATGTACATGTTATGTGAGTATTTATTTGAATGCCTAGTCAAATGCATCAATTTTGAACTCAAAGTGGTGGATAATGTCAGGCAATGCCAAAATATGTGTTGTGTAAAGGTGTTGTTTAAGTTCCTCAAAGGGACAAAGTTGTGTAAGTATCTAGTGAAATGTGATCTTGGCATGCATGATCTAAGTGAGAGGCCACGATAACATAAAGAAACATAGTACAAACTTGTGGTATATATCTGCAAGTTCAATAAAATTCAACTTTATGAAATTATAGTGTTGTCCAAACATAGATTAATTTTATGGATCTATATGGATGCTTGTGCAATCAATGATGTGTCCTAGATACTAAATCTACATGATGTTAAATTTACACTTGGATAAATTGGACTGTAACTTGTGATTGTGAAATGTGTCTAAGACATATGATATGTGTTCCACATGATCCTCCTAAGTCTTAATCAATATGAGGATGTCATCCAAGTAGATGATGACAAAGGAGGTAATGAACGACCCAAGTATGTCATCCATTAGGTGCATAAATTTTGTCAATGTATTGGCACAAACAACCATTTGTATAATCCTTCCTTTATTTTCAATGTTGTATTCCAAATTTACTCAAGTTGGTCTAGTGCCTAAGGTAACCTGAATTGAATTCAATATTGGTGAAGTATTGTGCATGTTACGCCCTTAACCTTTGGTGTGTCTAGGGATATGTTCTTAGTTAGGTTAGCCTATGGAATAAACATGACTAAGTAGGCTATATATAGGAGGTAGTGGTTAGTCTTTGATTATCATATTAAGTATTTTGTTCTTATTACATTATTTTGGAGGTTACCTCCTCGAAGTGCATTTGTTATATTATCTTGTATTCTGTTATGGTGTCAATTATTGTTATGTGATCTCTTATCTTTGATTATTCTATGTGATATATAATTATTTTGTGTAAACACCTAAGTAATTTCATTACAAGTGGTATCAAAGCTTTGATTTGGGCAAGTTTACTATTGTGTTTTTTTGGATTTGGTGAGGGGTGACTTTTATGAGTAGAAGGAGCAAAAAAAATAACTTGCAATCCCTTTGCACATTTTCAGTCATTGGATTCATCTCAATGAGATGATCGTAATAATATATTTTTCTAGTACACTTTTTTGATGCCAAAATTTTTCACCCTAGTGCGCAAAAGCTGTCATGGATTTATTTTGGTGAGGTGATCGTAATGATACCATCTCTTGGTACACTTTTTTGGGGTGAAAACCCTCCTAGGGTTTGTACATGGAAGGTCCTAATACTTGGGTAAAAATGGGGGGTAAGAAACTCCTAGGAATGACATGGAATCTAGAACTTCAGATCTGATGATTTCTCAACTTCAGGCTAGCATAAAGGTTTTGGTGTAGTAGGATGATTTTATTATAGTTTAAACTAATTTTTCAAGGATGTGTAGAGAGATTAATGGGGTACACACTCAATTTCATCAGATCACTACACAATTGGTTTCCATTTCATCTCAGTTATAGATAAACAACCCTCCACTTCATCATTCAGGTCCTCCTCCTCTCAACACTAATAGCTCCAATCCTAGTGTGAAACTGATGTTGTCAAAATTACACATGTGTAAGTTTTATGATAGATATCCTCTCACTTAGACTACCCAAATTGAGAATTTATTTTAACTACACCAAACTCCTAGTTCTCATAAGATGATAGTGGTGTCTCTGTATTTGAAACCTGAGTAATTCATTTGGTATCATTGGTTATGTTCTCAAAAGAAAAATAATGGTGTTCCTATTACATGGCCTATTTTCACTGATGAGTTTTTGGCTCATTATCAAAATAATGTCTCTAAGAACTACTTCATCCAGTTAGCCAAACTACATCAAATAATGTTAGGTTGTGGAGCTAAAAGCTTCACTGTTATGCAAATGTGGAGGTTGCTAAGTGTTACAGTAATCGACGTCGATCAGGCCAACCGACTTCAGTCATATTTAGTGTACAGAGCAACTGACATCGGTTAGGGATCGGCTAGCATCAGTCAGACAGAAACCAATGTCGGTCATCTCCAGATAGACAGAGATCGACGTCGATCGTCTATGCATTCCAGAACTGGTCTAATTTTAAACGGACAGTCAGTTTGCATGTAAAGACTAATTTTAGTCTTGAGTCTGTGTTTCTAATTATTGTTTGGTTTGGGATCTATTTAAGAGACCCATGGGGCTGTATTGTAATCAAGAACAAAGAAGAGATCCTTCTGAGTGTAAGATCAGTTGATCTGCAGGTAGCAAGATGAGGGAGATCTACATGGTAAGTAAGATTAGTTAGATTTGCAGGTGTGCAAGATCAAGGAGATCTACTTGGAGTACTCGGTGGTACTTGGTGGACTGGCAGTAGGCAACAACAACCATTGGGTTGATTGTCACTAATTGGTGGAGGGAATAACTCTGTGTTTGAGTTGTGATTGTAATTGAGAGAGAGAACAAGGAAAGGAGCACTGGAAAGCAGTTTAGTGGATTCTCAGATATCTGAGAGGGACCAGTAGCAGGTATTTATGTTATGCATGGTCAAGCATTTCTCTACATGGGCATGTAGATTTGGATATGGCAGGTAACTTGGATGATAGGAGAAGCACCACAGGATATGTGTTCACTATTGGTGGAATGGCGGTTAGCTGGATTTCAGAGTTACAGAAGGTTGTTGCAGTCACGGTGGCTAGCAAGGAAATGATATGGATGACTTGGTTCATGGAAGAGTTGGGAAAGGAGCAAGAGAGTTTTAGATTATACAGTGATAGTTAAAGATCAATTCATTTGGCAAAGGATTCAGCCTTTCATTCAAGAACCATACAGCTTAGGTACCACTTCATTAGATAGGTATTAGAGGATGGTGAGTTGAAGCTAAAATGGATCCATACGGATAAGAACCCTGTAGATATGTTAACAAAGCCAAGAACAAAGGAGAATTTGAATCTTTATTCAACTTTTGTTGGTCTTCAAGATTGAACTTGAAGATGGGATACAAGCCAAAAATAAAATTAGAGGATGTACAGGTACAGGTACAAGTGCAGCTATTTATCTCCAAGTGGGAGATTGTTAGGTTGTGGAGCTAAAAGCTTCACTGTTATGCAAATGTGGAGGTTGCTGAGTGTTACAGTAACTGATGTCGGTTAGGCCAATCGACGTTAGTCATATTCAGTGTATAGAGCAACCAGCATCAGTTAGGGGTTGGCCGGCATCAGTCAGACAAGAACCGACATTGGTCATCTCTAGACAGACAGAGACCGACGTCGATTGTCTGTGCATTCCAGAATTGGTCTAATTTTAGACGAACAGTCAGTTTGCATGTAAAGACTAATTTTAGTCTTGAGTCTACATTTCTAATTATTGTTTGGTTTAGGATCTATTTAAGAGACCCATGGGCCTGTATTGTAATCAAGGACAAGGAAGAGATCCTTTTGAGTGTAAGATCAGTTGATCTGTAGGTAGCAAGATTAGGGAGATCTACATGGTAAGTAAGATCAATTAGATCTATAGGTGTGTAAGATCAAGGAGATCTACTTGGAGTACTCGGTGGTACTTGGTGGACTAGCAGTAGGCAACAACAACCATTGGGTTGATTGTCACTAACTGGTGGAGGGAACAACTCTATGTTTGAGTTGTGATTTTAATTGAGAGAGATAAATCTTGAGGGAGAATTACTATACACCCAAGAGGTGTGGGAAGAGTGTGATTTCTTCATTGTATTTGCTTTTGGAAGAGTGTTAATATAGATTGTATTGTTTCTCGTATCTCATATTCTATGATGTCTTTGAATTCTAGTTACATATTACTTTTGGTTTAATTTCGTGTTTAGTTGCTTATACAAAGGTAATCAAGTGTACTCTTAAGGAGCAGGATCCTAACAAATAAGAACTGTGTAGGATTATATTCATCAATTTTAGAATCTCTCCTTACAAATGGAAGACATCACTAAGGCAAATTTGATTGATATTTTTATAGGTGGACTCAAATATAACATCCAATTGGAGGTTTGGATGTTTAATCCATCATTTGTATCAGAAGATACCCTAAGCACATGCATGGTAGAATAAAAGGAGATGTTCAAACATAAAACTTTCACTATTGGTGGTGATCATACATTTTCAATACCATCATTTCCTCAACTCATTAGATTGACACCTCAGTAAATTAAGGAGAAGCAAACCAAAGGGTTTGGCTATGGGTGCAATAGAAAATAGAGCAAAGGAAATCATTGTGTTAAAAATAAATTGTTTTACATTGAAGGTGCCAATGAGGATGCAGATGATGAGGAGATAATTGGTGAGGATGCAGAAGGACTTGAAGAGGAATATGAAGACTCTCAGCCTACTATTTCCTATCATGCCCTTTTAGGTATTAGTACTACCCAAACTCTTAAGGTGGTGAGTTTCCTTAAGAAATAAAAGGTTACTATATTCATTGATTCTTGGAGCACACACAAATTCATCAATAGTAAGTTGGTTACTCGTTTGAACTATTTCATTTATCTTGCTTGAGAATTTTAGGTCATGATTGCAGATGGTAGTATTATTGGCTATTTAGGAAAATGTCATAATATTAAGATAGCCATGGGAGACTACCTATTATATTATCCTATGTTATCCCCATGGGTGGATCCAACATTATTCTGGGAGTATAGTGGCTCACCACTTTAGGCACTATTGAGATGAATTTCTAGGAATTATTCATGCACTTTCATTCTAAGGGAAGGACATTTGAGCTAAGGGGATTAAGGGCTAAATATTTACAACTTGTTAACTCCCAAAAAATGACTAAGATTCTCTAAGGGTGTTGAAGGATTTGTGGCTCTCTTGTTTTCCTTTAAAGTCCAGCCAACTCAACCATCTACACCTCCTAATCTACAAGTGATTGACATCCATTATGTTGTGTTTGGTGACATGCTAAAAAGACGTCCACCCAGTCGCATGCATGATCATGCCATCAAACTTATTCTTGGTGTTAAACCACCCAACATCAGGCCATATAGGTATCCTTACACCCAAAAAAGTGAAATTGAAAAGATGGTATAGGAGATGTTGGATGTAGGAATCATTTGCCATATCCAAAGTGAATATTCTTTGCTAGTTGTTATGGTGAGAAAGAAAGATGACACTTGGAAGATGTGCCCTGATTATAGAGATATCAACAAGCACACTATCAAAGATAAGTTTCCTAATCCTGTCATTGATGATTTTCTAGATGAATTGAATGGTGCTCTTTATTTTATGAATTTAGATTTGTGTTTTAGGTATCATCAAATCTAGATCCATGATGAAGACATACCCAAAACAACTTTCAAAACTCATGAGGGCCATTATGAGTTTATGGTTATGCTTTTTCGTCTAACAAATACACCATCCACCTTTTAGATTTTGATGAATGCCATTTTTAGGCCATTTTTGAGAAAAATTATTATGGTATTTTTTGATGATATCTTCATTTACAATAAAAATTAGAGAGACCATTTATAGCATGTGAAACAGGTACTCTCAATTTTATAACATCAGTTTTATGCCAAACCTTCTAAATGTACTTTTGGAGCTCATGAGGTTGAGTATTTGGGTCATATGGTTTCACATGAATGAGTAAAAGTGGATCCTAAAAAAATCTAAGCAATGGTGGACTGGCCAGTTCCTAAGACACTTTAGCAACTAAGGGGATTTATGGGGTTGAATGGTTACTATCGTAGGTTTATCAAAAATTATGCTAGCATTGTAGTCTCACTCACCTCTTTTTTGAAGAAAGACACCTACCAATGGACTAATATAGCTACTAGGGCATTTGAACAATTGAAATTAGATATGTGCACCACTCTAGTATTGGCCACTCCTGGTTTTTCTAAGACTTTTGTGGTTGAATGTGATGAATTGGGGTATGGTATGGGTATTGTGGTCATGCAAAAAGGAAGACCACTTGTATTTGAAAGTATCCAACTGCAGGGTAAAAAATGGCTCAACCCATGTACGAGAAGTAAATGATGGCCATTCTACATGCAGTCAAACAATGAAGACCTTATTTGATGGGTCATCACTTTCAAGTAAAGACTGATCATGATAGTCTCAAATATTTTTTGAAATAATGGTTGTTATCAAAAGAACAATAGAAATGGGTAAGTAATATGTTAGGATACAATTTTGAAATAGTCTACAAGAAAGGCAAGTAAAATGTAGTGGTAGATGCACTATCTGGGAGGGATGAATCAGTTGAGGCATTACTCTGTGTCATGACCATTTGGTAGGTGGATTGACTAGTGGAAGCAAGATCAGAATGGGAAAATGATAGTTATACCCATCCTTTGATTTAGAATCTTCAGCAAGGCTTGGGTGGATTTAAAAAATTTACATGGAAGGGTAATGCATTATGGTATAAAGACATATTTTACCTATGTAATAATTCTCTTCTCAAACAAAAATCCTTCAAGAACTCCATGCAACTCCACTTGGGGCTCATTCAAGATTTTTGAAAACCTATCATAGAATCAAGTAAGATTTTTTTTGGGAAGGACTATATGGGGATGTCTATAAATATGTGTTTGAATGTATGATCTATCAAAAAAATAAAAAACCCTATGTCTTTTTCAGTCTTTATCCATCCCTAGCTAGTGTTAAGAAGAGGTGTCTATGGATTTCATTACAAGGTTATCAAGATCTGATGGTCAAAATGTTATCATGGTTATTATGGATCATCTCAGTAAGTATGGTCATTTTTTTTATTTATCACATCTCTTTGTTGCTAGTACATTAGCTTCTACTTTTCTTAATATAGTTCAAAAATTGCATGGGAATCCTAAGATCATTATCAGTGATAGAGATCCCATTTTCACTAGTAATATTTGGATTGAATTATTTTCATGTTTGAGCACCAATTTAGCTCATAACTCATCCTATTATCCTCAATCATATGGACAAATTGAGGTATTCAAAAAATGTCTGCAAGGATATCTCTATTTTTTTGTTTTTGATAAATAGGATAAATGGGTTCATTGGTTACCACTTATTGAATGGTGTTATAATACTTATGTTCATAGTTCTTCCAAAATGTCTACATTTTTAGCCTTGTATGGATACCACCCTCCATTCATCACTTCAACCTTGAAGGTCCATCCTAAGGTTCATGCAATTGAGGAACATATTCACCATCAACAGGAGGTCCTAGTAAGTTTGAGTGAAAATTTAGCCATGACCCAAAATCGCATGAAGCAGCATGCATATCAACAAAGGAGTGAGAGGCATTTTGACATTGGTGATTAGGTATTTGTTTGCTTACAACCATATAAGTAGATTTCCTTGAATCAATATAAAAATTACAATAGGTTATCCCCTAAGTACTATGGGCCTTGTCAAATCTTGCATAAAATTGGTAGTGTGGACTACAAGTTAGAGTTTCCTTCATCCACTCATATACATCTAGTATTTCATGTATCATGCTTGAATAAATTCATTGGACACAGAGTCGCTACTCAAATTGAGTTACCATAATTAAATGAGGAATGGAGAGTTATTATTGATCATGAGGTGATCCTTCAAATGCACACTAAGTAACTACGGTCTAGAATCATTAAGGAGCACCTAATCAAATGGAAGAATCTGCCATATGAAGATGCCACCTAAGAGGATGAATCCTTTATGTAGTAACATCCCGATTTGATTTAGCATTGAGGACAATGTTGTTTTGAAGGGGAGGGGCATGTTATGCCCTTAACCTTTGGTTTGTCTAAGGATATGTGTAGCCGACTTGTAGATTACATACCTCTTTTATATTCTTGTTACATTTCTTTATGTTTTACTTAGGTCCACCTATGGAATAACCATGGATAAGTAGACTATATATATGAAGTAGTGGTAATTATTTGATCATCATATTAAGTATTTTTATCTTATTTTATTATTGTGTAGGTTGCCCCCTCGAAGTGGATCTTCTATATTATCTTATATTCTGCTCTGCTATCAATTATTTTTGTGTGATCTCTTATCTTTGCTTATTCTATGTGATATATAATTATTTTGTGTGAACACCTAAGTAATTTCATTATATTGCATCTCAATATTAGTCAAGGAGTTATTATATGTGTAGCAATGGGTATTATTTCTTCACTACTATCTTTTATAACTTGTGATTGGCATTATCAGATTGTCACAAGGAGAAGAACTTGGTGCCATATTTCTTTGGTGTGAGTATTATCAGATTGTCACAAGGAGAAGAACTTGGCATGATATTTTTTTGTTCAAAAAGCTCTTGGATTTAGCATTGGAATTCATCATTCTCATATATGGACCTACGATATAGTGGGATTTTTGGAAGAGAGGATCTAGGGATAAAATCAATTTGACATTTTGTTGTGTAATGTGTTGGGATGACTTTTAGTTTTTTAAATATGTCCCCATATTGTTGCATTAACTTGTTGAGTTATTTTTGATATGAAGGTGATTTTTCAACATGGGGTGCTACTAATGCATCTTTACATTGCTACACATGTGCTTTTGGAAAGACCATGAGGAGCACAATATTTTGGCATTATTTGGCATAGACCAAATAGAGTTTGCTCTTTGGAGGTGACTCCAAGAGGTTGAAGAAGAAATATTTAATACAAATAGACCACTAATGCAGCTTAGATCAATATGTATTATATTGATCTTAAAAATATCGTCTTCTAAGAATAAAATCATAGACCTCAGTGGTGTGACATCATAAGTGACTATGTCCCCCATGGGCTTGACTACATACTTGAAAGTGAATTATTATTGAACCTGTATATGTTTTTAGTTTTGAAGCCATAAAGGAGGGTATGGTCAAAATGTGCTTTAGAATTAAGGCCTTGGTGTTGAACTACATCTTATGTGGTGATGATATTTTCGATCTCATTTTTTATGATAGCAAAGAGTTTTTATCAACTGACTTGACACTTTATATGGAAGAGGTGATCTCATTCCTCAAATTTTTCTATGGAAGTGGTGTTAGTGCTTAGACATGTTTCATCAAAATTAATGTCTTCTACTTATACAAGTCTTAATGCAGATTATACAATCAAATATTGTTGTGTGTAGGATTCATAATCATTGTGTAAGCTTGTGAGACATTGATGGCACCACTTTTCACCTTAGTTTTTTCTTCCTTTGTCTAGTGTATAATATGTTGGTGTTGGGAGAATAAAATGGATAAATAAAGCTATGCAAGATATTCTTTGAATATTCATGCATTATGTATTCAGTTATCAGTTATATGTATGTTGTCCTATTTTCCACGATTTGTAAAAGGATAAAATATGAACAATCTCCTCTTTTAGCACTAAAGTATGAGAAGAATGTGAACAGTCAAGGATTGTAAATGACTATAATTATGTATGCTTGTATGAAGAATATGATGAATCTTTGTTGAGGTCAATATAGACTATTTTGGTTATGGTTACCTATTATATTTCTTGTTTTGTTCCTTGTGTGTGAAATCATGTTTAATGTATGGGTCAATCCTATTTTATTTATTATGTATGCTCTATGAATGATTAATGAATTACTAGTTAATCCTAATTACTATCAAACTCATGATAATACATTTTTGCTAATGTTTATGTCTCCCTTGTTAAATATGAATTCTTTACACTATCCTGTGCACTTGAATAAGACTTAGATATCCTTCCCTTTAGCATGTTTTCTTGTATCATTAACCTCTATTAACAATGGCACGGTGAGCATCATAATCACTTCTTCTAGAGGAAACTATGCTAACATGGTTATCGAGGTAGCAAGACATTGAAACATGATTAGATAAAAAAGTATGGAATTTTGCAAAAGAAGAATCTAAAAGGACTAGTCTTACCACAAGTGAAATTATTTAGAAGAACATCTATGGAGAAATATATGAAATTTTCTGGTGTGAATTACTTAACTTACTAACGGGCTGATAAAATTGGAATATTATTACTTCAATCCCAGAATGAAATAAATAATTACCTGGACTGAAGAGAAGATAGACCAGCTACTGAAACTAGAAACTGATTAGATGAGAGTAATAGACTACTGGGTTGCTACCACCATAGATGGATACATCACTAAATTTATAGTACAAGGATATATAATATTCAAATCTATACGAGGCCATTTTGTCCAAGGAATTAGAGAATTTTTTTTGTAGTGACTACCTCTATTGATAAAGATGTTGGTTGTGGATAAGGCCATGGTGCCTACTCCAGCCAATAATGAGTAGTTATTTTGGGTGTATGGAGGCGGTGTGCACATGATGTTAAATGATGGATGGATGATTAAGTAAGCTCAAACCTGAATCCATAATTGAGACATGAGATAAGAAGAGTTAGAAGAAAAGTCTAGACTCAGAATGGGAGCTGCGACAATAGAACAAATGGAATAAATAAACCATCAAAACCCTAGGATGTGATGAGTGAGAGAATGAATGAAGAATGAAGAAAGAGGATGATGAATACTGGTAGATAGAGTGAGAGGACAAAGAATAAGATAAATATGATATGTTTAAAGAGTAAGGTGAGAACAATTTAGAAGTAGAACATATAGATAATAGATGTAGTGCACAGCTATAAAAAAAGGTATTATTAGAAGAAGAAGAACTATGTAAAGAAATAGAACATAGTCATAGGTTAAATGTACATTCAAGTATAGAATAAGAATTTATAGAAAAGAATCATTCATCAAAAGAGAACACTTCCTCGTAACCCAATCCTTTATATTCTAGCAGAAGCTTTCAGCTAGGCGAATAGGAAGGTGATAATTAAGAAGGACCATTTTCAGAACACGTGACCTGTTGGGGTACCAAAATTCATACAGGATCAATTAGAAAGGATTTGAAAGCCATAGAGTTAGTTTAACTTGAACATCGAAAATAAGGAAGCATATACAAACAAAGTTCACATGATAATTCTTTTAGTGCACAGAGTAGTACATCGAAAATATCACTTATAACGTAGCCTCCTTTGATAATAGTTGTGCAAAAGACTCCATCTATACTAGTCAACATGATGAATCATCCAGGAGGATTTATAAATTTTTCCAATTATGATGGGTCCATGGATCCTGAATAGTACCTACTAACTTACAAGATGAGATGGCAAGCTAAGGGTGTCACAGATGAAGTTGTTAAAAAGTGCAAATTAGTAGGGGCACTAGCTGGAAAAGTGTTGGATTTCATATACCAAGTAGACCTTTAGCAAGCAAGTCTAAAATATGCTGAGGACTGGCTCATCATAGAATTTAAGATCAAGAAATACACCAGTCAAACTATACAAGATCTGAAGGAGATACAACAAAAGTTGGGAGACTCGATATGTGACTATGACTATAGATTCTCTGATGTGATGATTAAGGTAGAATTTACTTTGACAAATAAAGATAAAACTACCTAATTCATTGAAGGACTGTGCTCCAAGATCAATTTTTCCACTGTGTAAACTCAATATACTATGAAATCAAATGTCAAAGTTGTTACCATATGCATAGAATAAATTGAAGATTACAAAGAAGCTCTTGTTGCCAATTCGAAGATTGAAAATACATTACAGGATTTTATGAAAAAAATGGAGCATTACCACAAGGCAAATAATCCTAAATTAAATCTATGGTGTATAGAGTGTGGAAAAGAAGGACATTATAGAAATGATTTTCCTAAAGTCAAGACATAATTTTGTAAACTCTACTGAGTAATAGGATACACCACCACGTAATGCTACCTTCTGTAGTAATATATCAAAAACCTATATAATCTGTATTGCAATTTCTATAAGTCATCTAATCATGATGAGAATAATTATCCAAATTTACAAGAGCTTAAAGAAGGCATTACTAAAAACATATTCATTATCACTATGCAATAATATCCTTGGTGAACCCAGTGATCCCACACTCAGAGCTAGATAAAGGTTTTGTGACCCAGACATGTCCATAATGGATTTTGAGTTCACCACAATATCAGCCTCAAGGTATTGTTGGATGGATCCCTCCTTCATTTAGATAGATAACTACGTCTCCTCAGTACCAATATGCAACACCCTAGAGCTCACCCATAACGTAGTAATAACAAACAAGTTGGGCCCAACCAGTTATGCAATAATTCAAAATTATAGATAACAATCAACAACACTAGCATTAGAACACTGCACAGTGACAAGGAGGGTATCAATGTGGATATCAGTCCAACATAAGAGGAGCTTGAGGTGGATCTAGAGGATGTTACCAAGGTGGTAAAGGGAATAACGATCAACGGCCTCCCTTACAATGTTATTTGTGTGGAGAATATAATCATGTCCAGCAAAATTACTCAATGAATCCACAAAGGTAATTATACTGTGCATATTACAAAATCTCGGATTAGAATGACACATAAGATTATCTCCTCTTGGAGAAACAACAAAAGGACAAGGTTGTTTGAAATGTGAATATGGTGAGTGTGTAGTCTAAAGAAAATGCATTTTTGAATGTTGTTACACAAAAACAACACATAGACCAAGGTTTTCCCCTACTTAAAATTCCATAGGATCAGAGGATCCAAAAAGCTAAACAGGATAAGTACCCAAATCTAGCTACAGAAAAGGGCCTTATGTACAAAATTGCAAAGATGTTGAAAAACATCTAACATCAAGACACCACCAAAGGAGATGTTGAATTAATAGATGCACAAATGTATGGCCAAGTCATGCACATCATGTGATCCATAAATTGGCACTTATTTCCATGTAAAAAGCTTACCTTAGATGCTTTTGTTCAATATTCAATTTCCCAAAAATATTCAAAGGAAACAAATCAGAATTTGACCTTTAAAAATGTGTTTATCTCAAAACCCAAAGTATTTAAAAATATCTATTAATTGTCATTGTGATTAACTTTTACATTCAAAATGATTAATTAATAATTAATTATAGAAAATAAAGCACAAAAGTCAACTCACGATAACTAGGTTGATTACATAGTTCACTTGTTACTCGAGCTATGTCTTCAGATCCTACTCAAAGGTGGAACCGATCGATTATTGATGCAAAAATCACTTTGTACATCAACTATCCCTGGTAGGGGATCTTGATCTACAAAAGAATATTTTGATGACCTCTAGCTCTAGCTTTATGGCAATTTGGTCTGGCTCTCAGCTCTTCGGTTCTTGGTTCTTCATCTCTTTGGCTCTATGCTATGGCTACTAAGTTTGTTTTTGAATGAATTAAAAATGAACCCTCACCCCTTTATATACTTGTTGGGGTGCACAAATAGTGGGCTTGAATAATTATCCATTCCCACTTTTAGGTGGGATTTAATATTATGCCCTTGTCATTTTAAATGGGGAGATAATTATCCCATTACATTTTTTATGGGATTTAAATTATCCTCATGCTTATCCCTTATAAATGGGTATATATGCTTTTATTTTAGCCTTTTATTTTTTTATTCCCGTCGTTGGAATTACAAACTTTAGCCTTAGCCCATTTTATGTGAAAAATATTCAACATTTTATTATTCAAAGGTTTTAATCCAATTAATAGGATATATAAATTTTTAATTCTCCACCACATGTAAAAATATTATATCACATGTCACATTATCCTGTTGTCACGTGTCGCATCCTCGTTGGTCCATTTATCTATCACATCATCATTTTGATCAAGTTTAACCACAACTTTGACTGGTCATAACTTTTGCATACATACTCCGTTTCATGAACTGTAAATTGTGTCAGAAAGCTCACGATGAGATATTCAAAGTGGAACTATTTTGAAATTGTTCCATAATGGTCATTTTCTAAATTTTGACCAATGTTGACCTACTTTGACCAATTTGATTGAAACTTTGACTAGATGTACAAGGAACATATGAGCTCCATTTTCTATGTTTTGCATGTTGTTGGAAAGGTCTCAATGGGCCCTACGCAATGGTGTAGGTTTATATCTACTTTAGGACCTTGTCTGTATTAATCTCTGATTCAATCCTCCCCACTAAGAAGGCTTTTTGTCTTCAAAAAATTGGTATTGGACCTGGTTCTTCATGTGAGGATCTTTTTATGGTTGTAAAAATGTTGTTTTTCACTTGGTGTTATAAAAATCACCATTATACAATTACCCTTTAGGGTCTTACATAGCAACACAATATAAAAACATTGCCCTTCTTGGGTCTTTACAAACACTATAACTGTACATAACGATTATAAACATGGCCCATACTTGGGTCTTATGCATTTATAAATAATGCCTATATTCAGGTCTTATAAACATAAAGAAAATATGTATGAATGTTTTCACACTCTAAAATATACAACCTATCTTTTGAGTTGTTTCTGATGCTTCTCATGATGGCATCTTTTGTTACCCTACAGTGTTCATGTCTATAATATAGATGAGTAAAATAACACTAAAGGTACCATTTACCTATAATGGTTACTACCGATGTGCTCACACAAGATATTATATCCCATCTTTTACAATGCTATACTGATCTTCCTTCTTGGAAAAGTTGTATTTCTCAAAGACAAGTATGGTTTACCCAGGATAATGCCACTAAATTATAGTGGAACCACATCTAATTCAAATTCATCTACAAAGTAGGAGGTAATCACCAACCCTAATTTATAGGTTTTACTTACATGTACATCATTACCCTCATTTATCTCATTTAATGAATATGGTTTGAAATGTGGCCGAGTTTTTAAACTGGGGGCTTCTACAACATCTTCAGATATCAAATTATTTTGATAATTTACATCAAAAATAGCATCTATTTTAGAATGCTTAGAAATTATTCTTTTAAAGAAGTGTTACTTGCCTTTCCAGGGTGACGTAGCTTCTCATTGACTACCGTCTCCCTTGTTGATGGTCTCAGGTTCTGATTGAATGGATTCTGTCTAAGGAGGCTCTATATTTTGCTTGACTAAAGATGTAATTACAACCTTTGCCTGATGTTGTGGATGATTCTACTTATCTTCATTCAACATTTTCCCCTTAGCATTGAATTAAAATCCTAACTTCATTTCTTCCTTAGGCAACTTATTTTCATCAGTTTTCTTAAACTTCCTTTTAAGACTCTCTTGTGCATAATCAAAAAATACATTTCAATATTTCTTCTTTACATACCTTGATGAATCATTTGAAGATTCTTCATCCAATGTAACTATTGCATCTTCAAAGAGTACTTCTTCTAGCTCTTCAGGATATTCTAGCTTGTTACTTGAGTAATCCTTCAACTCAGCTTCTTGGGAAGATTGTCCTTTACCTCTATATCCTAATCCTACACGAAGTGGTCTCTTTGCCACTTGGATAGGCTGAATAATTCCTTGACCATTAATGCCAAGGCCTTTTCCTTTTAATCCCATTTTTGCTAACATCTTAGAACCTATTCCCTTCGTGTGGTTTTCAAATGTATCAGCACAATTATTTGATGAATGTATATAGTTAGAACACAAAGTATCCCTAACATTCTTAATATAGTCAAAAAAATTAATTTTATTTCTTTCATCTTCAAAATGTAGCATAATATTTGGTACCTGACTTGGCAACATCTTTCAAAGGAATCCTTTATCTACTACTTGATTCCTAGGAGAATTGGGCTTTATAGCTTCTCTAATAGGTGTCTTACCCTTTGCTTTGCATCTCTACTCATTCTACTTCTTGAACCATAACAGAGCTTGATTGGGATGTAGAATCTAACATTGCTTAGTAGTATGACCTTGATGACCACAATGTCTGAAAGTCTCTACATCATCATGCATCCTCTTCTTTTATTGATATTCATTGTGTAATTTTGCTCATAGTGCATCAATGCTCTATTGGAGTCTGTTGATTTACTATTCCCGTCATTGCTCTATCGCTTGCCAACTTTGCTCTTGGACTTTTAGGAATTACATTATCACAGTGATAATGAAATTCAGTAACAACTGAATCTGAACTAGCAATGGATCCATCGTTCTACAATAACTAATTTTGGTTAAAATAACAAAATCACAAATTCACTCACTAATTTCAAAACAATGTTTATACAAAGGTTAGCCCAGCACACTAATCGCTCGAATACCAACCTGATCCATAAATTGGCACTTATTTTCATGCAAAAAGTTTACCTTGGATACTTTTGTTCAATATTCAATTTTTTTAAAATACTCAAAGGAAATGAATCAAAATTTGACCTTTAAAAATGTGTTTATCTCAAAACTTGAAGTATTTAAAAATCTCCATTAATTGTCATTATGGTTAACTTTTACATTCAGAATGATTAATTAATTAATTAATTAATTATGGAAATGAAAGAACAAAAGTCAACTCATGACAACTAGGTTGATAACAGAGTTCACCCATTGCTCAGGCTACGTCTTTGAATCCTACTCAAAGGTGGAATCAATCGATTATTGATGCAAAAATCACTTTGTACATCAGCTATCCCCAATAGGGGATCTCAATCTAGAGAAGAATATTTTGATGAACTCTAGCTTTGGCTTTATGGCAACTAGCTCTGGCTCTCGGCTCTCAACTCTTGGCTCTTTGGCTCTTTGGCTCTTGGCTATGGCTAATAAGCTTGTTTTTGAATGAATAAAAAATGAACCCTCACCCCTTTATATACTTGTTGGAGTACACAAATAGTGGGCTTGGATAATTATCCATTCCCACTTTAGGTGGGATTTAATATTATCCCCTTGTCATTTTAAATGGGGAGATAATTATCCCATTAAAATTTTTATGGGATTTAAATTATCCTCGTGTTTATCCCATATAAATGGGTATATATGCTTTTATTTTATCCTTTTATTTTTTTATTCCCATTGTGGTAATTACAAACTTTAGCCTTAGCCCATTTTATGTAGAAGGATGCATTTTATGTGAAAAATATTCCACATTTTAATATTTAAAAGTTTTAATCCAATTAATAGGATATATATTTTTTTAATTCTCCACCACATGTAAAAATATTATGTCACATGTCACATTGTCCTGTTGTCACGTGTCACATCTTCGTTGGTCCATTTTTTTACCACATCATCATTTTGACCAAGTTTGACCACAACTTTGACTGTCATAACTTTTGCATACGAATTATGTTTCATGAACCGTAAATTGTGTCAGAAAGCTCACGATGAGCTCTTCATAGTGGAACTTTAACTTACTTTAACCAGTTTGATTAGAACTTTTTCTAGCTGCACAAGGAACATATGAGCTCCATTTTCTACATTACATGCCATTGGAGAGATCTCAACAGGACCTACACAATGTTGAAAGTTTTGATTTGCTTTAGTACCTTTTTTTATTGACCTCCAGATCATCATGCATCAAGATGAAGTTGTCACTGTGCTCACAGATCTTATAAAACTTTTAAGTACACTATGCAATGAAGATATCTTGTAGAATATCACAAACCTCCTGCATAATATATTAGAGTGTGAATAACATGGGTAATAGAAGATGTAAAACTTGGTCTAGTATGTTAAAATGAAGAAGCCCTAGGATGTTGATGCCTATATTGACATTGAGGTTGTTGGTTATGATAATCTGAATGTTGTCTTTGATTTTGGCAGCACAGTCAATATGATTCCTAGGTCCACTTGGGAAACCATTGGATGACCATTATTGAGTTACATCCCAATAACTTTGAGTTTGGATAATTATGGAAAGGTTGAGCCTTTTGATAGATTATAAGATGTGGAGATCAAAGTTATGAAACTAAAACTATGTGGTGACTTTGAATTCATTGACATAAGAACCACAACACATTACCCTAGTCAACACTTTATTTACCAAGCTAACAATAACATTTAGTACTACATAGAGTTGAATAGGGAAGTAACTTTACCATGGTAAATAACTTCATCCATTAGTGGTGACTTAGAAACACACCTCTTCAATTGAGCCTAGGGTGATCACAAACTTTGACCAACACGAATGGTCTTTGCATATAATGGTAGCTTCATGTATACTATGTAACTGAGGACATAAATGAATTCATTATATGATTTTAAGTTCATATACCTACCATTATCTAGTGGGTTATCACTTTAAATTATGCCCTAAAAAGAGTTTTTGTGACATGGTTGGCAACTCGTTGAGACAAGTAGCTTGAGTGGGATGATACCTGCGAGCTCATGATCATTAGGTTTCAGCGACCATAGTTCATCTGCATTAAATGGCCATTTTTTCAAGAAGGTCAGTGTCCTAAAATTCATATACATAAATGTGTTAAAGTATAGAATGAGGAATGTGTGGCACCAAAGTACTAGATTCATATTTTCCACTACACACTTGCTCCATTACCAACATCATGGTATATATACCAAGAGCACAGAAGGGAAACCAAGCATTAGGCATAAGTGAAAAGTGAATTTATACAAACCTTTGTTTTTAAAGATGAAAATCATCTAATTCATAATGCACTAAAAAAACTCAAATACTTCTTATGCCATAGGTGCACAAAAGACTTAAGTACCACAACAAAATCCACTGCATAGAAGAACGTAGCTTCTGATCTTAATACAACATTATAAAAGTAAAAAGCTACTAAGAATGAATAAAAATATATGATGCAGCCATGTCACTACATACAAGATGAGGTAGAGGATAGTGAGGATTCTAATTTTGATGGTGATCTAGATTTGAATGATTTATTTGAGCCTGAGCGACTTGTAGAACCACTCAAGAAAATTGATGTAGAACCCATTGAATAAGATAAGTTGAGTAACATTTGAATTCCTTAATGAGAAGGGTAATGCAGGATACAGGAATCTATTGATGAAAAAAAAATTAAAATTTATAAATGACCTCTCAAAAATCATGTTGTAAACATCAGCACAAAGGATGTTCCAAAATTAGCAAACATCGATGACTATTGGATGAAAGTTGAAATCTATGAAGTTCTACAACTTCTGAGGGATTATCAAAATGACTTTCCCACAAAATTTTTAGAGTTCCAAGGTGTTAACCCATCTCTTAGTGATATGCATATTGAACTAAAGGAGTGTGCACAACCTACAAAGAAGCAGCCACACAAACTCAATTCAAATATGAAGCTGAAAGTAAATGTTGAATTGGATAGAATGTTGGATGAAGGAATCATGTATTTGGTAGAAAAGGCAAACTGGGTATTCCTCATAGTATTTGAACCCAAGAAAATAGTAAAAAGTTGAGTATGTGGGGATTACCACATTTTAAATGATGTCTATGTCAATGATCCATTCCCAATTCCTTTCACAGACAATGTTTTGGAGTCTATCATAGGACATGAAGTTTATTCTTTTACAGACGGTTTTAGTGGATATCATCAAATGCCAATCATAGAATAATATAGATCTAAAACAACATTTATAATGAAATGGGGTTCTTTTGCATACAAGGTCATGCCTTTTGGCCTTAAGAATGTACCTATAGTGTTTTCTCGTGTAGTGGTTACGGCATTCAAGGATTTCATTCATGACTTCCTAGAATTTTACCTTGATTATTGGGTAGTCTTCTCCTTATTCAAAGAACATTTATCTAAGTTGTTTTTAATGTTGAAATGATGCCAAATTCTATGCATCACTTTGAATTTGAAGAAATGTTCATTTTTTACACCCTTTTGTGTTTTGCTTGGACATTTATGTAGCAAAGGCATTATATTAGATCAGGCAAAAATCATAGTAATATTGAGTATACCTCAACCTGTTAGTTACATTGAAGTGCACTCTTTTCTTGGACATATAGGCTCCTATCACAAATTTAGCAAGGGCTATGCAACTATTTCATCTTCATTGGAATCCTTACTATGCAAGAATGCAAAGTTTGTCTAGACTTTTGAATGCCAAGTAACTTTCATCGATCTGAATCAAATATTGGTTACTATGCCCATACTTGGTTTTTTAGACTAGATAAATCCTTTTCATGTACATGTAGTTGCTTCAAGTATCATAGTTGGTATTGTGCTTGTGTATCCAGGAGATGGTGGACTCGACCATTCTATTAATTTTGCTAGTCAGAAAACATTTGATGCAAATAAAAACTACCCAACCATTGAGTGAGAAGCATTGGCCATCATATTTGCACTGAAAAAATTCTAAAATTAACTACTTACAACACAATTTGAGGTCCTTACTAATCATCAATCCCTGCGATACCTTGTCAATAAACCAATGCTAAGCGGATGCATTTCTTGATGGTTGATGTTGTTTCAAGAGTTTCAACTCTACATAAATGTAAATCTAATCAATGATAATTTTGATGGCTAACAGTTCGATTATTTAAGTGTTTCAAGCTTCTTAGTCTATTATCCCTTGTACAACATGTTATAATTCTATGCAGAAATCTTGTATGGTGCATTGTGTATGAGTTGGCTCTTTTGCATTCCACTAGATAAAGAGAATAATGGTTACTTAATCTTTTCCTTTGATTTGATCTTGGTGATGTTTTGATAAGCTTAACCCAACATTTCAAAAGTCAAAAAATCCATATTTTCATGAATATAAGGTGAGATTCCATTGATGTATTTTAGCACCTTATGTTACTCCATCAAGTCCTCATGCATATGCATGGTGTAGTCATGGAACCCATTGGTGTATAATTGAATGGATTGCTCTTTATGTAGGCACAACCATTGGAACTTGATATATCCATCATCATAGTGCCATAGAGAGTGATACACATCCTTCATAGTGTTGATAAATGACTTCCAAGTCTCAATGGGCTCATGTATTTCTCATGTTGTGTGCTAAAGGTTTCCCACCAGTGGGATACTGAAATAGACAACTTCAACACTTCAAATGTGATCTTCTTTATGTCAATGAAGTGATTTACCAAGAATTAGGCCTTTAGTTGTTGAATCCAACCATCTAATGTTGTCATTTTGATTTTTCCTTTGAATACTATAATTTCAAGATTGCCTTGCACTTTGAAATGGATTTATTACTGAAATGACAAATGCAAAAGCCACGCAGAAGGAGTGAATTGTGGATGAGTTCACAAAACTTTCCAAAGTGTTTATTATGATTCTCCTCTAGGGCACCTCAAATAAGTTTTTAGAATTTTGGTAATTTAGAGTTATAAGTGAATGTATACCAATTATTGTAATGAGATAGATGAGTTTGTAGGTAGGACCAAGGGGGTTATGAAAAATAGAAGCAATATGTAGTAGTATCATTAGATGGTATATTAGGCCTATGAAAAGTCTATCGCAAGAAAGGATGTGAAAAAACTAAGAGTGGAGTGGTAATAAAAGATAGATAACCATCCAAAGAAATTAGAGAGGCACCTTAGGGAATAAACCTAAGAGGGGAAACAAGGTAAAACCAAGATAAAAATCCAAAGGAACTAGAGAGGAACATTGGAGATCAAGTTTAAGAAGGAAACAAAGGTAAAAGAAATATAAGCATCTAAACAAACCATAGAGGAACCTTGGATACCAAAAATGAAACCTATAGATTAAAACCAAGAGGGGAAGCAAGGAACAATAAACAACCTAGGAAAAAAAAAAAGAACCCAGGGAAAGAAAGATAAAAACGTTCTAGGAAACCAAAGAGGAAACTTGAGGAATAAACCCAAGAAGGGAAGAAAGTAAAAAACATCCAAGGGTACCAAATAGTAACCTTATGGAATAAACCACATAGGGGAATAAAAATTAATAGACATATTGGGAAAACAAAATAGGAACCTAGGGGAATAAACCCAAGAGAGGAAAAAATAGTAAATGTTAAATATAAAAAAGTGGCAATGATATGAATATTATGACAAACATACAATAGATCACAATTATCTTGGAATATCACCACTTATCTCATCTACAAATACATGGATATTTTTTTGTATTTGTATCATGTTGTTTCCATGGTCTCCTTGACTTTATCAGATATCATTGCAAGTACTTTCTTTTAAATGGCCTCAATTGAGAAAGTAGGTGAAGTGTAAACGAGATTATAGTCTTGTGGTTGTGAATGATGTTTTTAGGGATATTTTTCAACCATTTTGTAGTACTATCTAATATGATTTTAGTAGGCTATACACTCATCTGTCAAGTTTTAAAATGAACTATTCTAATAATCTTATCATTCTTGGGGAAGTGTGAGGAAGTTGCCTAAGGTGAATGATCATATGAGTGATTAGAAGGACAAAGAGAATGAATCTATTGGTTTTTGAGTTGTTGATGACATTAGTATGCTCAAATTTTGGTTTTAAAATTTGTGGAAGTGTCGTATAACTCTCAAAAATGGCTTGGTTGAGAAGGTGGGTGAGTTTTCCCTCTCTGTGCCTCAAGAGTGTGCTCTTGTAAACTGATCTGATACCTAATATTCCTACAATTCTTCATTAGATTTAAAAGGGAATTATGCCATTAAAAATAGAGTGATTGATCATATGATGTTGAATTTCATAAATGGGATGTACAAGATGTTGATTTAACGGATGTTTCAATTAGGATAGTGTTGGAGGAAACTAACTCCATGGATGAGAATCTATCATAAGGGACCAAACGGTGTCTTTATTTATTAGATATGTTATTAATATTGATAATGTTATATGTTAATTCATATTCATTCTCATCAAAATAATAGGAAATATTAAACATGTTGATGTTTTGGTTAAATGTATTATGTTGTTTTCTTATTTCGAAGTATTTGTAGTATAGAATCTCAATGTGTTTTTCTTGGGCATAATAAAACAAGTATGGATGATCTATTGTGTATTAATTTCATAATTATGAGTGACTAGATCAAAATTGAGAGATTCAACCATGGTGTATGTATCCATTGGGGATTTCTTGTCAAAGGATGCCCTTGAATAGATTTTATCATTAGGCTTCTTGTGGGATTTGGGTCGTAAGATAAGATGTAATTGGTTGATTAAGGATTGAGGTAAGTTGGTAGTTCTCCTTTTAAGTTTGACATTATTAGGCTCATTGTCTTATTAAACTATGAGGTTTGGTGGAGTTATCTCAACTTCGAGATGACAAATATAGGCTCGAAGGGAGTCAATGGGAAATTTGAATTGTTGATATTTAATGAAATGTGCACAAAGAAATTCTTCAATGGTAGGAAGCTTATATACTCTTCTTTCTTGGAATTGTTTGAATTTCCAATAATTTGTGTCACCCTGGTGTTGGGAATTGAGGTGTCTCAACCTTGAGAAGTCAAGACACTATCCACAAGTTACTATTCACAAATCACTATTCATGAGTCACTATTCATGAGCTACTATTCATAGTCATTATTCACATGATGAGGAGGTGGTGGTGAGTTGTCAATGATGGTGTAGGTGATGTGGCAGGTGATATAGGTGATGATGTGGATTTTGGATGAGTTAGCATGGCCCATGGAGTAATCTACATGAGATAAAGCTGATGTGAATGGAGTGGGTCATCCCACTCCACTAAGGGACAAGTTGGTTGTCTTTAGTGATTCACATGTTTTAAATTTAGGTGAAAAATGACAAATGAGATATGGGGCACACTTCTTAGTTGGCCTCATGCTCTTGAGTGGGGTACAAGTCAGAAAGGTGAGTGGAGCACCAGGTTTGGAAGCATATGAAAGTGGAGGATGATTTTTCACAAGTAAAGAATCCACTTTTAACCTGTGTACAAGACAACAAAGCATGCCACTATTCATTAATAGTGAACCCACTAAGGGTGGCACATTTTTGCCTTGCTCATGAATTTTCTCCCTCATTCCTTTCTCCTTAACATTTGTAAATTATATAATTAATACATCTCTCCTTTGTAGAGTGTTGTATCTAGTGAGCTAAGTTAAGCTTTATAAGCTAAGCACGTTAGAGATTTATGCAAGGCACTGAATTTCTAAACTAGTTCTTCTCTGGTTGTATAATGGTGATGTTCCTATGAAGGCTTGCTCTACTAGTATGTTGTAACTATTGTTTGATTGTTAGTATTATATTGAGTTTCTTTGGATTGTGGGGTTTTTCTCCTGAAAGGGTTTTCCCCATGTAATCACTTGTTATGATATGTTGTTTTTTTTAGTTATATGTGTTTTATTATAATTCTATAACAAGTTCAAATTTGTTTGCATATTCTCCTCTCAAGATTTAGTGTAAGGAATTATTTCCCTTACCTTATATTGTTTTCAAGTGGTATCAAAGCCTGGCTAGTTTTGGTTCTAGTTGTGGGTTTGTTGGATTTTTTGAGCTAATCCAATTTTGAGTGGGAGTTTGTGCAAGAGATATTTGGAGTTATTTATTGTAGTAATTTTAAGATGGCAAGCACATTAGGAAGAATGGAGGTTGAAAAAAATTTAAGGAGCATTTTTGAGATGTGAAAGTTAAAAATGGAAGATCTATTGATTAATTGAGATATATGGGATGCCATTGATGAAAATGTTTAGAAACTTATAGATCCAACTAAAGCATCTAAGTACTATGTGATGGACCAGAAAGCCAAATGTCTCATCATATTGTTCTTGGCTAAATTTGTTCTAATTGATGTCCATAAAGAGACCACAAAAAATAAGTTGTGGAAGAAACTAGGTGAGATCTACCAAGCTAAATCTTTAGTGAATAAAATTTTATTGAGAAAGAAGTTTTATTCTTTGAGAATGGAAGAAGGTGGAAAATTTGTAGACCACCTAGAATCATTTAATATGTTGGTGGCTCAATTAGTATCAGAGGGTGTGAAAATGAATAAGGAATAGAGATGTCTAACTCATGCAATTCTCTTGTTATGGCTATTTGAAGTACTTATATAACCTTGAAATTTGAGGATGTTTTTTATTAAGTAAGCAGGAGAAGAGTGTCCTGAGCCCTATACATAGTCGCCCCATGGGAGAAAAAAATTAGATAAGATAGAAACAATGGACACACAACACTAAAACAATAGACAAACAAAAAGTAAAGTATCTAAACATAGAAAAGACTAGGGACTATCAGTCATCCCATACTTAGCTAGAAATTTAACAATTTCTTTGTAATCACCAAGACAATCCAATCCAACATTTTTAATCTTGTTGTCAAAGTCTTTTACCATAGCGAAGATTGATGTTGCGTGATTGAGGGCCTTGGTAGAATATTCAACCATAATCTTCCATTTTTTATGCATCTTATCGATCTTGGTCTTGATATCCTCGAGCTCTTCAGTTGTCCTGGTGCATAGTGAATAGTTACTTTCCTTCTTCTAACTTTGGACTCCCACAACATCATCATCCATCTCCTCTAAGTATGGTTCATTCATCTCAAGGAAATAACTCATTCCTTTTATCTCATGCTTTGAATTAGAGGGGATTTCATCACCATATTTACTTGAGGAATCTTCAAAGAAATTAAAATCATCAAACAAAACAATACCTTAGGGGTTAATGAAAGGGATCCCAACAATTTGACTGGATCTACGAATACCAGAACTACCCCCCTTACCATCCTCCATCAATTTAGGGCCCTGAGTCAAAGTCTTTCCAAAATCCACTACCCCACCACCACTATTGTCTTCAATCCCAATCCTAACCTTCTTAGGTTGAACATCGACCTCTTCTTCACTAGCCTTTCAGTTTCTCTTAATGGACACCTTCCCAGGTCTTTAACTGGTAGTGACAAACTTTCCACAAGGAGGCAAAGGGGAATGGGAATGGGAGTTAGAAGGAGGGGTCTTTGTTAAAATGTCAAAATCAATAGTACTAGGTCCCCCCAATCAAATTTTGGGGGTTTTGGGGGTCCCTAGGAATTTCTTACCTTTTTTTTTACCAAGAGGAGATAGGTTGGTCGACGTATCTTCCAGCAAGCTCACTTTAATTAGTTTAGGGGGGACACAAGGCTAGGTGGAAGCGATAGAGTCTCAGAATAAGGCCTTGATGGATTGGGATGGGGTGATAATCAAGGTTCTTGGCCCAATTTTCCTTAGCCAACTTGATCAAGTTCTCCAAGGAGGTAGTAGAAAGAAAGGAAAACTAATTTCCAACATATGTTTGAAATGATTAAGAAGAGAAAAATGGTATTGATAAAAAAACTTGTACCTGCCTTTAAGGGTGAAGTATTTCATTAACATGAGATAAATTTTTACCAACGAAGATGGCATCTTCTCCCTCTCGAAGCCCCCATGAAGTTTCTCAGCTACCTCACCTTCTTTGAATAAAATTACCATATTCTCCAAGTTCAGCACCTTGTTATGTTGATTGATCTTCTTGCCTTTTATGGGGAGCTTGATGGCTTGCCCTATTACTTCCTTTGAGACTTCAAAGTTGATACCACATATAGAAACCCTTTTGGAATCCTCTATCCAAGACTCTACACACTGGTGAGACAAATTCTCATCATGCCCAATCAGTGCTTTAAGGAAGGAGGCCAACTTTCCCTCCTGAATGATATGCCAGACCATAGGGTATTGGAAAAATTCCTCTGTAGAAGATGGCTCAATATTAACAATATCCCCACCCATGTTAGAGTCCTGAGAAAACCAATACTCATGAAATAGAATAATGTAAAGGCCAAAGTACCCAACCAAACTAATAAGTCTTTTTGGATCTATTCCAAGGATATAAGGCCACAAGGGGCCTAATATCCTCACTTTTTAATGATATGGAGATTTATATAACCTTTACCATGCATGAAATCAGTGTCGATTATACTCCATGACCACTATCTTGTGCAATCATGGGGATCATAATAGTCAAGGCATGTGAGGAAATAATTACTTGCTAACCAACTAGTTTTATAGATGTCACTCCCTTATATCATTCACCATCTCATTCTCCTAATCATCCAACTATCTATCCCATCATCTTGTCTATCAGCCACCTGTCTTTTCCTTCTCGCTTTAGGCCATACTATCATCTAGTTAGCAAGTCTCAATGTAAATAGCTTCCTCAGTTTCCAAATAGACCTATAATTTGACCAAAAATTTTACACAATCTCCACATGCCACTTAGGTGACTTTAGGTGATTATTAGACAAATTTAAATGGAATAAAGAGCTATGTATAATCCAAACGTAATATAAAAATAATACTTCTAGAAGTATAGTCCTAGCATTTAGAACAGTCCATACCATGATCATTTGAAATATTTCCTCTACTCAAAGGATGGCTTCCACCTCTAATAAAATTAAGAAAGATGGTGGCATTATCCCACAGAACTTGATCCACTTATGTGCTTCCATCTTTATTTAAAAGAATTTGTATCTCGTTGGGCAATGTGGACAAAGTTCTCCAACATCACCAACCATTAATGTTGCTCCCTAAATTAGCCATAACATCCATGACTGCATTACCCTCCCTATAAATATGGGTGACCTTGTGCTCCTCTATGGCATTAAGAAGCATCTGAATATATCCAACTATGTCCACCAACTTCCATCCTATGCCCGTTGAACCAAGGATAGCATTAACTATTATTTGAGAATCCCCCTCGATATGTAGCTTTTGAATATTCAATGAAATTGCAAGTCTGATAGCCCATAACATAGCTTGGGCTTCCACCTCATTGTTGTTTTTAATACCTATCCCCCTTGCATAGGTTGCAACCAACATGCTTGAGTCTGATCTGATAATGCCTCCTCCACTAGCCACTACTGGGTTTCCCTTAGCAGCCTCGTTGAAGTTGAGCTTGTGTCATCCTTCTTGAGGTAAGGACCATTTGGTATTAGCTCTAGCTATCTTTTTGGAATTATAAATTTGGAAGATGTTTGGATTGATATTCCATTGTTCCAGTAAATTATAGATTTTTGGGCCTGAAGGGTTGTCCACAGTTTTGAATTTGTTGGCATTAATATTTTCAGCCAGAAGCTTGGAGAATGATAGAAACACCTCCAAGGGATTTTTGTATTTTTCCCTGAATATTTTATTATTGTATTCTTTCCAAAAGCTTGAGGTAAGGTGAGGGGGAATTTACAGCCATAGCTCCTTTAGAACAGGGAAGGAAGGTCTAAAAGGGGGTTTCCAAATTTTGACCAAGTCCATCACCTTTTCATTAAATACCAAGTTCAAGTTTAGTCTCTATAATGTGAGACTCCAAACCTCTCAAGAAAAATTACAATGTAGCATGATGTGGGTGGACATTTATTCTTACTCTCCACAAAGAATTAATCTATTAGGTATTTGGAATCCTCTCTTTTTTAAATTATCAATGGTCAGGATTTTGTTGTGCATTAGAGTCCACCAGAAGAAATTAATTTTTGAGACAAGTTTGGGGAGCCAAACCTTCCCCCATAGTTTTTCTTCACCCTAGTCTACAATTAAACCATAATCACTCTTCATAGTGAATATTCCTTGTCATCCTTTTCCCATATCAATTGATCTTATTTAGGAAAAATGGATAGTCTAAATTCAGTCAACTCCCCTTGTAGTTGCATAGCAGACTTTAAGTTCTCTTGGCCATAGACACAGTCTAAAATATTCTTCCATTTCCTGGAGCCCTTATTCCTATTGATTTAATTAGCCACTTTATCACCAAGAAAACTTCTAGCTGTATCAGAAAGTCTATCATAATTCATGTCTTTGAGGGGTAGATCCTTCAACCATTTATCTTCCCAGAAGTTTACAATCCTGCCATCTCCAATCTTCCATTTACTACCTCTTTAAATGAGACTATGAGTTTTGAGGGTCCCATTCCATATTAATGAACCTTTAGGAAGACTATGAGCATTTATCATCTTGTAGCTATCCCTGTTAAGCTATTTAGCTTTCATGATTTCACTCCATTCCTTATTTCCTTGTATTAAGTTCCAGCCTGTTTTTGACATGAGGGCTTTATTCATTAGGTGAAAGTTGAGGATGTTGTAAGTTCTTTGCTTTCTAAATAAATGAGAAGGAAATTTTCTATCAGTGCCAAATAGGCCCTAAATGTTTAAGGAATATTTAAAAAAAGAGGCAAGAAGAACGAGAAGCATGAGAAGTCTAGATCCAAGTCTAAGGGGAGATCCAAATCTCCTAGAAAGTCCAAGGTGAGATGCTGGAATTGTGGCAAACATGGTCACTTCTAAACGGATTGTAAAAAAGAAAAAGAAGAATCATGATTCTGATTCTGAATTTGAGAAGGAAAATAGTGATGCATTCATTGCATCCTTGGAAACATGTGTAAGTAATGATGCATCGTTAATTGATTCAGGTGCATCTTTTCATATGACCTCTAATAGAAATTGATACTTTGTATAAACTTGATACATCCATAGTTGAGAGAAATAGTACTTATGTGAAGACGAAATATGAGACTACTATATTAGATAAAGAGGTAATTATTATTTGTTAATGTAGGCTTTTTTCCACCTAGTGGTTTTACCTACACATCTTTTTAGCTTACTTAGGTTAGTTAATTAAGTCATTGGGGGTTATTTACCTTTAAGTGGGTTATAATTTTGAGTTAGCATTTTACCTTTTTGGTGACCTAATCTACCCTCTATGTACTTTCTTTTTTCCTAAAGTGGCTAATGCAAATATTTCTTTTGTGAAAATTTCTTGTTTTTGGAGCTCTCATTTTGCCTCTACATGAATTTGACATTTATCATGTGGCCGTTATTCAGAGATCTTGGTGAAATCTATCATGGTACCATAGCTTTCCTAATAACCTCATGTGTTTGTCTCCTTTGATAAGATCCTCCTGCATTCACCTTGCTATTTTTTCATACTGTACGGCTACCATTTTTTACCTTAGAGGCATTTTCTAATAATTACCTCAAAACTCATGTCAAAAGGCCTTTGATGAAAAATCCATTTACATTTTTTTATGGGTTTTTTGAGATATAAAATGGGTTATTCTTAGTTTTTTTAGAAAGTTCACAGATTTTCCAAAAAAATTGATTTATTCTATTTGGTCGTTGTCTATACAGTCGAAGTAATCCAGCATGCAAACCCCAATTTACTCTTTGTAGACCAAATCGAGTTTATGAAGTGCTTCTACTTACTCGTTGACCAAATCAAGTTTTTGAAGTGTTTCTACTTACTCATCGACCAAATTAGGTTTCGGAAGTGCTTCTACTTAATCAGGTTTTCAGAGTGCTTCTACTTGGAAGTAATCAAGTTTCTCTAAGATGACAACTTATAAGTAATCAGGTTTCTCAACCTTGACTACTTACTCATAGACCATATCAGGTTTCTCAAGTGCTTCTACTTATAAGTAATCAGGCTTTTCTAGGGTGACAACTTATAAGTAATTGGGTTTCGCAAGCCCAATTACTTGCTCGCTAGACCCATTCATGGTTTCCAAGGTTGATTACTCATTACTTGTTTCATAATTTGTAGTTTTTTGAAACTCTGAAGTAAAACATCTTGAAGAACTTGAAATACATTGCGAAGAAGTAATCAAGTTTTCTAGCGTCAACTGCTTATAACTTTTTATAAGTTGAAGTAGTTTGAGAACCCAAAGTTGAAGCTATTCAGAGCAAGTAAGCGCATGACGTTCTATAAGCTGTCAAATTTTAGGTGAAAGGTAATGAATGAATAGACTTAAGTTGTTTCCTTTTTTGGATTTTTGGATGTGTGGAAAAATATTTCTATTTTTGGAAAGGGTCCAGGAATATGTTAAAGTAAGAACTTGTAAGTGCCATAACTTTTGATTGGTAACTCCTTTTCAAGTGTCATTTTCTTTAAAAGTGCTTTTTTTTTATGCTCTACACATTGGATCTATCATTGGGCCTTCTATATCTATTAAAAAAAAATCACATTTTTGTACACTTGTGAACACATTATCGGTTGTATCTGACGTTCCTTTTATTCCTTGTACTTATGCACCTACTGCTCAAAACACATTTTTTGTTGACTATGACATCTATACAAGCATGCTTGTATTTGAGACATTCAAGGGTGGTCATTTTTTTGATAAGTTCTAAGGGGGTACTTGTGTGTTTGTTGTGCATTCAGTCTTTCTTTTTTTTCAATCACTTCTTTACTTACTACAATACTTACTTCTGCATTATGGATTCATTATTAATAAGTCTACTTACACAATTTAATTATAATGAATGGAAACCTAAAATGGAAATTATCTTGCAATCTAAGGGTTACCATCAAATTATAATGGGCACTGAGACTGAACCTACTAATGTTGGAGAAAAAATAAATGGTTTAACCATTATGATAAAGTTCATGGACTACTGTGTTTTTCCATCTCCCTAGATCTACTCTTTCACATTGAAACTGCCAAAACACCTACTGAAGTGTGGGCCTTGCTCACCAAGCTCTTTGGAGTGTAGGATGTGATGAGAGGACATGAGCTAGAAAATAAGCTTATTAGATTGGGCCCAGATGACTTCAACATGCTTCAGGACTTCTTCACCAAGTTCAAACTTTTGAGATTGCAGTTGAAAGCATGTGGAATTGACAAGAAAGATGAACAACTTATTCTGTCAATACTTTCTAAACTAGGTCCTGAATATTTTATATTTATGTCTACTTTTCATGCCACTAAGAGTGCTCTTGACATTGCATGGAAGATGCCTTCTTTAGATACCTTTGTTATCGACCTCATTTGAGAGCAAGATAAGTTGATATAGATGGGTACAATGAAGTCATCTAAGTCTTATGCATTGCTTGCTAAAAAAGATAAGGCTTTTAACAATAGAGAGAGAAAATAGAGCAAGAAAAAAGATGAGAAGGGTGAAAATCTTTCCACCTACAAATCAAACAATGTGACCTCTTCTTCTAGTCATAAGCCTAAGAAATATTGGATCAAATTTGGGCATTTCTTAGGTAAGCATGATGAGAGTAAATGTTTAAAGAAACAAATTGACCACCTTACTAGCCTTCTTATTCAGAACAACATAGGTGTCCCAGCTTCTATCAAACCATCTTCATCAACCCATGAATCCACTAAGACAAATAAATCTGGTAGAGAAAAGGCAAACGAGAATAACAAGGGGAAACATAAGGGTAAAGACTTAGTTTCAATTGTGCCTCCAACTCCTCCTACATAGGTCATTAACTCTGGTGCTTCACATCACATGGCCTCTTCACAGATTAAGTTCAGTTCCTTGGAACCATGTCACATGTCCTCTATACAACTGGGTGACAACACTTCTAAAAAAGTTCTCGATAGAGGGTCTTTTGAAGTGAGTGGTGGAACATTCAATAATTTTCTAAGTGTGCCCTCACTCTTAACTAATCTCCTGTCGGTCAACCAAATCACTCACCTTGGTTTAGGCATGTGAGTTGAATTTACTCCAGATTCAATGTACATCAAAGAGTTGCATAGTGATATTATTTTAGTTGTGGGAGTAGTCAATCATCAGACTTGGCTATATAGCTTCTCACACTTTTCTCCTGACACTCCTTCAAATTCTTTAGATTCCTCTTCAGACTCTCATATACCTGATGACACTTCTGATCCTAAGCATTCTTTTGATATTGACAACTCTTCTTCTATAGATGACTACAGTAGTGAAGTGGACACACCTCCACCATCTCCTTGTCACCTTATAGATATTCAAGAGTTAGTTCTTGATCCACCTACCTCTGGTCTACTTCTGACATTACAAGATAATGGTCTACTAATCCAGGACACATCAGACATTAGGCAGTCTATTCCACATTTATAGAGAATTATGTAGACCTTCTTTGCCTCTGCTTCTATTGCACCATCTTGGCATAGAGCGATTGGGCCACCTACCTCATAGTATGTGGATCATTCCTTTCATTGGAATTACACCTTGATTGAAGATCTCTTAGGCACTTGGTGGACAAACTCATTGTTCCAAGGTATCACTGCATCTACTTTTGATTCATAGTCACTTTTGAGCATTCCTCTAGGGGACACTGAATGGCTACAGTCAATTATAGACCTTAGTGCAGATTTTTCACCCTCTTCTCTTCTTTGCTCTGTTTTAGGGGAGGAGTTTTGTTCCTATAGGATTTCTCCTTTACTCTAGTTTATGGGAGTTGCATTGTACTTGGGTACTTCATCAGGCCTCATTGTCAGGACCCAATTTTTATACCCACCTAAGCTACACTTTAGGGGGGGTATTAGTGTAGGCTTTTTCCCACCTAGTGGTTTTACCTACACGTCTTTTTAGCTTACTTATGTTAGTTAATTAAGTCATTAGGGTTCATTTACCTTTAAGTGGGTTATAATTTTGATTTAGGGTTTTACTTTTTTAGTGACCTAATCTCACCCTCTATGTACTTTATTTTTTCTTAAAGTGGCTAATGCAAACATTTCTTTTGTGGAATTTTCTTATTTTTGGAACTCTCATTTTGCCTCTACAAGAATTTGACATTTATCACATGGCTGCTATTCAGAGATCTTGGCAAAATATATCACTATTTATGCCGATGGTCATGGTTTCTTGGTACCTAAGGGTGCTTATTATATGGAGTTAGATTTTTTTGTAGAGAATACTATGTTATGGCACCAGAGACTTGGCCACATTGGAGAAAAAGGTCTTAGGGCCTTGAATAATAATAACCTTGTGTAAGTTTTGACTGGTTGCAATCTTAAATTTGATTTTTGTGAGCATTGTGTTTATGGTAAATAAAACCACATTCAGTTTTACTCAAGTTCTTATAAATATTATCGTGTATTAGATCTTATTCATTCTAATCTATTTGGTCCCACTAATGTTTCTTCGATTTCAAAATCTACATATTATTTTTCATTTATTTATGATTATAGTAGAAGGACATGGGTTTATTTTCTAAAGAGTAAATCTAAAGTTTTTAGTCATTTTAAAAAATTTAAAGCAATGGTCAAGTTACAAACTAGAAAGAAAATTAAGTGTTTGAGGACTGACAATGGTGATGAATTTTGCTCTAATGATTTTGACAAATTCTATAAAGATTATGGTATAAGTTGGGTGAATATTTTGTCACCAGCTAACTAATGGGCAAAATAGGTTGTTTCAACCACAACATAGGGACATTGGTTGGCCAAATGTGCAGGTTTACCACATCAAAAGGGGACAAATCTCTCCTCTCATCAAGGGGAGGTTTTCTATAAATATGAGGTGTTATATACTATATATATGCATAAAATAACACTCAGGGGTAGGATAACACCATCCATCTCTCTTTTTTTAGAGATGATGTTCACAGATAAAGGAGAAATCCTAGGTGATTACTAGAGGTACTTCTCTTTTTTCATAAGTAATACTCAGTCAATAGCCAGATTCTTTCTTGGGTAGTAAAAGTAACTGGAACAAGGTGTAATAACCAGCAGAATGAGGTGTAGCACAAAGTCTCCACCTCAACTGCCAAAGAGTGAAATATATGAAGAACAATGGGGGCACAAAGTCGTCCCAAGATCCTTTACACAAAAATAGAAAATAAACACACTAAAGACAATTGTGGCAGCACAAAGTCTCTCCATAGTCGGCTTCAGGACACCTTCCTGGTTACTTCCATTAGTCCTACTTATTTAATTAAATGGACAAGAACGCATTCAGGAAACAGACATAAGAACAACTTCCTCAACAACACAAGCGATTCCAACACAAAGTCTCAAAGGCCACTTACTTTCTCATTCAAATAAAGAAATATGATTAACAATCTGAGCTCAAGGTCTTAGGAAATGCCTTTCAATTTGGGCAGAGTTTCACTTCTATACTAGAGAGATCTCCTTTGCATAAAATAAGAGATTACAATAAATAGTAGCCGAGAAAGGCTTGGCACTTTTTTCATGGAATGGCCCATGCTGCCTTTAATGCTTTGAATGCATTTTTGGTTTTGTCAAAGAGGGCCATGCTGAAACAGGGTATCTGCCTTAACTATGGCATGTTGATTCATCTCAAATGTCTTCTCTTCAGCATGGGTTGTCTGGTCTTTCACCAAATATGTACATGGTTGTCCCCTCACTTTTATTCTAAGGGAGAAAAATAGGTTGCGCCTTTAATATTTGCAAACTCAAATATCTACTTGGTGGATTGTTCCACCTACTAGAAATAACTCCTATGTAGATATTTTTGGTCTTTCCCTCTTTCTACTGCAATTTGAGCTCTCAAGCTACTTTTTCCCCTTTTTAATGGCCTTTTCAGCTCCCTCTTTAGCTGGTCACTGAGTTTGTTTTTATGTTTAGTGCCACATTTGAAAATCAACAGATATTTCATTAACCTAAATTTGACATCTGTGGGGATGTCATTGGTTCATTGTTTCAACAGTTTGGGTGGCCTTCTTGGTTCTTTGATTCCATCACTTCTATGGTTCATTCACTTTCCTTTGCTTGGAGCTTTCTTTGAACCTTTGAACCCATTGAACCATCTTGGTTCAAGGTTCAATGGTTCATCCTCTTCCTTTGAAGCCTTTGTTTTCTCTAAGTCTCTCGAGCTTTGAAAGAGTATGTAGAAACAAGCTTGCAGAGTCCGTAGAAACTAATCCATAAAACTAAGCCTGTAGAGTCCATAGAAACCAACTTGCAGAGTCCATAAAAACTAACCTGTAGAGTCTGTAGAAACTAACCTATAGAGTCCATAGAAACTAGTCTATAGAACCAACCTGCAGAATTCGTAGAATCATTCATTTGGATATATATCTTTAGAACCTCCTGAAGGGAAGGTGTCCCTTCAAGCCTTTAGAAAGGTCCATTTCCTGGTCACTAAGAGTCCCTCGCAAGGGTACCTACCCTTCGAGGTCCTTTGGGCGGTCTTCTTCTTCAATTCCTTCAGACATTTTATCCGAAGAAAATCTCTCTTTTGCCTTAGCCACTTTCCATCGAGCCTTTGATCATTCCTTCAGACAAAATGTCTGAAGGAATTCCTTCAAACATTTTGTTCGAAGGATTTCCCTTGTAAAATTTGGCCGCAAAAAATCTTTTGAAAGATATCTCTTTGTTCCCTTTGGTTCACTACCCTCTGCAAGGGCACTTGGCCTTTGTTCACTACCCTTCGCAAGGGCACTTGGACTTTGGGCTTTGGGGGACTCCTTTGAACCTTCTGATTGAATTGACCGATTGAACTAACCAATGGTTCAATGGTTCAATCTTTTGTTTGACTCGTTTAATTGACCACTTGAACCAACTTCTTTGAACCAATCTCGTTGAACCTTTGAACTCATTGAACCTTTTTTGGTTCAAGGTTCAACAGTTCAATGATTCAATCTTTCTTCTTTTCTTTAAGTCTTTTGAAGCTATTAAACTTGCCGAAGTCGTTGAACTTTGAACTTTTTTTGAAACGCTTAACTCTTTGAGTCTGTCGATGTCGTTGAACCTTTGAACCTATTGAACCTTTGAAAGCAGGGTTCAATGGTTCAATCCTTTATTTGAAGCTTGTTGATGAACCTTTTGGTTGAACTGAGGTGTTGAACCAACCTTGAAATTGCCTAAGTGTTGAGAACTTGTTTCTTTAAGAGAGCTCGCTTGTTGAAGTCATTGAACCTGTTGAACCTGCTAGTTCCTTGGCTAAAAATGCTTTAATAATGGAGAATTCAAATACTTAGAATAATTTTTTGAGAAGAGAAAAGAGAATTTTGGCCTGTAGGACCAAAATAGTTCATATGTTGTCCCAAAAATGAGTGACAAATTTTGGGAACAATAGTTGGCTTCAGTTGGAAAACTTCCTTCAGTTAAAATTTTGAAACAACTAAGGGGAGTAGAAACCAGAATCTCCAGTGCCTTCAAGTATGCCATTGGGCTACAGAGTCATGCTAACCAAAAATAAAGGTGCCAAAAATGAAAATAAAAAGCACAAAATAGAACTAAAGACTTACAAATATACATATGTACATATAATCTTATTTGATACTTCAGGGATTGAAGTGCTTCAGATGCCACCCACTGTGAGCTAATGAAAATGGCATTCCATCTTAATAAACCATCCAGAAACCATTTTATCCCTAGAATCGGTGATGGGCGAGTGGAACTCTCCACCAAGAGTCACATTTTCTATGCACTCCTTTTGGTTCTCTCTTCTTGCCCCATGGCAAGACGTGGTTTCCAATTTGAAAACCATAAATCCTTACTCTCTTGGCAAAGAGTTTATTTTTTTGACTTTGGCACGTAGCAATATGGTCCATTACCATAATTTTTTGTTCTTTTGATTCTATCTAGCACATGATTTGATTGTCCCCCTCATATACCTGCCAATGGTTAGCTTTATTAGACACACTTAGTCGAAAGACCAGTTTGATAGTGTACCTATTATCTTTGAAATCTTGGTGATGAACCAAGAGGGTCATAGAGAGAGCCAATGAATCTGCATGATTATGAAGCTCTCTAGGCACTTCAGATATATTGAAAGCATCAAAACTTTCAAGGCAGTCCCATACCAGATTGTGATAATGGCACAATCTTTTATTTTTGGTTTGACACAGGTTCTTCTTCTGACAAACCACCAGTTTAGTAACTCCTTTGGCATGAAAGAGCTTGACACCTCTATCTTAGGCTACTTTAAATCCAAGCAGTAGAGATTCATACTCAGTAGTGTTGTTGGTGTTGCTAAACTACAACTTGTATGAAGAAGGAAAAATATCTCCTTGAGGAGATATCAACACAATCTCAGCTCCTGAACCGGTAGAGGAATTGCTGCCATCAAATTATAGGATCCAAACATCATCAAAAACTGATCTTCTATCAGATTTTTCTTCATTAGAGAGGGAAGATCCTTTTTCATCTATAATGCACCCTACCAATTCTTTTGATGTCTTGTTTGAATCAATTTTTGGATCGCCACCTACATGACTTTCATCTATTGTAACAGGAATGTCTTTAATAGACAAAAAATAATTACCCCTGCCTGAAGACTCAAACAAAATTTGGGCTTCAGGCGCTGATGTTTGAGTGACAACATATTTTGCCTCCTTTTCAGGGAGCAGCCTTTGCATGACACCTTTGATAGGGATCCTCACCTCGAACAGGTCTATGTTTAATTCACCATCAACGTCTTTGCAAAAATTTCTCCCAAGAAGAATTTTGTATGAGGCTGGGACGTCGGCCACCAGGATTGTCATCTTTATTCTCTTGTCTAGGAATGCTACAAATGCAAATTGGGCATCTTTGATTTGTCCCAACAGTGGCACTTGTTTATTCTCCATGGAGAAACATTTCCCAAATGTCTTGTTCAGTGTGAGACCAAGGGATTATGCTATTTTGATAGGCATGACATTGTCAGATGCCCTGAGTCTATGATGCAAGTGTTTAGCTGGTGTCCATTTATCAATATGGAAACATAAAATGGTTCTATTTTCCCAGGGGCAACAGGAGGAGTAATGACAAGATTATTCTGGGTGGATGTAGGAATCACCTTTGGAAAAACTGGTCCTACAAGGATGGTTTTATTCTTCACACATTCCACTAACTTATCCAACAACTCAGGGTTGGATTGCAAGAATTCAAATTCAGACATTTGAATTTTGGTTTTCTTTACATGGTCGACTATGTTGAATGTCTAAAATGAATTATGAACAGTGGAAGGGAGTTCATCCTTCTAGTTTTTAGGGGGGAGGATTGATCTGTGAGATTGAAGTTGAAGGTGCAAGAACGTTTGGGGTACTTACTTTTTTATCAATCACCGGGTCCTTTAGATGGAAAGATAGAGAAGTTCCTCGTTTGGCAATTGAAATTGCAGGTTGAGATCCTTCCCCTATTTTCCCTTATCAGCTTGTTGGGCTGATTGGTTCTGAGACCAGGTGAATACAGCGTATGATCCATCAAATGCTTCACCTTTACTTTTGGGTTCATCCTGGTAATTCAGGAAACCAACGTTAGAGTCGCTAGTTGATTCTTCTTGGTCTATTGAAAAGAGATCAGCGTCATTTTCTTGATCAAACTTAGGTTGGAAAGAGAAATCATGTTTTATTTCTAGATATCCAACTACTGAGTTGGCTAGTGCTGCTTCAATGGTAAGTTTCCCCTGTGAGGGAAGTAGACAATTTGGTTACCCTTGACTTTTGACAGCATTGCCTTGATATGACTGGTTCTAAAATATCCTCCTTGGCATATCTCAATAAGGAGGAGCAGACATACTTTGGGCCATTTGTCTTTTCAAGGTGAGTAATTTATTTGCCAGCTTCTGCACCATTGGATCAGTGGTGCCTGTAGATGGATATTCAGGAGATGAAGAATATTTACCTCTATTAGGATCTCTCCTTATCTCTCCTTACCTCAGTGGCCAAATCTTGAGCAACAGCAAGGTCTATGTGGCTAGCCCATCTCAGTAGAAAACTCACTTCAGGTAGCTGAGAATTGATGAAGAAGCATTTGAGATTCTCAGTTGTTGGCTGAGCAATTATAGGAATCTTGTTCCTCAGCTTGTCAAACTTTTTTATGAAATCCCTCATAGGATCATGAGGCTCCTTCATTTGTGTGAGCTGGACCAAAAGAGTTACCTCAGGGGCCTTGAGCTGCCATGATTTGATTATGGAAAGTGGGGATAACAAAACTGGGTGGAGTATGTATAGGCAAAGCTCTACTAAAAATAGAAAAAGAAGTTTTGAATTGTAGTGGTGACTTGGTATTGGTAGGAGGAAGATTCCTAGCTTGTTGAACTTGAAGTTGTGGAAGAAACAAATCAAAATTTCCCTACTGCACCAACTGAAAAATAGGGTCAACAACACCTTGGGCTCTTTGGCTTCTTGTATAGTGTGGACTTGCCAGATTGTAAAATAAAAATAGAAAAGAACTGGCCCTACTTTAGCTTGAAGCTTGAGGCTTCAAACTGTGCACTCTTCCCTAGCAGAGTCACCAAAAACTATTTGCATGGAGCTAGCAAAAAATTGACTTTTGAAATAAAATTCTCGATCTCCAGCATCTCTGGTTTTGTAGCTCAAATTATATAATGCAAATAGATAAGGCTATAATGATAATGGATAAGACACAAGTGATGTTTCAATCTAAAGCTTGAGGCTTCAAATTGCACAAAATTATTGTGTCTCTAGTGGAGAAAATGGATAAGGAAAAGAACTGAAACTGCTCATTCTTCCCCAGTGGAGTCACCAAAAACTGTTGGTGTGAAGTTGACAGTGTTCTTTTCTACTTCAGGTCGTTCCCCAGTGATATGAAATGCTTCAATTTGAATAGACTGGAAAAGGACTAGAACTGCTTGTCAATCCCCAACGAATAAAATGGATAAGGAAAACAATTGAAACTACTCATTCTTCCCCAATGGAGTCGCCAAAAACTGTTGGCATGAAGGTGGAGAAAAATGGTAATGGAAAAGGACTTGTAACAGCGAAGAAAATGGATAAGGAAAAGAATCGTAATGTGTTCATTCTTTCCCAGTGGATTCGATAAAAATTGTTGGGTGAATGTTTTGTCACCAGCTAACTGATGGGAAAATTAGGTTGTTTCAACCACAACATAGGGAGATTGGTTGGCCAAATGTGTAGGTTTACCACATCAAAAGGGGACAAATTGCTTCTCTCATCAAGGGGAGGTTCTCTATAAATATGAGGTGCTATATACTATATATATATATATATATATATATATATATATATATATATATATATATATATATGCATAAAATAACACTCAGGGGTAGGATAACACCATCCATCTCTCTTTTTTCAGAGATGATGTTCACAGACAAAGGAGAAATCCTAGGTGATTGTTGGAGGTACTTCTCCTTTTTTAGAAGTAATACTTAGTCAACAGCCAGATTACTTCTTGGGTAGTAAAAGTAACTGGAACAGGGCACAATAACCATCAGAATGAGGTGTAGCACAAAGTATCCACCTCAACTACCAAAGAGTGAAATATACGAAGGACAATGGGGGCACAAAGTCATCCCAAGATCCTTTACACAGAAATAGAAAATAAACACACTAAAGACAATTGTGGAAGCACAAAGTCTCTCCACAGTCGGCTTCAAGACACCTTCCTGGTTACTTCCACTAGTCCTACTTATTTAATTAAATGGACAAGAACGCATTCAAGAAATAGACAAAAGAACAATTTTATCAACAACACAAGCTATTCTAGCACAAAGTCTGAAAGGTCACTTGCTTTCTCATTCAAATAAAGAAATATGATTAATAATCTGAGCTCAAAGTCTCAAAAAATGCCTTTCAATTTGGGTAGAGTTTCACTTCTATATCAGAGAGATCTCCTTTGCATAAAATAAGAGATTACAATAAATAGCAACCAAGAAAGGCTTGACATTTTGTTTCATGGAACAGCCCATGCTGCCTTCAATGCCTTGAATGCATTTTCTTGGAACAAGGCATCTGCCTTAACTGTGGCATGTCGATTCATCTCAAATGTCTTATCCTCAGCATGGGTTATCTGGTATTTCACCAAATATGTACACGGTTATCCCCTCACTTTTATTTTAAGGGAGAAAAATAGGTTGCTCTTTTAATGTTTGCAAGCTCAAATATCTACTTGGTGGACTGTTCCACCTACTAGAAATAACTCCTACACAGATATTTTTGGTCTTTACCTCTTTCTACTACAATTTGAGCTCTTGGGCTATTTTTTCCCCTTTTTACTGGCCTTTTCAGCTCCCTCTTCAGCTGGTCATTGAGTTTGTTTTCAGGTTCAGCACCACATTTGAAAATCAACAGATATTTCATTACCCTGAATTTGACGTCCATGAGGATGTCATTAGTTCACTATTTCAATGGTTTGGGTGGCCTTCTCAGTTCCTTAATTACATCACTTCTCTGGTTCATTCACTTTCCTTTGCTTAGAGCTTTCTTTAAACCTTTGAACCCGTTGAACCATTTTGGTTCAAGGTTCAACGGTTCATCCTCTTCTATAGAAGCCTTTGTTTTCTCTAAGTCTCTCGAGCTTTGAAAGAGTCCATAGAAATAGGCCTACAGAGTCCGTAGAAACTAGTCCATAGAATTAATCCTGCAGAGTCCATAAAAACCAACCTGCAGATTCCATAGAAACTAACCTGCAAAGTCCATAGAAACTAACCTGCAGAGTCCGTAGAAACTAGGTCACAGAACCAACCTGCAGAGTCTGTAGAATCATTTCTTTAGCTTTATATCTTTGGAGCCTCCCAAAGGGAAGGTGTCCCTTCAGGCCTTTAGAAAGGTCCATTTCCTGGTCGCTAAGAGCCACCTGCAAGGGTACCTGCCCTTCGAGGTCCTTCAGGAGGTCTTCTTCTTCAATTCTTTCGAACAAAATGTTCAAAGGAAATCTCTCCTTTGCCTTAGATGCTTTTCGTCGGGCCTTTGATCATTCCTTCGAATAAAATGTCCGAAGGAATTCCTTTAGAAATTTTGTCTGAAGGATATCCCTTGTAAAGTTTGGTTGTGGAAAATCTTTTTGAAAGATATCTCTTTGTTCCCTTTGGTTCACTACCCTTCGCAAGGGCACTTGGCCTTTGTTCACTACCCTCCACAAGGGTACTTAGCCTTTGGGCTTTGGGGGAATCCTTTGAACTTTCTGATTAAACTGACCAATGGTTCAACAGTTCAACGGTTCAATTTTTTGTTTGACTCGTTCAATTGACCGCTTGAACCAACCGCTTTGAACCAATCTCATTGAGCCTTTGAACCTTTGAACCCATTGAACCTTTTTTGGTTCAAGGTTCAACAGTTCAATCTTTCTTCTTTTTGTTAAGTCTTTTGAAGCCGTTGAACTTGCCAAAGCAGTTGAAATTTGAACTTTTGCCAAAATGCTTAACTCTTTGAGTCTGTTGACATCGTTGAACCTTTGAACCCGTTGAACTTTGAAAGTGGGGTTCAATGGTTCAATGGTTCAATCCTTTGTTTGAAGCTTGCCGATGGACCTTTTGGTTGAACCGAAGCATTGAACCAACCTTAAAATTGCCTAAATGTTGGGAACTTGTTTCTTTGAGAGAGCTCGCCTATTGAAGCCATTGAACCTGTTGAACTTGCTAGTCCCTTAGTTGAAAAAGCTTGAATAATGGAGAATTTAAATACTCAAAACAATTTTTCAAGAAGGGAAAAGAGAATTTTGGCCTGCAGGACCAAAATAGTTCATATGTTATCCGAAAAATGAGTGATAGATTTTGGGAACAACAGTATACATAGACACAAGATAACTCCATATTCACCTCAGTAGAATGGAGTTGCATAAAGAATGAATAGGACAATAATGGAGAAGGCTAGGAGTATGCTTAGTGGTGATGGACTAGAACAAAGGTTTTGGGCCAAAGTTGTAACCCTTTCTTACTACCTAATCAATAAGTCTCTTACATCAACACTTGTTGATAAAATTCCTATAGAGGCATGGTCTAGACATAAGCCTTTATTAAAAAAAATGTAGAGTTTTTGGTTTTGAGGCATATGCACATGTGTCAAAGGAAAAATGAATAAAATTGGAGAACAAGGCTATGAAATGTATTTTCATCACTTCTTTTTTTCTATTTATTTTAGTTATTGTATGGCACAAAAAGCCTTATTTTATCTAAAAATAACACTTTTAAAATATAATACCATATGTGTTATGGCATAAGAAGGCTTTCTAATGCAGTTGATTATGATTTAGAGATTGAACAAATGGATGTGAAGATTGCTTTCATTCATGGTGATTTGGAGGAGGAAATTTATATGACATAGCAAGAGCACTACATGGTGAAAGGTAAAATAAATTTGGTTTTCAAGTTAAATAACTCCTTGTATGATCTCAAACAGAGTTCCAAGATGTGGTACCAAAAATTTAATACTTATGTATTAAGTTTTGGGTTTGAGTGATCTAAATCTGATCATTATGTTTATTATAAAATTGATGGTGATCATTTCCTAATTATTGCCTTACACGTTGATGATATATTGTTTGTTGGCAATGGAAAAGTTTTGATTTTAGAGCTTAAATCTCAAATATCAAAAAAACTGAGATGAAAGATCTTGGTGCTACAAGACACATTATTGGGATGGAGATTAGAAGAGATCAACATAACAAAAAGTTATGGCTTGGTTAGAATAAGTGTGTGAATTCAATATTACAAAGGTTTAACATGCAAGATTGTAGATCATTGTGTGTTCTTTTTTTTGGAATAACAATGACTAAGAGGGGGGTAAATCAGTGCCTTAAAACTTTTTCTCAATTCCTCCTTAGCATTCATGAACCATCACATCAACATATAGATCAAGCAATGCATAAACAATCACCCATACAAGCATGAAACAAGATTACACAAACAACACATCATATATGTGGGAAACACTCAAAGGGAAGAAAACCAATTGATACCTAAAAATAGACTATATTCCTATAATTTAAAATACCAGACTTTAGTGAAGCACTAACTCCATATGGATCACCAACCCCATCTAACTAGGCACCAACCCAACTAGGTTTTAGCAAGCATCAACTTTCAAGGAGGGTCAAGGCACAAACCCCCTAGATGACTAATCACCAATTTAGCCACATAATTTATTTGATCACCTTCAGAACACCTTTTTTATCAATCAACTGATGATGACCACCTTTTCAGCTCTTCACACTCGTATCCCTCTCAAACTACCTTCTAGGCCTCTTTGCTTAATTAGGTCCCTTCAAGATAGATTAGGTCATATGACCATGATATTCATATGAAGAAACACTTTCAGATCTTCATCTTAAATACTATACACTCTTATGATGGTCTACAAGACCTCCTTTTACTCAATAATGTGTTTATCATTCACATACTCTCTACTCATCCAAATAGGCCTAAAATTGCCTTATATATATATATATATATATATATATATATATATATATATATATATATATATATATATATATATATATATATATATATATATATATATATATATATATATATATATATATATATATATATATATATACACCATTCCTTTTTCATATGCCACTTAGTCAGCCAAACAACCTTAACCTCTTAGTTTATCCATGGAATATATCTTAGGACATCTCATAAACATGATTCAAATGAATATTGAGTCCCTTTTATTATATCATAACTCTATTAGACCTCATTTCAGTTTTAGGTCTCATGGAGACCTAATCCCATTAGGTCTACTTTAGGACACGTTACACTTTGCCTTCCTTGAAACACTTTCAAACTCCACACATGTTGAGAACATATCATATAATAATAACATATACCTATACTAATCTCATCTAGGTTCCATAACAATTTTTAGATCCAACCACCACTTGAAGCATGCCATTTGTATTGTTCATAATTAGGCCTTCTCATACACATAAAGTCTATCTTGAACTAATAAATATTAAACACAAATTAGATAAACAACCATGGAAATAAATCACATATACATAAACTAAATTATTTCATGGTCATCACCATATTATTTATACTTTACAACTTAGGCCAAAACGACTCAAACACTTCTCTGCAAATAGCCCATTTAGAACTACTAGAACACTCCAAAACCCAGTCATGAACAACTTGGTCTTCAACACCTGAAAAGGCACTTACCATGACTAATGATACTTTAAAAATATAATTTAACATCTATAAGCCACTCTATAATATAAAAAACCATAAGTTCTAATGTTCAATATTGGTCTTGCAGACCAATCTTTTGACTTCACTACACATAGTCAAACCAAAACCAGACAAGCCCTTTTGGCTTCAATATTTCAACCACTTTTACTTACTATCAAACCTTGTAAAAAGAATGGATAGGAAATAAAATTACAAATAAACAAAATAATGTGAATTATATAATTCAACTCAGGGCATGATCCTCAAACTCATCACTCCAACTTGCTTACCTAGAACAGCCAGTTTTCCTTAAAGCACAGTCAAGATGACTCAGACCTCCAACACCTGTGTAGACATCTTTAATGACTTATGATGTATGTAGATGATCCTATGAGATCATGAGAAAATTATTGGATAGAAATATATTATATTCAAATGAAAAATATTGGTCTTTCATACCAATATCATGACCTTATATCTCACTATCTCATCTGAATAAGACAAGTCAGCTTGTGAGCAAATTTGGACTATTATAGAAAATTCTTCAAAAACAAGACTCTATATGTGCATTTTCTCTCTCATATGAATAACCAACACCACCTAGAGATACCTAGGATAGTTGAATACATGATCCAATAGTTTGTCGTGTCATTTGAGACCATTTTGGATTGTTTTGAACAAGATCATTCACATCGGATCCTTGTTAGGGTTTTAGAGAGGTTTAACATAGGTTTTGGTGTTAACAATTGTTCATAAAGGATTTCCCCTTAAATCCAAAACCAATTCATATAGTTCTTATTTAGTACCTTTCCCCATATCTCCTTAATAGCTCAAGTTTCCATGTAGAGGTTACACATGTTAATGAACACCTAAAAGTCCTTATCGGGTTTGCATGCCTTCATTTTGTGTACTCGAGAGACCTCAAAACCAATTTCCATGATTTTTATTTAAAACCATGACCTAAAAATTTGTGAACATTCTTGAAAAAATATATCATATCTCTATCCATACTCACATATGCAAACTTGTCTTGAAAACTGGTCTTCATGCCTCATTAGGCTAGGCAGGGTCTAGGAGTGGTCTAGGTGCAGACTTGATATGAAGGTCCTACCCCTATAAGCTCATCCTAAGACTCTCATGCGTCTTTCATTTCCTCACATACATGTTAAATCAACCTCATAAAAACTTTCATTCCTTTATGCATCCATCTCACCAAACCATTGTTGGCCAAATTTGGCCCACATATAAAGCTCTTGCATGGTTTCATGGAATGAGTGGATCAAAAGGGTTTGAAATAGGTCTAAGATTAAAAAATAGAGGGAACCAAGAAGTTTATCATATTTTCTAAACATTCAATATCATGTACCAAGTTTCACAAACCTTAATAATTCATCAACACCTTGAGAGAATGATCAAAGGATGAATTATGCAAGTTTTTTAGCCAAACCATCTCCAAGACATCATGCAGGAGAAAACAGAGCAGATAACTTTTGAAATTTTTAACTTGCTCAAAAATACTTGTATGAACTATCAGATCATGCATAATTTTAGTTCTATAAGCTGAGAACATATTCAAAAAAAATCATGCCTTTGTGAGCTATTTGGCTCAAGTTACAAGCTTATAAAGTTGAACCTACATAGTAGGACATTCGTGCTAACGTCAAGTTTAAGCTCGATCAAAATAAATCCTTTTGAGCTTAAATTTTATGGTCACACAAACATCAATGATGGTCATGTAAACATCATTTTATGAGAATGAATATGACATTTTTAAGCTCATGAAATAGTCATTGGCTTTCAAATAGTGGGTCCGGATAGATCTAACGATCCTCGCTCGATTATACATCTTGATCCAATGGTGCGAGATGGGTCAAACATTCAAGGAAATTGAGAGATTGACACATGGAAAAAGTGCATGAGGTTGTAAACTAATAGGATCTTGAGGATTAATATAGAATTACCAATTAGTACAAGTGGGGACAGAGTTGACATTTCAAAGATAGATCTGAGGGCTCACATTCACATACCTAGCAAATCCAATAGAGCGAGGGAAAGGATGGAATAAGTGAGACCAATAAAATCCAAGGATAAAATATGTGGGTGCCAAGTGTCAATAGCACATTAGTTCAGGTAAAAGATCTAACAACATGAATTCAACCTATCAGAGAAGGATCAACAGGGTGAGCTGAGTCAAAAGGTCAATGATCTGAGTCATTTTTGATAGCCAATGAATAAAGGAACGAGCCAAGACATTTTTGACTAAGGTCGATGGAGTAGTTTGACTTAGGCAAATTAAATGAATGGACCAAAATTGGTAGAAAATACATGGAACTAAGCTCAAGCTTGACCCAAGTTAAACTAGGATAAACAATAAGGACCAAGCATTACCAATAGAGTTACATAGAGGTAAAATAGGTCTTTTTGACATAATACAAGACAATAGGGCAAAAATTTATTATTAAGGACCAAGCATCAATTAGAGTACCATCTATATGGACTATAGGAAAACCAATAATCTTAAATTGGTTTTCATCTATAGCTAATTCAGGTCTAGGTTTCAAAGTAGGAGCTAGTTTGTGTATTAAATGTAGAATCTCTCATCCTTCGACATAGTCATAAGCTCTCGACAAGCCACTACTCAAAGCAGATACAACATGGCTCGATCTGGATTCAAATATATGAGGATTTTATCCTTATACATAAGTAGCCACCTAAAATACACAAAGCCATGATTCTATCATATCCATGAGCATGAATTTTTGTCTTCAAGTGAGAGATGGCATGAAGGATTAAAGAAAATTTATTGTGTTGGGAACTACAGCTAGAGGCATTCAATGTGTCTTCAAAACCATTGGGTACTTTCTCACTCAATAACTCACAGGCAGTGTCCTAATTGATAAAAAAGGTGATAAGGCTTTCATTGGCTAAGAAGTAAAAGGTGGCAGCTCAGGTTTAATTAATGACCCAAGATAAAGTGTTCATTTTTTTATGGTGTGTTCCCACATCCTTTCTCTCTTCTCCCCTTCTCTTATATTATCCCATTCTCTTCTCCTTTGTAAAGGTTCTCAAATTTTAGATGTTTTCATCTTTCTGAGAGACAGGGATACTCTTTGGGATACTACAAAGTATGCTTAGCTTGATTAGGCTCGATGCTATCAAGCATTTGTAAGAACTACCTCTTAATGCAATATAAGACTTTCTTTGCCTATCTCTTGCCTTAGATCTGGTTTGGTGAGTTGTGCATGATGGCATTGTGTGAAGGAGAATCTTCCTCATCCATTATCCTCCTTTCTAACCTTGTTTAGGGAGTTTTCAATGTTATTTATAGGTCTGTATTATTTTTCTACTCTGAACCTCTTCTATGAAATACTTATGCAATTAGCTTGATCTTGAGGTTGTGTAAGCTAGTATTGTCTCCTGCAGATCTAGTATGGGTTCAATCTTATGGGAGTCTCCCTTTTAAATTTGGTGCATTACCTAGTTAACCTTTTTAGGATCCTTTACCCCCTTTATAACCATTTTATCCATGAAGCATTATCTTAGCATTAGATTAGATGATCATCAAAGAGGAATCGAACCTACTCTAAAGGTTCAACCCCAACATAGGTTACCCACAGCCTGGGGTTGTCCCAATATTATGACTTAATGGGAGAGAGCCTAAAGAACCCTCTCTAAGGGTACAATTAATGTCATAAAAGTTTTTGGCATGCCTAGTGGGAATAAGGTTTAAAAGAGTGGAAGGATTTTTGATGTTGTTCTTCTACATATCAGTGTTTAGAGGCATTCTATAAACATCAATGGCAACTTTGAGTATCTATCAGCTGGTTTGAGCAGTCCAAGTGCCTAATCATCATTATTTGGTATGTAAAATCAATTGTCTTTTGATCAAAATGTTTTTTCTCTACCTCAACATCTTTCATATCAAATTAGCAATGTTTATGGCTTCACCCCAAGTGGTTCTCAAGATTCAGTGCAACAACCTTTTCAGGTTCAAAGTGTCCTTAGTTTTTCCCCAGACCAATCCATTTCTAGTTGGAGGTAAATGCTCTCAGGCTATCAAAAGTACATGATAAGCCTTAATACACAGAGGGGAGATGGTCAAGATATCCCTGATCACATCATTCATGACATAAGAGGTGCATTAAAACTAATGAAAGAGAAATGGGCACCTATTGAGAGAGTAAAATAGAAAAACCTCTCAAGTGAGATGTTGGATGTAAGTGGTTACAATCAAGGCATTGAGAATGAGTTGAGTAACCTTGAAGAATGACAGGTCCCTTTCTATTGACCTTATGTAGCTTCATATGCACCACCTCATCCCTCATATAGTCCACCCATCCTTCCTCAAATAACTACTCTAAGTACCCCCCTTTTATGCTCTAAGTTCTTCATGTATTCCTCAGACTTTCCCTTCTTGGAATTCAATCCAAGCAAGCCTTCAAAGAAAAAATGAGACTGTTGTGAAATAGCCTATTGTTGATATCCAAGATCCCACTTATCTTCCTCAAGATTCCTATTGTACCTCATATCATCCCTCTTGTGTTCCTCATCTTCATGAGGCCATTGACCAACTTAAAGAGAGGCTTTTCAAAGAGAATATAGATAGATAGATCAAAGAGTTGGAGCTAAATATGAGGGAAGAGGAAGTGAGTCAAAATCAAGAAAAGAGAGTTTTTTCCTACACATTCCCCTCATGGAAATTGATTAGGGAAGGCATGCAAAAAAGAGAGGAGGTATTAGTGATGAAGGTCCAAGAACCAGTTCAAGAAAAAGAGGTTGTTCCCTATACTTTTCCCCTATGGAAGTCAATTCATAAAGGCTTTCAAAAAGAGGAGGTGTTAGTTGAGGCAGTCCAATAGGTAGTCTTGGAGGAGGAGTTAGTTATACCAAAATTAAATCAAGCAACATAGCTTAGCTCAATGAGCTTGGTGTACAAGAGTTTCAAGACTCTCTCTCCTTTCCTCCAGAGTATGAATATTTCCCATCTTGGATCCTCTCCTATAACCCTAACCATTTCATACCTTCTCTTATGAAACCACCCTCTCCCACACTCATTTAGGAAAAGAAGGTGGCCAAATCTTACACATTCCCCTCATGAAAACCAATCAAAGAGGGCACAAAGAAGGAAAGGGAGGTGTATCTTGAGGCAATCCAAGAACCAATCCTATTAGAGGAAGGATTAGTTGAGCAAGAAATGAATCAAGAAAATATAGCTCAACTCAATGAGCTTGGTGTACAAGAGTTTTGAGACTCACTCTCCTCAGTTCAAGAGCCACCTAAAAGAGCATTCAAAGTACCTAGTTGGAAGGATACCCTCCTAAGCTACAAGAAAGGTGAACTTATTCACCCTCCCACCATCTCCCTCATAAAGGAGGATCATGTTCTACAAAGGATAGAGAAGGAGCTTGCAGTCATAGGTGAACTTGAAGAGGATAATGCAAGTGACTATGATGAAGAGATCATAATAGGAAGCTCACTTTGTTCAAAAGGGGAAGAATCAAATTTGAACCAACCTTCTTGGCATGACTTTGATAATAATGAACTAGATCCCAGTGAGGATAATCCTCAAGTTAAAAATAAAGCAAATTCTGATTGGACTACTAAAGGTCCATTCTACAAAGATCAAAAAAAGGATTGGATTTAGGAACCAAAGGTTGGTTCAATTCAGGATGGGTTTTCAAATGGAGGTAGACCTGATGAATTGCAGTTGATGGAAGGGAAATCAGACCTTGAGCAAGCCAAAGGCATATTTTTGGGACTTAGATGTTCAAATCAACTTTCATTTGTAGTTGAGAAACAAGATGAAATCTTCAATGAGGTTGATGAGGAAGACATCCTGGGTGATCAATAAATGTAGCTAGATGAACCACCATCTTGTGTAATAGAGGAGAACCTTGAGGATAAACAGACCTTCACATATGAACATGTGATTCAGGAAGAAGATCCTAATCAACTCAAAACCAATTTGCATACACTAGCAAGTGAAAAGGAGTTGAAGGACTTGTTTAAGATCTTGGGAGCAAGCTATGTTCCTCTCTAAAGAGACTATGATTTGATTGTGCCCAAGGAGCATGATGATGGGTCAACAAAGTGAAAAATCTAGGTAAAATATGATTGCTCAATGTTTTTATTGACAAGAGGATGTCCTAACAAATACCTAGCTCATTTGGAAGATGACAAGGAGAAGCCATCATAGGTTGTGCTTAATTCAGAGCAAAAATTTGAGCCTCAAGAAGAACCACTCCAAGATGCTTGTATGTCCAAATCAATTAGATTGGGTGGGTAAGTTTATTTTTATTCTTTTCCTTGGAGAATTGTATTTTTAATATGTCCATTATCCACTCCTCTATATTTGGTTGGTTGCCCTCAAGCATATAAAGTATATTAGATTAGTGAGGAAGGGTAGTTATTTTGTATAATCGGTCAATGGTTTTGTATAGGGTCTATTCTGACTGGTTAGTTTAGGGTAGGTTTTATGATTTCCTCTAAGTGTCTTATGCACATTTCCTTTTTTTTTCTATTATTTTCTTTTGCAAAGTACCTTGGGCACTTTGTTTCTATTTTATTTTTTTGGTCCTTATTACTTCAAGATAGGTTCAGCTTAGTTGCTTAGAGGAGACTCCATGCCCAATGGACTAGTCAAGGCAACATAGTCTAGGTTCTCTTGCATAGACAAGCATGTAACCCTTGTGAATCACCAAAGATGTTGGGCAAATTTGGCCCACATATAAATCTCTTGAATGGTTTGTTGGAATGAGTGGATCAAAAGGGTTTGAAATAGGTCTAAGATTTCAAAATAGAGGGATCCAAGTAGGTTCTCATAGTTCCTGAGCATTAAAGAGCATGGAACAAGTTTCACAAATCTTAATAATCCATCAACACTTTGAGAGAATGATCAAAGGGTGAATTGTGTAAGTTTTTGAGTCTGACTGTCACCAAGACATCATGCAGAAGCATACATACCAGCTAACTTGTGGAATTTTTATCTTGCTCAAAAAGCCTCAAGTGAACCAATGGATCACATGAAATTGTAGTTCTACATGCCAAGAACATCCTCAAAAAATTTCATGCCCATGTGAGCTTTTTGGCTCAAGTTATAAGCTTCTAAAGTTGAACCTACATAGTAAGATGTTTGTGCTAATGTCAAGTTTAAGCTCAAGTAAAATAAATCATTTTGAGCTTAAATTTGATGGTCATGAAAACATAAATGATGGTAATGTGAATGTCATTTTATGGGAGTGAGGATTGTTTCAAAAATCAGCTCAACTCATTTTTGGAACAACCCCTTGCGAAACTTGTTTGTTTTGCCCTTTGTCTCTCTAAGTCTATTTTTCAGACGAGTTTTTCTCATTCTCGTATTGACTCTACTAACACCATTCAAAATTTATAATATCTTTTCATTACATTTTCCCCAAAATGTGAAAGTTGTTACGATTTCGATATGACCAAGGGAATAAGATTTACCTTTTTCAAAGTTAGTGTTTTTCTTCTATTTTCATGCACGAGCGGCAATTGTTGCCATCAGTGCATTTTTCCTACATCTGGACGTGCAGGAGCGGAAAAAAATTTCACCCCTACATTTTTCCTCTTTTACATGCAAGAGCGGCAAATTTTTCTACCCCTGCATGTCCCTTTATTTTTCCAGTGCAAGGGTGGCAAATTTTGCCACCCCTGCATTGCCTCAATTTTCATGTGCACCATTTATTGCTACACTCATCGAGTGGTTGGGGTCAATTTTTGCCCCATTTAATCCATTTTTCACCTCATTTTGATTCATTCCTTCCTCTCCTCCTCTTACCTTCTGCCTCTGGATGATCTAGCGAATGGGTAAAAAATGTTTTGGCAGATTTGAGCTCGCAGCATCCATGGTTTTCCATGTAGGTCTTGTATTTGGAATTTATTTATTTTCCTTTCCTTTTTAAGTGTTGTTTTTAGTTTTGTGTTTGATTTTCCTTTCTTTCCCTAGGGCCATCGACCCGCTTCCTCTTCTCCCACCAAGCTCTTTCCCTCCCCCGTCGGCCTTCCAGCATTCTCCTCGTGCTAGGTCGGCAATTTTCGCCACCCCCCTTCTCTCATGAATTTCTTGGTCTTTTCCAAGTGGTGGAAAACTTTCTGCCCTAACCTAAACCTTTCCTACCTACTTCCTGCATCGGTGGCAAAATTCACCGTCGATACAGGTTCGCACCTTTTTAGTTGCATCGACAGCAAAATTCACCATCGACGCAGGGTGAAAGTGCACAGACGGCTAATTTCTCCGCCCCTGCACTTCCCTAAAAAACATGCATGGGTGGAAAAATTTGCTACTCATGCCTTTTTTCTCCCCCCTTCATGCAAGGGCAGCAAAATTCACCGCCTGTGCATGCAAACCATTCCGCATGCTAGGGCAACGAATTTTGCCGCCCTTACTTTTTTCTCCCAATTTCTCCAACTCTGTAGAAATTTTCATCTTTTTTATTTTTTCACCTCCTCCCCTTTTTCCTCTTATTTTTTGACCCAGCCCTGTCAAGTGCCCTTCCTTGGTCATGATCACCCAACATGCAAATTTCCCAATTTGCCTAGTTTTCTCTAATTGCACGATCATGATTATCATTGTGATACCCCCTGAAGATTCTCGTTCATCGGCACCCACTTAATCAAGACTAGTTACAATGTCTGAAACTTCTCTGAAGAAGTCAAAGGCCATGAAGTACCAGTACCAGGGCATTTTTCTGATCACCTCGGTCACTTCTAATGTCGACGACATTAGAGACACTGAGATCGGCCACGTGGATATGGCCGAATTTGTAACCAAAACTAAGGCGACAAAATTGAGTTCAAAAATGAGAAGGATAATCGAAAGCAACATTCATCTAATTGCCTCTTTCTCAGTAGCAGCACATCACATGGAGTTCATCTTCTAGTGCGCCCAGTTCTATAATAGAGAGACCAGATCGATGTCAGATGCTAGCGACAACATGGTAATTCGACTGGACCCCAAATTTATTGATAAAGTCTTCATGTGCCCTCCTGCTACAAAAGTGTTGAGAATTGACTTTATCAAGGCACAAAGAGAGTATGATAAGGATCTTGAGAGGGTGAAGAAGGTAATGAATAACAGGTGGCTCAAGACTCCCCAGACCAATTTATCTAGATGGCCACATAATTTCTCGAGGAGTGATTTCATTAAAGAAGTTGGTGACTTGATTACTCTTCTCAGCAGAGTGCGAGGTCTATCATCTTCTTCACAATTCCATGAATAGATGTATTCCTTCATCAAGATAATCCTCCAAGGGAAGCAAGCCATCTTCTAGGGTGAGCAGATCAGCAACGATCTTCATGAGTAGTTGACCAAGGTACCTACTACTTCAAAGTTCTATATGACTTCATACCTCATGTACATAGCAGCCTCCATGTAAATCTTTCCAAGTTTGACAACTAAAGGAGACAGGAAAACCACCCCAGTCTACTCATATTACCCTTAGTTAACTCTGTAAAGATCAATCTGTCATTTTAGGAGGGTAAATGATGTCTTTTTCATGGTATTTTTGTGCCTTTTTGACCCTCAGCTTGAACAAAAGAGAGTATCTGATGAAGCCTGGACGGTCGTCAATGACTTTGGCTGCATGTTTCTAAAATTTTCCTCCTTTTGCTATCTCTAGGTTGGCTTTTTCCAAGGCTATCCCTATATGCTCCCCAGATTTCTTTCTGACAAGTTGGTCCTAATGGAGCTGTGTAGACAAATGGTTGTTGTACACACTAGGCAAATGGAACTGAAAAATTCAGGTTTTAGATTTCTAATTGAAATTAGGAGATACTCAATTTTAACTGTAGCCAAAGCAAAGGTCATGGAGACAGAAATGCAATTGGTTACCATGAAACAGTTCAAGAGAAGAGACAATTTTGACTATAGAGGTGTCAAAGATATGATCAGAAGAAAGACTTAGTTTCATGAGCCTATGATTGAAGACATCTGAGTAGACTTAAGAATAGTCGAAGAAATTAGGAGGATAGACTACAACAGGCTCACTCTAGAGCAGATCGAATATCTAGGGCTTGCAGATATTCCCTCTAATTTGGTCGATGATAAGAACATTATCAACAGTAGATACCTGGCCAAGAAGGTTGTTGACTCTCCACTTCCTCCAGTTTAGTGGTCCCAAAAAGAATTGACTTCTTTGAGGAAGAGATTCAAACCAATATTGGCTAACACCAATGATTGGTTAGCAGCCAAAGAGATCACGTTGAAGGAGTTCATTACAAGATCAGAGGCTGAATTCTAAGCAGAAACAAAGAAGAATGCAGAAAATAGGACCAAGAATAAAGGTGATGTTCCTTCTCCATCTAGGCCTCACAAGCCTAGAATCATCTTTGTGTCCAAGAAATCGAAGGTTGTTGAGGAGCCAAAATCAACAGCAAAGGAGGTTGGAGAACAAAGCACCCAAGAACAAATAGCTCAATAAATGGAGATAGATGACATGCCTTTAGAGCAGCAAAGAACTAAGCCTCTACCTTCCCAAGAAGGGGCACAACGACTTACAGGGGTTTCTCCTTCACCACCTCAATCTCCTGTGGCATCTCCTTCACCTCTTTCTCTTATCAGTGTTTCTTTTTTTGGAGCCGTCTCTCCTTCCAGATTCATGTTTGGTGATCCTCAAGGTGCTTCTGGAGATGTCCTTCGCTCCTCAGGTTCCATCCCTAGTGTCTCTTCTCTTTCTTTCAACATAGGAGAAAGCTCTGCCATTGACCAGTCAGTAGCCGATACGATTTCACCGGTTACTCCCACTGTGCCCGCTGTGACCACTAGCAATATAGACATTACCCCAGTGACACCAGCTGTAGGAACCATTGCCACAGTAAGTACTTCTTTTCTTCCCCCTTGGTTGTCATCTTTCACGCCCAAAAGGAAGAAACTAGCCATCTCTGCAGATGACTTTGATTTTGGCAAGATAGTGCCAGTGAAAGCTAAGGCCCCTAAGAGACCAAGGATCTTTTCAAAATTGGTTGAGAAAAAGAGGCACAAATTTTTAGAGATAGCTAAACCTCCGTAGGATGCAACCCTTGAGGGTTTTGACATGAGCAGCAATTCTATTTCTCGTGTTGAGCTAGGGAAAGTTACTCATGAAGGTGCGAAGAGCGATTTACAGTTTGCAATGGACATCATGGTCCGAAAATTTGACAAAGAAAAGAAGATGAAAGATTACTATAAGGCCAAGGTAGAGCAATTAACTGTAGTAGTAAAGAAATTCACCCTTGCCCCTGAAGCAGCAACTCCATAAGCCTTTTTCATAGACGACCCTGTTATTCAGAAAGCAGAGAAAACCTATATGAAAGGGAAAGTGCTAGAGGATTACATTGAAAATATGTGCACTCAGGGAATTTTCTTGCTTACAGAAGTTGTTGACAAGACAGACAAGATGAAGAAAGTGAGGACAGATTTAGAGGACCTCGTCTCTCTTATTTCTCAGGATATTGACATTACAGATAAATATCTTGGCAAGTGGATAGAGATGAAGGATCTGAAGAAACACACCTTGATATCCATCGGTGTCATTGCCAGCAAAAAAATTTATGTTGAGATCAAGGAATCACTGATATACAAGATTCAGGTACTCAAAGAGCTGATTGAAGATCTCAAGTCTTCCAAGGATGCTAGCAAGAAAAGCGATACAAGCCTGCTGAATAGACTGGAAGAATTACCTTGTGACCTCACCTCCAGAGATAATCGATTTCTCTCAGCAGAAGAGATGATTCAAGAATTCAAAGGTATGGTCTAGAGATATTTCAAAGAGAAAGTGTTCTCAATGACTTCTATGGATAACATCTTAGATACTCAGTTAACACTAGATAATCTAAGATCCAGGTTAACTAGTCATGCCAAGGCAATCACAGCATTGAAGGACGCTACAATCAGGGCCAAAGTGATCTTCAAGAACACCATTGCACCAGACAATATAGGAATTCAGGCATCTATCGCCATATATGATGCTTATCTGAAGAAGTCCGGTGACAAGAGCTGAACTATTTCTCCCTTTCTCTCTTCTTCCTCTCTTCTCATGCACTTTTGTCATGTAAAAGTGCATGCAATTTTGTAATATGTAATTACATGTAAAAAATCCAGAAAAATATCTCAAAGTCAAAGATGACTCATCTTTGACTAAGATATTTTTGTATTTTACTCTTTTTTGAATTTTGAAAGTTTCTCCCTATATATAGAGGGGACCTCTTTTGTAAAAGTATCTCTGGATAATTGAGAGTAAAAACTCTACTGAAATTGAGACACTTCTTGAGACTGTGTTCAACTTGTAAATCATATTTTATTGAATGAATGAGAAACAAGTTTATTTCAAACTTTGTGTTGATGTAATTTGTGTTATTTAAGAAATAGTTCTTATGTCCTCTTTCTTGATAATCTCTTATCTATTCAATTTAATAAGCAAAGTGTGTGTGTTGACATTATTTGAAGACATTTTTAAAAGGTAAAAGAAAGACTTTGAGCCACTTTTATCTTGGTGATCTTTTTATTCATTATATTTTTAGGTAAAGACTTTGTGCTTTGTTTCACTCTATGGTTACATATATTCTAAATCAGTGAAGGAGACAACGGAAGACTTTGTGCTTACATAGGTTTCCTTGTAGACTTTGTTACCTACTTCAAGAGATTTTTTACTCTAAGCTGGATACCATTCCTGAAAGAAGAGGAATGTTTTTAGCCAACGACCAAGATTTTTCTCTCTTGTTCCTTGGACATCATCTCTGAAAAAAGAGAAGTGGATGCTGTTATACTACCCCGAGTATTATTTTCTGCTTACTTATATATACATATAGCATATAAATATTCATAGGGAACCTCCCCTTGATGAGAGGAGAGATTTATCTCGTTTAGATGTGGTAAACCCACACTTTTTCTAGCATAAATCTCTTTTTGATGTGGTTGATATACCCATTTTGTCATCAGTTAGTTGACAACAAAATATTCACCCGACAACTTTTTGGCGACTCCGCTAGGGATACAAACGTGCATTTTGAAGCCTCAAGCTTCAACTTGAAGTAGTTTCGATCCTTTTTTCATTTGACACTCTGGCAGATCCACCGTACACATGAGGCCAGAGAGTTCAGGGTATTGTTGATCCTATATTTGAGCTGGTGTAGCAAAATAATTTTGAGATTTCTCCTTCATCATCTCATCTTTAGTGAACGAGGAGCTTCCCTCCTACCAACACCATATCTCCCATACCTGGTGAAGCTTCTAGCCTCAATACTGGTAAGGCTTTGTCTTTATTGACCCCACCAAGATTTGTTATCCCACCATTTAGTCATCCTATCATAATGGCTCAAGATCCATGGGACAATTCTTTTGGTCCTTTTAATTTGACCCCACCCTTGCATGAACTACCTCATAGTTCTAGGGAAAAAAATTCTAAATTTTTTGGTGACGGGAAGGTTCATCCCGATGAGCATATTGCCACCTTCTCTATAGCATGCGGTGTAATCAGTGTGAAATTTGAAGATGTAGCAGTGAGATTTTTTGTAAAAACTCTGCAAGGTGTTGTTGTGGATTGGTTCTACCACCTTCAAGCTCGAACTATAACTGACTAGAATACACTAAAGTCTAAATTTAAAGCTATATTTAAACTTGATGAAGATGCACATGCCTTGTTAGTGCAGTTGACACAGATGAAAAATGAATCCCAGGAACCCATGAGGGATTTCATATCCAAATTCAATAAGTTAAGGAACTAGATTCCAACCGTCGCTTAGCCCACGCCAGAGAATTTTAAGTGTTTTTTTATCAACTCACAACTTCACGAAGTAAGTTTCCTAGTTGAGGTGAGTTGGCCCTATGAATCTTGCATTGGCTCAAAATTTGGCTATTGAGATTGAGAATGATCTTATCCTAGTAGGTAAGATCAAAAAAGACTCCAGTAAAAATAGATTCTCATCATTTGCTGAAAGCTTTTCTACAGGCACTACAGATCTTATGGTGCAAAAATTAACAAATGAACTGATAGCTTTAAAGAGATAAATGGCCCAAAGTATGTATGTTTCCATCTATCAAGATATGTCAAGAAGAATGTTCCAAAATTAGCCATATCAGGGCAATGCTGCCTGAAACTAAGGGCAACCAAATCACCTGCCTCCCCCTCCAAGAAAAGTGGCCATTGAAAGTAGCACCTGCGAATTCAGCAGTCGGTTACCTAAAGGCTGAACATGACTTTTCGCTCTAACCTGAGTTAGACCAACAAGATGATGTTAATCTCTTCAAAAAGTAGGAAGAAGAATTAGTTGGTGACTCTAATATTAGTTTCTTGGATTACCAGGACGAAGCTGGAAGTAAAGGAGAAGGGTTAGATGGATCTTATGTTATTTTTACCAGATCTCAAAATCAGTCAGCTCCATAAGTTGACAAAGGAAAAGTAGAAGAATAACCTCGGCCAATGTTTTTCATCGCTAAAAGAGGGACTCCATTGCCTCCTCAATCAAAAGATTAGGTAATTCACAAAAAGGTAAGTACCTCCGACCGCCCCATATCTTAAACCTCTGTTGCTCAGACCAGTGCCACACCCACTAAAGACCTAGATGATGGACCCTCCTCCTCTGTCTCGAATTCTTTTCAATTATTTGATATAATTGATCACGCCAGAAAGACTAAGATCTAAATGACAAAAATTGAGTATTTAAGAGCTAACCCTGAACAATTTGATAGGTTGGCAGAATATGTGAAATTTAAGTCCGTCTCCACAAGACAAGATTCTTCAAAGGCCGTTCATGGTCCCCCCAAGGATAAATCCACCCAAAATAATCTTGTCGTGACTCCTCCTGTTGCTCTTAGGAAAATAGAGCCTTTTTATGTTTCTCTGCTTATAAATGGTTACAAATTGAGTAATTGCATAATAGACTCTGGCGTCTCAGATAATGTTGTGCCCGCCAAGGTGGCAAATTCCCTTGGTCTAACTTTGACCAAAACTTTTGGGAGGTTTTTTTCTATGGAAAACAAACAAGTCCCACTCTTTGGTCAGATAAAAGATGCCCAATTTGCTTTCGCAGCTTTTCCAGAAAAGAGGATAAAAATGATGGTTCTAGTGGCCGATGTTTCAACCTCTTACGGCATCCTGCTTGGGCAAAATTTTTGCAAAGATGTTGGAGGTGAGCTAAGCATGGACTTGTCGGAGGTGAGGATCCCAATTCAAGGTGTTATGAAGAAATTGCTTCCTGAAAAAGAGGCAAGATATGTAGTCACCCGATCATCAACACCAGAGGCTCAAATTTTGTTTGAGTCTTCTGGCATGGGCAACTACTTCCTATTTACGGACGAGATCCACGAGGCATCTGACAAAACTCCTATAGGTGACAACTTGGAAATGTATTCAGCTGACACAGTGGGAGAATTGGCAAAGCGAAATGAACACATGGAAGAACCTCTTCCCCCAAATGAAGAAGTTTTCAAAGGAAAAGCAGTGTCTAGCGAGGTATAGATCTTAAAATTTGATGGCAGCTGCTCTTCTACCAGTTCAAGAGCCAGAGTTTTATTGGTATCTCCTCAAGAAGATATTATTCCTTTATCCTACAATTTATAGTTTAATAACACCAACAACACAGCTGAGTATGAATCCCTATTACTTGGATTATAGGTTGTTAGAGAAAAGAGCATTAAACTACTACATGCTAAAGGGGACGTCGAATTGGTGGTTTGCCAGGTAAGAAACCTCTATCAAACCAAGAATGAAAGATTACGCCACTATCGCAATCTTGTCTGGGACTAAATTAAAAATTTTGATGCTTTCAACATCTCTGCCATTTTAAGAGAATTCAATAACTAGGCGGATGCATTGGTTGTTTCTGCTACTCTCTTGGTTCCCTACCTAGATTTGAAAGGAGATAAGTACATTATTAAATTGATCTTTTGGCCAAGTGTATCTAATAATGCCAACCATTGGCAAGTATTCAACAATGACGATCAAATCATTGCTTTTTTGGAGCAAAGGGACAACTTGGAACAACTACATTTTGACGGCAGTAAATTTTGAGAATGTGTAGTAACTTTTGAATCAAATGCGAACATAGATGAAGATTTTCTACAGCTTAAAGGAAATAAGATTCTTAAAGGCCTGGTTTCCCTAGAGAAATTGTTTGATAACCATGACAGGTTCATCAAACAATAGCAAACAGATTCAAACTCCTCTCAGAATTTTGATCAAGTAAACCTGGGAACCAAGGTAGATCCTAAGATGGTGAACATTGAGAAATGTTGCACTCCCGAGGAGAGATTCAAGCTTGCTAATCTACTCTACCAATATATATAGATATCTTAGCTTATTCTTATGATGACCTGAAATCACTCAGGCCTGATGACATTTGCCACGACATTCTTCTTAAGGCAAACTCCGTGCCTTACAAGCAAAAGTCCAGGCAATATAATCCAAAAATCTCAAGTATCATTTTAGCTGAGATACAAAATATGCTTGATTCCTAGATAATTTTCTCAATCCATCACTCCACATGGATTGCCAACATAGTGCCTGTCAAAAAGAATGGTGAAATTTGAATCTACGTAGATTTTAGAAACTTGAATCAGCTATCTCTAAAAGATAAATATCCTCTCCCTATCATGGATCAAGTGCTGCAGATGGTAACAAGTTTAGAGATGTTATCAATGTTAGATGCTTTCTCAGGATATAATCAGATTGAAGTTAGAAAAGTAGATCAACATAAAACTACCTTCACCACACATTGGGGCACCTTCGCCTATCAAAGAATGCGTTTCGGTCTGATAAATGTAGGTGCCACATTTCCAAGAGCAATAGACCTCGCTTTCAAGGATGAAATAAGTAAGTTCATTGTAGTATACTTGGATGATTTGATGGTATTTTCAAAGCATTGTTCTGACCATGTCCACTATTTACAAAGAATACTGAAACGTTGTCGTTAGAACGGTATTTCTCTAAATCCCAAAAAATCTATCTTTGAGGTGACTGAAGGGGAACTTCTCAGACACATTGTGTTTCGAGAAGGTATTAAAATTGATTCAGAAAGAGTCACATCCATCCAAGAACTAACTCTGCCTACCAGTAAAATTGCGGTTGACTCTTTCTTCGAAAAGGTGAATTTTCTTCGAAGATTCATTCGAGTTCACTGAGAAAACTCACCACATCGTCAATATGATGAAAGATAACGCTACCTTCAGGTGGACTGCAAAGGGCAAATCAGCATTCAAAGACATCAAAGAAGCAATAGCTCACGTACCAATCTTGGTTTGTTTGGGCTACACCAAAAACTTCAAAATATATATTTATGCTTTCAAGCATACACTATCAGCTATTTTAGTTCAACATAACCAAGAAGGCATAGAATCCCCTATTTCTTTCATGAGTTGTCCACTTAAGGATCATGAACTAAAATATTCCAACATGGATAAGCATGAATATGCGGTGGTCAAAGCAGTCAAACATTTCATATTTTATATCCTGAACTCGCACACTGAGGTTCTGGTGCCTGATACAACAGTGAAGTCCATTTTGACTCAACATGAGTTTGGTACGAAGAGGGGTAATTAGATTGTCAAGAGTCAAGAGTTTGATCTAGACATCAAACCTATCAAACTTGTGTGGGAAAAGGGTCTTTGTCATTTGATTGCCAACAACATTCTTAAGGGAGTAAAAAATGAAGAAATAGAGATCGAAGGCATACCCACGGTCCTCTTTGTTGCCACTACTGATGAGTGGTATTCTGACATTGCCCATTTTCTAACTTATGGTGAGTTCCCCGTTCATCTCTCTTCAAAAGAAAAATAGAATGTTAAACTAAAGGTTGTTAGCTATGTTTTGTGAGATAATGGTCTGTACAAAAGGAACCTAGATAGGGCATTTCTTTATTGTGTCGATAGGATACAACAAGATAAACTCTTGGAGTCTTTCCACAATCTGGCCTGTGGAGGATTTTTTTTGCACCAATAACAGCACACAAGATTTTGCAAGCAAGGTACTATTGGCCTATGCTATTTCAAGATGCCTACAAATGGGTGTGTAGATGTGAATTATGTCAATAGTTCGTTGGAAAGCCTAAACTGGCTGCATTGCCTCTCAAGCTAGTAATAATCGAAGAGCCTTTTCAACAATGGCGTATTGACTTCATTGGCATAGTTAACCTATCTTCAAGTGTTGTACATGATTATGTCCTCACGGCAACTGATTACTTTACCAAATGGGTATAGGCCATCCCAACCAAGCACACTACGTCTGAAGTGGTTTGCAGGTTTCTTAAGGAAAATATCATTTCCCGTTTTGAGGTCCCACTCAAAATTATAACAGATAATGCAGCTTATTTTTCTTTGCATAAAATTACTCAATTCTATTTTTATTATGGGATTACCCTATCCCACACTTCAATTTATTTTTCACAAGGAAATGGCCAAGCAGAATCGAGCAATAAGAACCTGGTCACTATTATCAAGAAAATGGTAGATGATAATTAGAGAACTTGGCACAAGGCACTATTTGATGCTTTATGGGCGGATAGGATTACACCCAAGAGGGCCATAGGTATGTCGCCTTTCCAACTTCTATACGGCTTGAATGCGGAGATACCCATCACTCTAGAACTATCAGCACTCAGGTTAGCCAAAGCAATCGAAGATTCAACCTTCGAAAGTTTGATCGATAAAAAAATAATGTGTCTAACCAAACTGAATGAGCAGTGAACCATGGTGGTGGACCAGATTATGGTGCATCAAAATTAGGTGAAGAAACTTTTTGATAAAAAGGCTAAAGTCTGTGATTTTCAAATCAGAGATCAAGTCTTGTTATGGGACAAGAGGAGAGAACCGAAGGGAATGCACGGCAAATTTGACTCTTTATGGAGGGGTCTGTTCACCATTCGACAGCTCTGCAGTGATAATAACTTCTTGCTGGAGTATCAGGATGGAACGTCATTTGCATTACTCCACAGTGGGCAACATCTTAAGCTTTTTAATCTTTGAAGTTTGGATGGATCCACTTGTATATTTGTATAGTTTTTACATTTTGTTTATTTTTTTTTCATTTTTTGCTTGACTCCGTAGCCCAATGGCTTGGATGAAGGCACTTAAAGACTGGTTGCTGCTCCCATTGATCGATTCGATCAAATAGAAGTTCCCCAATAGGAGCCAACTATTGTTTCCAAAATTAGCTCAGCTCATTTTTGGAACAACTCCCTGCGAAACTTGTCCATTTCGCCCTTTGTCTCTCTAAGTCCATTTTTGAAACAGGTTTTTCTCATTCTCGTATTGACTCTACTAACACCGTTTGAAATTCATAACATCTTTTCATTACATTTTCCTCAAAATGTGAAAGTTGTTACAGTTTTGATGCGACCAGGGGACCAAGATTTGGCTTTTTCAGAGTTAGTATTTTTTTTGTTTTCGTGCACAGGCAACAATTTTTATCGTCAGTGTATTTTTCCTACATCTGGACGTGCAAAAGTGACAAAATTTTCCACCCCTACATTTTTCCTTTTTTACATGCAGGCACAGCAAATTTTGCCGCCCCTGCATGTCCTTTTATTTTTCGAGTGCAAGGGCGGCAAATTTTGTCACCCCTACATTGCCTCGATTTTTGCATGTGACATTTATTACCGCACACACCGAGTGGTTGGGGTCAATTTTTGCCCCATTTAATCTATTTTTCACCTCATTTTGATTCATTATTTCCTTTCCTCTTCTTGCCTTCTACCTGTGGACGATCCAGCGAATGGGTAAAAAAGCATTTTAGCAAATTTGAGCTCACAACACGCATGGATTTCTAGGTATGTCTTGTATTTGGCATTTATTTCTTTTTCTTTCCTTTTTAAGTATTGTTCTTAGTTTTGTGTTTGGTTTTCCTTTCTTCCCCTAGGGTCGTCAGCCTGCTTCCTCTTCTCCTCCCGTTGAGCTCTTTCCCTCCCCCGTCGGCTTTCCAGCATTCTCCTCATGCTAGGGCAATGATTTTTGCCACCCCCTTCTCTCACAAATTTCTTGGTCTTTCCCAAGTGGCAAAAAATGTGCCACCCTAACCTAAACCTTGCCTACCTGCTTCCTACATTAGCAGTGAAATTCACCACCGATACAGGTTCGCACCTTTTTAGTTACATCGGCGGTGAAATTTGCCGCTGACGCAGGGTGAAAGTGCACGAGTGGCTAATTTTTCTACCCCTGCACTTCCCTAGGAAACATGCACGGGTGGCAAAATTCACCGCTCATACCTTTTTTCTCCCCCCTTCATGCAAAGGCGGCAAAATTCATTGCCCGTGCATGCAAACCATTCTGCATGCTAGGGCGGCGAATTTTGCCGCCCTTACTTTTTTCTCCCAATTTCTCCAACTCTAGAGAAATTTTCATATTTTTCATTTTTTCACCTCCTCCCCTTTTTTCTCTCATTTTTCTTCCCATTTTCTGACCCGGCCCTATCAAGTGCCCTTCCTTGGTCATGATCACCCAACATGTAAATTTCTCAGTTTGCCCAGTTTTCCCTAATTACACGATCATGATTATCATTACAGTACCCCCTAAAGATTATCGTTCATCGGCACCTACTCAATCAAGACTAGTTCTAATGTCTGAAACTTCTCTGAAGAAGTCAAAGGCCATAAAGTACCAGTACCAAGGCATTTTTTTATCACCTTAGTCACTTCTAATGTCGACGACATTAGAGAAACTGAGATCGGCCACGTGGATATGGCTGAGTTCGTAACCAGAACCAAGGTGACGAACTCAAGCTCAAAAATGAGAAGGATAATTGAAAGCAACATTCATCTAGTTGCCTCTTTCTCAGTAGCGACACATCACATAGAGTTCATCCTCTAGTGCACCTAGTTTTACAACAGAGAGACCAGATCAGTGTCAGATGCTAGCGACAACGTGGTAATTCAGCTAGACCCCAAATTTATTGATAAAGTCTTCATGTGCCCTCCTGCTACTGAAGTGCTGAGAATCAACTTCATCGAGGCATAGAGATAATATGATAAGGATCCTGAGAGGGCGAAGAAGGTAATGAATAACAGGTGGCTCAAGACTCCCCAGACCAATTTATCTAGATGGCCACAGAATTTTTTGAAGAGTGATTTCATTGAAGAAGTTGGTGACTTGATTACTCTTCTCAACAGAGTGTGAGGTCTACCATCTTCTTCACAATTCCACGAATGGATGTATCCCTTCATCAAGATAATCCTCTAAGCGAAGCAAGTCATCTTCTGGGGTGAGCAGATCAGCAATGATCTTTATGAGCAGTTGACCAAGGTACCTACTACTTCAAAGTTCTATATGACTTCGTACCTGGTGTACATAACAGCCTCCATGCAAACCTTTCTAGGTTTGACAACTGAAGGAGACAAGAAAACCACCCCAATCTACTCATATTACCCTTAGTTAACTCTGCAAAGATCAATCCGTCATTTTAGGAGGGTAAATGATGCCTTCTTTACGTTATTTTGTGTCTTTTCGACCCTCAGCTTGAACAAAAGAGAGTATCTGATGAAGCCTGGATGGTCGTCAATGACTTTGGCTGCATGTTTCTATAATTTCCCTCTTTTTGCTATCTCTGGGTTGGCTTTTTCCAAGGCTATCCCTATATGCTCCCCAGATTTCTTTCTGACAAGTTGGTCCTAATGGAGCTGTGTAGACAAATGGTTGTCGTACACACTAGGCAAATGGAACTAAAAAAGCCAGGTTTTAGGTTCCCAATTGAAATTGACAGATACTCAATTTTGACTACAGCCAAAGCAAAGGTCATGGAGACAGAAATGCAACTGGTTACCATGAAACAATTCAAGAGAAAGGACAATTTTGACTACAAAGGTGTCAAAGATATGATCAGAAGAAAGACTCAATTTCATGAGCCTATGATTGAAGACATCTGGGTAGACTTGAGAATAGCTGAAGAAATCAAGAGGATGGACTACAATAGGCTCACTCTAGAGCAGATCAAATATCTAGGGCTTGCGAATATTCCCTCTAATTTGGTTGATGATAAGAACATTATCAATAGTAGATACCTGGCGCAGAAGGTTGCTGACTCTCCTCTTCCTCCAGTTCAGTGGTCTCAAAAAGAATTGACTTCTCTGAAGAAGAGATTCAAACTAATATTGGCTAACACCAATGATTGGTTAGCAGCCAAAGGGATCACGTTGAAGGAGTTCATTACAGGATCACAGGCTAAATTTCAAGTGGAAACGAGGAAGAAGGCAAAAAATAAGACCAAGAATAAAGGTGATGTTCCTTCTCCATCTAGGCCTCACAAGCGTAGAATCATCTTTGTGTCCAAGAAATCGAAGGTTGTTGAGGAGCCAAAATCAACAGAAAAAGAGGTTGGAGAAAAAAGCACCCAAGAACAGGTAGCTCAGCAAATGGAGATAGATGACAGGCCTTCAGATCAGCAAAGAACTGAGCCTCTACCTTCCCAAGAAGGGGCACAACCACTTACAAGCATTTCTCTTTCACCACCTCAATCTCCTGTGGCATCTCCTTCGCCTCTTTCTCTTATCAGTGTTCATTCTTCTAGAGCCGTCTCTCCTTCTAGATTCATGTTTGGTGATCCTCAAGGCACTTCTGGAGATGTCCTTCACTCCTCAAGTTCTATCCATAGTGTCTCTTCTCCTTCTTTCAACATAGGAGAAAGCTCCGCCATTGACCAATCAGCAGCCGATACGGTTTCACCGGTTACTCTCATTGCACCTGTTGTTACCACTAGCAATACAGATGTTACTCTAGTGACACCAGCTACAGAAACTATTGCCATAGTAAGTACTTCTTCTCTTCCCCCTTGGTTGTCAGCTTTCACACCCAAAAAGAAAAAACTAGCCATCTAAGCAGATGACTTTGATTTTGGCAAGATAGTGTCAGTGAAAGCTAAGGCCCCTAAGAGACCAAAGATCCTTTCAAAATTGGTTGAGAAAAAGGGGCACAAATTTTTGGAGATAGCTAAACCTCCGCAGGATGCAACCCTTGAGGGTTTTGACATGAGTAGCTATTCCATTTCTTGTATTGAGCTAGGGAAAGTTACTCACGAAGGTGCGAAGAGCGATTTACAGTCTGCAATGGACATCATGGTCCAGAAATTTGACAGAGAAAAGGAGATGAAAGATTACTATAAGGCCAAGGTAGAGCAATTAACTACAGTAGTCAAGAAATTCACCTTTGCCCCTGAAGCAGCAACCCCAGAAGCCTTTTCCATAGACGACCCTGTTATTCAGAAAGCAGAGAAAACCTATATGAAAGGGAAAGTGCTAGAGGATTACATTGAAAAGATGCATACTCAGGGAGTTTTCTTGCTTATAGAAGTTTTTGAGAAGACAGACAAGATGAAGAAGGTGAGGACAGATTTAGAGGACCTCGTCTCTCTTATTTCTCAAGATATTGACAGTACAGATAAATATCTTGGCTAGTGGACAGAGATGAAAGATCTAAAGAAATGCACCTTGATATCCATCGGCATCATTGCCAGCAAAGATTCTTATGTTGAGATCAAGGAATCACTACTATACAGGATTCAAGTACTCAAAGAGCTGATTGAAGATCTCAAGTCTTCCAAGGATGCTAGCGAGAAAAGCGATACAGGCCTGCTGAATAGACTGGAAGAATTACCCTGCGACCTCACCTCCAGAGATAATCAATTTCTCTCAGCAGAAGAGATGATTTGAGAATTCAAATGTATGGTCCAGAGAGATTTCAAAGAGAAAGCATTCTCAATGACTTTTGTGGATAACATCTTAGATACTCAGTTAATGATGGATAATCTAAGATCCAGGTTAACTAGTCATGCCAAGGCAATCACAGCATTAAAGGACGCTACAATCAGGGCCAGAGTGATCTTCAAGAACACCATTGCGCCAGACAGTATAGAAATTCAGGCATCTATCGCCATGTATGATGCTTATCTGAAGAAGTCTGGTAACAAGAGTTGAACCATTTCTCCCTTTCTCTCTTCTTCCTCTCTTCTCATGCACTTTTGTCATATAAAAGTGCATGCAATTTTTTAATATGTAATTACATGTAAAAAATCTAAAAAAATATCTCAAAGTCAAAGATGACTCATCTTTGACTAAGATATTTTTGTATTTTAATCTTTTTTGAATTTTGAAAGTTTCTCCCTATATATAGAGGGGACCTCTTTTGTAAAAGTATCTCTGGATAATTGAGAGCAAAAACTCTGCTGAAATTGAGACACTTCTTGAGACTTTGTGCTCAAATTGTAAATCATATTTTATCGAATGAATGAGAAACAGGTTTATTTCAGACTTTGTGTTGAAGTAATTTGTGTTATTTAAGAAATAGTTTTTATGTCCTCTTTCCTGATAATCTCTTATCTATTCGATTTAATAAGCAAAGTGTGTGTGTTGACATTATCTGAAGATATTTCTAAGAGGTAAAAGAAAGACTTCGAGCTAATTTTATCTTGGTGATCCTTTTATCCATTGTAGTTTTAGGCAAAGACTTTGTGCTTCGTTTCACTCTATGGTTACGCATATATCGAATCAGCGAAGGAGACAATGGAAGACTTTGTGCTTACGTAGGTTTCCTTGTAGACTTTGTTATCTACTTCAAGGGATTTTCTACTCTAAGATGGATACCATTTCTGAAAGAAGAGGAATGTTCTTAGCCAATGACCATGATTTCTCTCTCTTGTTCCTTGGACATCATCTCTGAAAAAAGAGAGGTGGATGTTGTTATACTACCCCGAGTATTATTTTCTGCTTACTTATATATACATATAGCATATAAATATTCATAGGGAACCTCCCCTTGATGAGAGAAGAGATTTATCTCATTTAGATGTGGTAAACCCACACTTTTTGTGGCATAAATCTCTTTTTGCTGTGGTTGATATACCCATTTTGTCATCAGTTAGTTGACGATAAAATATTCACCCAACAAGGATGACATTTTTAAGCTCATGAACTAGTCATTGGCTTTCAAATAGTGGGTCCCAACAGATTTAACAGTCCTGGCTCGATCATACATCTTGATCCAACGGTGTGAGATGGGTCAAATAGTCAAGAATCCTAAGAGATTGGCACATGTCATAAGCGTGTGAGGTTATAGATTGATAGGATATTTAGGATCATTGCAAGATTTTCAAGTAGCACCAGTGGGGATAGAGTTGACATTTCAAAGATAGATCTGAGGGCTCACATTCATTATGTAATGTCCCCTTTCTAACATTCATAGCATGATGTTGTCATTAGCCTATTTCCCTATGGTCCCATAGGATAACTAGGACATTAAAGGGACTTAGAGGCCATTTGGCCTAGATAGTTTCAGTTGCGTATCTTTTTAAGGAGTTTTGAGATAGTTTTGGGCATTAATGAAGTTATTTTATAAAGTTAAATTCAAATATTTAACTTTATTAATGCATATTCTATAGTTTGTGAGAATTTTTTAAATAAAAGAATCCCCTTTATTTTATAATACATTGGATACATAAGTTACATAAAGGGAGTTATGTTTTATCCCACATTGACAATATGAAGGATTGGTTTCTTGTGAGAACTCTATAAAAGAAATAGAAGAGCTTCCATTTGGGTAGTTTTTGGGGATGAGATTAATGTTATGCTGTTGGATTTCTTGGAAATCTAATTTTCGAGCTTGGAGGATGAAATCCCTCTTTTCTAGCATTCTCTTCGTTGTTGAAAGACACAATCAGGAGGATTGATGGTGTTTTCATTCAGGAAACACATTAGGCTTATTGAATTTACAACAAAGAAGGGCAAAATAATGATTTGCTATAGGAGCTACGAATAGTGTTTTTGCTATAGTGTGCATGAATAGTGTTTTGCTACAATGCACATGATTTTGCTACAGTAACCTATGAATAGTAAAATTGCTACAGTGCCATGAATAGTGCTGCCATAATGTGTGAACAGTGTTTGCATCAAGTTTACTTGTTTATTCTTGTTGATTAGAGGTCTGGAAGACTACCATTTCATCTGTGGGTCATTACAACACTAATTTCTAGGGTTCTATCGAATTTTCATATCTAAGCATTGTAATTTTTTAATACAAATTTGAATATTTGTCGCAGCCCATAAGGCAATTATATGTGCACATTTATATTGCAAATTAGTGTTTAACAACAAATAAGGAGTTTCAGGTTTTGCATGTATAGTTGTATGTTTGTCAAGTGTTTGACAAAATGCCATGTTGATCATTAAGCAATTTAATTGATATGACATAGTAGTTCACAAGTTTCTTTCATTGGAAAAATAGGGGTGGTTATTACAGTGGTATCAGAGCAGAAAATCCTGCCATCCTGAAGGGTTAAAGAATGTATAAATAGCAACATGTCTGGTTTTGATCAGCAGCCTTTCACTCACCATTCCAACATAAGAAGGAACAGAGTAGTAATAAATACATGTCCAGAGGAACAAGGGGTTCTATAAGAACATAAAACTACAGGAGAACAAAACATTGACAATATGGATGAGAGAAGAGACCCAGGTGAGGAGAGATTTCTATAGTTATTGGACACACTAGTTCAAGGACAACATTTAGTAGAGCAAAGAGCACAATAGAATCAACAATTAGACCTATTGACACAGATGATGGCACGCCAGTTGGGTATTAACATTAACAACTTAGGAGGTGGAAATAATGGTGGCATTAATCAGAATGGAGGTAATAATGGACAAAATGGTGGAAATAATGAAGGTAATAATGGTGGACAAAATGGAAATAGAGGCAATGGAGGGGGAAATGTAGGTGGCAACTATGGCCATGTAGCTCAACCCACTATAACGGTGAGCTCTAAGCCACTTCTACCTACCTTCCCACCTAGGGCACCAGCACAGCCTACCAATGAACCTCAAATCATAGATTTGTAGGATCAGTTCAGAAGAGATTAGGAGAGTGGAGGACCTGAATTTCAAGTAGCTATATCTTTACTAGACTATATTGATGTAAGGATGAGACACATGCCTCATGCAGGAGACAGGAACCAAAAATTTGAGTTACAAAAGAAAGTAGGGAAATTGTCTCTACCTTATTTTGATGCTTCTGGGAAGACTACAGCACGAGCTTGGGTGCAAAAGGTGGATACCTATCTTCAACTTAATCCTATGCTCGAAGAAGAAGCCATTAAATTTACCTCTATACACCTTGATGGAGTTGCACATGAGTGGTGGCACCATGGCATGGTGAATATGGGGCATGATCAAATCATTTCTTATGTTGAGTTTACAAAATGATTGATAGATAGGTTTGATAGGAAGGATCTAGAAATGCATTTTAAGGAGTTGGCATAGTTGAAATAATGGGGACCATTAGAGAAGTATATCTCTGAGTTCCAAAGACTTTCAGTATTAGTCACAGATATATCATCAAGGAGACTTATGGTGATTTTCATGGATGGATTGGCTGATCCATTGAGAGGGTGGATTAAGGCCCTCAACCCACCTGCACTACAGGAGGCTATTAAGAAGGCTAGGGACATGGAGGCCTCTAGTTCAAAAAGCTGATTTCAGTCTAAGAGTTTCCCACAGAAAAAAGAAAAGGATAAGAGACAAAATGAATCACATCCACCACGAGCAGATTCAAGGAGACTTGACAATGATCAATTGAATGAGCTAAAAAGGAAAAAACTTTGTTTTCATTGCAGAGAGCCATGGGACCCTTCGCATAAGTGTACAGTTAAGGCAAAGGCAAAATAGTTAGAGTATTTTTTGCTGAAGAATCAACTTCAGAAGAGTCAGAGCAACCGTTAGATTCAGAAAGCAGTGATGAAGAAGAGACTATGGTAGAGAAGGTTAGAGAAGATAAGACCATTGCCTGACTTACCAACACTGAACCGTCAATAACCTTCAAGGTAAGAGGTGTGATTCAAGGTCAGCGAGTTGTTTCATTGATAGACACAGGAGCCACCCACAATTTCATTGATGCAAGCTTGGTGAAGAAGTGAGGACTTCAGACTGAGGAACATGAGGGATTCAGAGTGATGGTAGCTAGTGGAGACAAGCTTCTTAGTACTCAAATGATTCATGATCTCCATTTGTGGATTGGAGACTATGACATGGTAGGCAAGTTATATGTTGTTGACATGGGAGATTATGATGTTATCCTAGGCATGACATGGATGAGATCTCTAGTGGAGTTCACCTTCAATTTGGAGAAATTGGAAATGAGATTTGAGCACTAGGGTCGAAAAGTGGTTCTCAGAGGCTTATCAAATGGGGGACTTAGAGTAGTCTCACTTAAGAGGATGGAGCATTTGTTTAGACATGACCAGATAGAGTGGGTAGAAAAATGTATGATCATGCCTACAGCTATAGAGCAACAAGTTAAGGAGTACCATCCAGACGTTCATGAGGTCATATCCAAACATACAAAGGTGTTTGGAAGCATTCCATCAGGTGCTCCACCAGAGAGAGGGATAAAGCATGTGATTGAACTGGAAGAGGAGGCGAAGCCTATGATTACCACCTCCTATCATCATGCTAAGGTGCATAAGGATGAGATCAAGAAGGCATTAAAGGAGTTGCCGGAGATGGGATACATTAGGCCTAAAAAAGTCCATTTGCCTCAGCAGTGGTCCTAGTAAATAAAAAAGATGGGACAATGCATATGTGCATAGATTACAGGGCTCTCAACAAAAAGACAATCAAGAACAGGTACCCCATTCTGAGAATAGATGAGCTAATAGATGAGTTACATGATACGTATTTGAAGATAAACATGCGCTCTGGGTACCATCAGATTAGAATGAGAGCAGAGGATATACAAAAGACAGCCTTTAGGTGCCATTATGCCCACTTTGAGTTTTTGGTTATGCCATTCGGGTTAACCAATGCTCTAGCTACTTTTCATAGTTGTATGAACTAGGGGTTCAGGATTCAGTTAAGGAAATTTGTGCTATTTGATGATATCCTGATATATAGTAGGGCATGGGAGGAGCACTTGAAACACTTGGAGGACGTATTGAGCATACTTGAGAATGAGTCCCTTTATGCCAAAGAATCTAAATGTGAATTCAGCATGACAAAATTATTATACCTTAGGCACATCATTAGTGCGGATGGAGGGAGGGTGGACCTAGAAAAAATCAGAGCTATAATTGAGAGGCCTACTCCTACTAATCTTACCCAACTCAAGGGGCTCTTTGGTTTATGTGGTTTCTATAGGAGATTTGTGAAGGGGTTCTCACAAACAACAGCTCCACTTATGGATTTGACCAAGAAGGGAACCTTTGTATGGATAGAGGCAGCTCAGAAGTGTTTTGAGCACTTCAAATAGTTGATGACATCTTGTCTGGTATTGGCACTTCCATACTTCTCCAAACCATTTGAGCTTCAGTGTGATGCATCTAGAGATGGGGTGGGTGCAGTCTTAATGCAGGAAAGACATCCTATTGATTTTGAGAGTAGGAAGCTAAAGGGAGTGGAGAAGAGCTACTCTATATATGATTGAGAAATGTTGTCCATAATGCATGCATTGGCAAAATTTAGGTCTTATCTGGTTAGAGGTAAATTTGTGATTAAAACAGATCATAACAATATAAAACATTTCATGAGCTAGAGAGATATTAACGATAGGCAATAGAAGTGGATCACCAAACTACAAGCATATGATTTTGAGATTGAGTATGTCAAAGGGAAGAAGAATGTAGTGGCCAATGCACTTTCTAGGAGACCACATGTATGTTCCCTGGTTGAGATTTCAGCAAACTGGAAGGAGAAAATAATAGTTGAATATGCTAAGGATCAGTGGGTAGCTGATTTGATAGAGGGATCTCTACAGGATGATAGATATGTGGTGGTTAACAACCTTATCCTATACAAGGATAGGATTTATTTGGTACCTTCTTCGCACATCAAAGGTACTATCTTAAGGACATTCCATAATGTGCCTATGGCTGGACATCCTGGGTTCTTCAAAACATACCGATAGATTCGTGAGAGGTTTATTTGGAGAGGACTCAAGGATGATGTGTAGAGGTATGTTAGAGAATGTCTAGTTTGCCAGAAAAATAAAGATGAGCATACTCCTCCAGCTAGATTACTACAACCTTTACCCATTCCTGATAGGAAATGGGAAAGCATTTCGATGGATTTTATCACAGGCCTACCCAAGGTGCAGGGTCAAGATTGTATTTAAGTGGTGGTGGACAGGTTAACTAAATATGCTCATTTCTTTGCTATTACATCTACTAACACAGCAGCACATGTGGCAAACTTATTTTTTTAGGAGGTGTTTAGGCTTCATGGGATGCCTAAGAACATAGTTAGTGACAGGGAAAGTAAGTTTTTTAGCTTATTTTTGTAGGAACTTTTCAAATTGAGTGGCACTGAGCTCACTCCTAGCACTAGCTATCACCCACAAACAAATGGGCAAACGAAGATTGTTAATAAGTGGGTTGAGGGGTACTTGTGAAACTAGGTATCAGGGCAGCAGAAGGCTTGGATCAAATGGCTTTATCTAGGTGAGTATTGTTATAATACTACCTATCACATGACAATCATGATGTCTCCGTTCATGGCATTATATGGGTATGAAGCTCCTTGCTTCATAGATCTTCTTTTTGGAGATAGAAGGGTATCGAGTGCACGAAATTGGTTACAGGACAGCTAATATATTTTGAGAACACTTAAGGAAAATATTCAATAGGCTTAGAATCAACATAAATTATATGTTGACCAACACATGGTGGAACGTAGTTTTGAGGTTGGGGATATGGTATACTTGAGACTTCAACCCTATATGCAGTCTACACTTAAGAAGAGTGGAGCAGAGAAGTTGAAACCAAGATTTTATGGGCCATTTAGAGTTGCTCGCCATATTAGCGAGGTGGCATATGAATTGGAGTTACCAGCAAATAGCAGGGTGCATAATGTGTTCCATGTCTCTAGGCTTAACAAAGCGCTTGGTCATAGTGTTGTTCCATCTATAGATTTGCCCCCTCTAGATGCAGAGGGTAAGTTGATATTGATTCTTGAAGCCATTATTGATACCAGGGAGAGAACACTCAAGAAGAGAGTCATCAAGGAGTACCTAGTCAAGTGGAGGAACCTACCAGTGGAGGATCCTACTTGGGAAAATGAGCAAATATTACAACATTCAGAGTTGAAATTACTTGAGGACAAGCAATTTTGTGAAGGGTGGATTGTAATGTCCCCTTTCTAACATTCATAGCATGATGTTTTTGTTAGCCTATTTCCCTATGGTCTTGTAGGCTAACCATGACATTAAAGGGACTTAAAGGCCATTTGGCCTAGACAGTTTCAATCGCATATCTTTTTGAGGGGTTTTGAGACAGTTTTAGGCATTAATGAAGTTATTTTATAAAGTTAAATTTAAATATTTAACTTTATTAATGCATATTCTATAGTTTGTGGGAATTATTTAAATAAAAGAATCCCCTTTATTTTATAATACATCGAATACATAAGTTACATAAAGGGAGTTATGTTTTATCCCGCATTGACAAAATGAAGGAATGGAATCTTGTAAGAACTCTATAAAAGAAATAGAAGAGCCTCCATTTGGGAAGTTTTTGGGGATGAGATTAATGTTATGCTATTGGATTTCCTGGAAATCTGATCTTCAAGCTTGGAGGATGAAATCCCTCTTTGCTAGCATTCTCTTCGCTGTTGAAAGACACAGTCAGGAGGATTGATGGTGTTTTCATTCAAGAAACACATTGGGATTATTGAATTTACAACAAATAAGGGCAAAATAATGATTTGCTACATGAGTCGTGAATAGTGTTTTTGCTAGAGTGCACGTGAATAGTGTTTTGCTACAGTGCGCATGCTTTTGCTACAATAACCCGTGAATAGTAAAATTGCTACAGTGCCATGAATAGTGTTGCCATAGTGCGTAAACAGTGTTTGCATCAAGTTTACTTATTTATTCTTGCTGATTAGAGGTCTGGAAGGCTGTCATTTCATTCGTGGATCACTACAGGACTAGTTTCTAGGGTTCTTCTATCAAATTTTCATATCTAAGCATTGTAATTTTTTAATACAAATTTGAATATTTGTCACAGCCCATAAGGCAATTGTATGTGCACATTTATATTGCAAATTAGTGTTTAACAACAAATAAGGAGTTTTAGGTTTTGCATGTATAGTTGTATGTTTGTCAATTGTTTGACAAAATGCCATGTTGATCATTAAGCAATTTAATTGATATGACATAGTAGGTCTCAATTTTATTTCATTGGAAAAATAGGGGTGGTTATTACACATTCATACTTGGCAAATCCAACAGAGCAAGGGAAAGGATGGCGTAAGTGGTACCAAGCAAATACAAGGAGAAAATATGTAGGTGCTAAGTGTCAATAACATGTTATCTCAAGTAGAAGATCTAATAGCACATATTCAACCTGTCAGAAAAGGATCAACAGAGCGAGCTGAGTCAAAGGGTCAATAATCCGAGTTGTTTTCGACAGCCAATGAACAAAGGACCGAGCCAAGACATTTTTGACTAAGGTCGATGGCGCAGTTTGACTCAGGCAATACAAATGAATGGACCCAAGCTAGTGGAAAATACATGGAACTGAGCTTGAGCTCAACTTGAGTTAAACCAAGATAAACAATAAGGACCAAGCATTGCCAACAAAGCTTTATAGAGGTAAAATAGGTCTTTTTTACCTAATATAGGCCAAAAGGGTAGCAATTTATTGTCAAGAAGAACCAAAGATCAAGCAAAGTACCATCTATATGGAGTATAGGAAAACCAATAAGCTTAGATTGGTTTTCATCTATAGTTAATTCAAGTCCAGGTTTCAAAGTAGGAACTAGTTTATGCAATAAATGTAGAAGCTCTCATCCTTCAACACAATCATAAGCTTTTGATAAGCTATCACTCAAAGCAGAAACAACATGGCTCAATCTAGATTCAAAGATATGAGGATTTTGTCCTTATACACAAGTAGTTTCCTAAAATACACAAAGCCATGATTCTATCAGATCTATGAGCATGAAGTTTTATCTTCAAGTGAGAGATGGTGTGAAGGATCAAAGAAAAGGTCTAATGTTAGGAACTATAGCTAGAGGCATTCAATGCATCTTCAGAACCTTTGGGGACTTTCTCACTCAATAAGCCACGGGTAGTGTCCTAATTGATCAAAAAGGCGACAAGGCTTTCATTGGCTAAGAAGCAAAAGGTGGTGGCTTAGGTTCAATTAATGACCCAAGACAAAGTGTTGTTTTTCTAATGGCATGTTCCCACGTCCTTTCTCTCTTCTCCCCTTCTATATTTCCCCATTCTCTTGTCCTTTATAAAAGTTCTCAGATTTTAGACTTTTTCATATTTTTGGGAGACAGGGATACTCTTTGGGATACTACAAAGTATGCTTAGCTTGATTAGGCTCGACCCTATCAAGCATTTGTAAAAAATACCTCTTGATGTAATATAAGACTTCTTTGCCTATCTCTTGCCTTGGATCTGGTTTGGTGAGTTGTGCATGATGTCATTGTATGAAGGAGAATCTTCCTCATCCATTATCCTCCATTTTGAGCTTGTTTAGGGAGTTTTCAATGCTGCTTGCAGGTCTAGATTAGTGTTCTACTATGAACCTCTTCTATGAAATACTTATACAATTAGCTTGATCTTGAGGTTGTGTAAGCTAGTACTATCTCCTCCAGATCTAGTGTGGGTTCAAGCTTATGGGAGTCTCCCTTTTAAATTTGGTACATCACCTAGTTAACATTTTTAGGAGCACTTACTCCATTTCTAACCTTTTTTCCCATGAAGCATTAGCTTAGCATTAGTTTAGGTGAGCATCAAAGAGGAAGCCAACTTACTCCATAAGTTCAGCCCCAACATAGGTTACCCATAACCTGGGGTTGTCCCAATATTATGACTTAATGGGAGAGAACCTGAAGAACCCTCTCCAAGGGTGCACATTAATTTCATAACATCCACCATGGTCAAACCTTCTCACTAGGAATTTACATGTAATGACTAGTGTCATGATTAGGCTTCTCAAGACACCTTATACTCAAGAACTAGTAATCAAACATGATTACCTCAATGATATCAAAAAAGAACACTTTTCAAACAACACTCTCATATCACTACAACAATCTCTTTTTTATCAACATGACCTCATGCAGACCTAGAGCCTCATAATCATTTTTCAATGCTCACTTGACCATCATACCTCTTTATGAAAACACTAAAAAATTGACCTAAACCTTGACATTAACTTTCACTATAGAAGAGACATTAGGTTGCCTTCAAATTCTCTCTTGTCACATCAATCACACAAGCTCATACCTCAAATACCACTCACCATTCATCTTCACCAAATGCACCTTGACATCAATGACATCAATGACAATACTTCTCAACAGCTTTTTCCATTGGAACGAAGTTATCTATTTCACAATGTCATACATCACCATCATAGATGGAAGACATGAGCAAAATGTCTTACCAGATTAATTGTGGAAGTTTAATGTATAATATGGCTTGTACTAGACTAGACATTACCCAAGTAATGGGTGTTCTTTCTTGTTATATGTATAATCCTGGTAGAGTTCATTGGGATGTAGTTAAAAGAGTCTTTAGATATTTATGGGGTACCTCAGAGTATTGCTTCTATTATTATGGTAACTTGATTGGATACAAACATCCTCTTGACATTTGTGGTTATGTGGATTCAAATTAGGTAGGTGATGTTGATAATAGAAGATCCACCAGTGCTTATGTGATTAATTTATTTGGTGGTGCAGTAAGTTGGATGAGTAAGTGATAGACTGTGGTTACTTTATCCACTACAAAGGTAGAGTATATGGAAGCTACTCACACCTATAAATAAGCCATTTGGATTAAGAGACTATGTTTAGATATTGGATTGAAATAGGGTGCAATGACAGTTCATTGTGACAGTTAGAGCTATTTAACTAGCAAAGAACCTAACATTTCATTGTAGGACCAAACATATTGGTGTACAATATGATTTTGTGAGAGACATGGTTGAGGATGGCAGGGTGAAGCTAATAAAGGTAGAGACTTTGATGAATGTTGCAAATTCATTGACTAAGCCCATGAGCATAGAGAATTTTAAATGGTGTTCGAATTTTATGATCCTCTTGGCCCCTAGCAGTTAAGTTCATGATGGTATGGTTCCTATGGGTCTTGCAAGGTATTCAACAAGTTGGAGAATGTTGAGAATTGAGTTGTCTCAACCTTTACAAGTCAGGACATTATTCATGAGTCAATATTCATGAACTACTATTCACAGTCACTAATCATGTGATGAGGTGGTAGTGGTGAGTTGGCAATGACTGTACAGGTGATGTGGCAAGTGATGCAGGTGATGATGTGGATTGTGGATGAGTTGGCATGGCCCATGGAGGAATCTATATGAGATAACATTGATGTGAATGGAGTGGGGCATACCACTCCACTAAGGGACAAGTTGGGTGTCTTTAGTGATTCACATGTTTTTACTTTAGGTGAAAAATGATAAAGGAGATATGGGGCACACTTCTTAGTTGGCCTCGTGATATTGAGTGGGGGACAAGTCAAAAAGGTGAGAGGAGTACTAGGGTTAGAAGCTCATGAAATTGGAGGATGATTTGTCACAAGTGGAGGATCTACTTTTGACGTGTGCACAAGACAACAAAACATGCCACTATTCATCAATAGTGAACTCACTAAGTGTGGCACATTTTTGCCTTGCTCATGAAGTTTCTCCCTCATTCCTTTTTCCTTAGCATTTGTAAATTATATAAGTCCTCTCTCCTTTGTAGAGTGTTGTAGCTAGTAATATAAGCTAAGCTTTGTAAGCTAAGTAAGATAAAGAGTTGTGCAAGGGACTGAAGCTCTGAACCAGTACTTCTCCTAGTTGTATACTAGTGATGCTCCTGTGAAGGCTTGCTCTGCAATTATGTTTTAACTATTATTTGATTTATCAGTAATATTGAGATGCTTTGGAGTTTGGGGTTTTTCTCCTGAAAGGGTTTTCCCCATGTAATTACTTGGTATGGTATTCTATTATTTTTAGTTGTATGTCTTTTCTTATAATTTTGTAATAAGTTCAAATTTATTTGCATATTGTCCTCTTGAGGTTTAGTGTAAGGAATTGTTTCTGCTATCTTATATTCCTTTCGCTTGGAACTTGTGAGTAGCTCATAGGTAGGTAAATTTAATGTGTTGGCATGCAAAATAAGTTATGTCCCTCCATTGATTCCAAGGGTGACCAAGCAAGATGTTATAATAGAGTAGAAAGTTGAAGATCATGACTTTCACTCTAGAATTTCAAGGAGGTGTGGTGATAGGGAGTTAGGTGCATCCCATTGGAGACATTTTTCATCACTCATAAACTTAACAAAGTTACAAGTGGATTTTAGGTTGTTGGTTAAGTATCCAAAATATTTTATGAATTCTAAGTAGGCAACATATGTTAGATCCTTTGAGAAATGAGGGCTCTCTTAAATGGAAATAATAAGTCATAGGTACTACGTACAATACACAGTAAGATTGAGAATGAGAATTCCTATGATCATTAAGAGAGCGACACTTCTTGACTAATTTTTCTAGATTGTGAATGACCAATAAGGTTGATAATGCGGTTCATATGAAAAAAGGGGAGGAAACACTTCTTAACTGATTATCCTATATTAGAACATGATTGCAATGATTAAAAAAAATTAGATACTTAAGGCATGCTAACTATGGGAGAAAAGACCATGTTCCTTCATTATATTTTCCCTTAAGGATTAATGAATGTTTATATGCAACATTACAAGAAGAAAGTTACCATAGATGATAGTTACAAAATATAATGATTACAAGACCGGTTTATCTTCTACCCAAGTGATGATTAGACTTCTTGCAGATGTGGTAGTTGACCTCTTGAGCACATAGTATGTTGACAAATGTGCAAGATCTTGAAATGCCACCTGGCATGGTGTGACATGGTGTAGAGGGTCCACATGGATGATGAGTCATGCACAATACCTAAGTGTTGCCTAATATGCATCTCGACAATGTGCAAGCATGCAATAGTGTCATGCATTGTCGCAGTGATGCATAATTTTTAGAGCACATGCTAACATGTGCAATTTTTTGTGATATGCACAGTCTCATTTCTTTATCGCATCTCAGGGTGTTCCAATCAAACTAAACAAATTCTTAGGATAAGTGTCAATATGTTGGAATGATTGCATGAAGGTGGATGTCTAGATCAAACAATAGTAGTCCTTGGTGTCATGCACTACCTCAGGGTTTGTCAATCAAGTGAAGTGATAATAAAATTTGATTATGATGTTGCTTATTCGAGGTTTGTTATTCTTATGGTGTGCATCAACTTGGAGTGGCAAAGTACTTCATATGTGTGTATGGTATATTGAGTGTGTGGGGGTGACTGAAGCATGTCATTAAAATTACACTTGTCTAAAGATTTAGGGAATGCCTACACGATCATGAAAATGTGGGATAGAATGATATATAAGTGACCAAACACCGAAAGAAGTACCAAAATGAGAAGGTAGTCAAGCATCTTTCTCTTGCTATGGCATTATTCTAAGTAATTTGAAATAGAACTAATTAGTAGTCCTTATTTCTTGTGTTGCACTCGCGTGTTTACAAGAATATGCAAGCTCTTGCTCTGATACCAATGATCTGCACCATAGGACCCATGATGTTGGTGAAGTGGATAACCTTGTAATTGGCAGCAAGCTACTAGTTATAGAATATGTAAAAGGAAAACTATAACAACAGTGAACCAAAACACATTCAAATGCAGTAGTTACAAAATGGTGCAACTTATATTCAATTAAAGATTATGGAAAAGTATAGATGTGTCCAATGTTTAATAAGACTGGGAATACAAGTTCCTGTGATTAGAGATGGAAATACTTCCTACTAATTTTCCATGATTGGAAAGAAGAATTACATGTGTGTAAAATATTAGATGCTCAAGGCATGCTACCACTTTACTATCTGGTTCTACTAATTCCTTAAGGGTCAAATGACTACAATATATACATCATTATAAGAAGGGGGTTACAAACAACTCATCTTCTGCTCGAGTGATAGTTCACCTTTCTGCAAGTTTTGCAGTTAGACTTCCCATGTCATGGTACGTTGACATGTTTTATGACGTGGTGTGCATGTGGAAGTGACACTTGGCATGTTACATGAAAATGAGGAGTTGACACATAGATGTTGAGTGTGTAGGTCTTGTAGGGAGATGGGCTAACGCACAATATGTTGCAAAATACTGCACAGTATGTTGTGAAGCAACACACCAAACTCCAAGGATGTCATGGCTTTGTGCACATGGTGCAAAGTTTAGGAAACTTTGTGTTTTATGTGGTAGATTTGCAGTAGTTTGCAAGATGTTGTGCCAATGTGTAAGGGTTCCACAAATCTCTATGCATGGTGCAAGACATCAGAAAGTTACGAAACTTAACGTCCTAAGGAAGAGGACATGGACCTGCATGGCTACATGCTAAGCATTCATAACTTCTAGGTGCATGTTTTCTAATCTTCATAGCTTCTCAAAAACCTTGTTTGTGCATGTTTGATAATCTTCATAGCTTCTCATAAATGTCATTTGAAGTAGTGTTCATCCACTAGTAATACCTTGGCCATTCAATTCGTTTTTATTTATCTTCACATAGTAAACATCATTTGTTACTTCTTATTTGAGTGATTAGGATCTTATCCTATCTTCGCGTGCATATTTTATTATTAACTATGATCTTGTCATAGTTTAGTTGAGTCTAGTAATGGGAGGAGTTAGATGGAATTCAATATATATATAGATGCACTATTTTTTTAATTGATGCAACTAAATAAAATTTATCAAAAAAATGTTTTTTTTAAAAAATCATCGGTTTTGGTTTTTGTGTTTATTTGTGTATATTTTTTTCCAAAGTGCAAGTCTCTAAATACAAATAAATATTTGAAGGCTCATTTTATTCTCTATCCTTTTTTTAATAATTCAAAAAAGAGTTATAGTCCGTCTATTATAATAATGATCGAAAAGCCTAAAAATATCATGTACAAAATTAACAGTTTGTCGCCTTCTACTGAAAGTTTTATAAAGCATAGAAACAAAAGCAAAATATTACAAAATTAACAAACCATCAAGCCCCAAAATTAGCATTAAAAACAAACTAATTAAACTAAGCTAGGTTTCAATATCATCACTAGACTCTGAGATCATTATTGTCGAGCATCTCTCTCTTTCTCCTCCTTCCATCATCACAACAGTAAATGTTTTTGCTAGCTAAGAAATAGTGAAATATAGTGGTGTTTATCTCTAGCTTGGTGCAAATGGCATCTAGCCTCTACCCTTTAGAAATATCATCCACGACCGTAGCCTTAATAAGTGTCCACATTTAATCAAGTCGATTACTGAGATTGAACCCCAACTACTCCACATCTTCATGACTTACACAAGTGTTGTTGGCCCCAAGAGGACTATTTAAACATTGATTAGTTGGGAAAGTTTCATTGTGTCAAGTCTAGGAGTAGACTCCTTTGGGTCTTTGATGGCTTATAGGATGCAATCCACAAAGCCCCCTTCACACATTCTAGCTACCAGTTTAGCTCGAAACAAATTGATAGCCATCCACTTGAGAAGTTTTTCATCTTTGATACCTTCCACCAATGCAAAAATCTATAAATTCTTTGCTTCCTCTATTGTGATTTGAGTGGTTTTATCCACCAAAACCCAAACATTCAACAACTACCTAAGTTTCAAGTCATTAACCAATCTCACATAAGAAGAGCGAACATCATCACTAGAGTATCGGTTTATTATGTCCCGGTTCATTTCTTGCACTATGTTAATGGAAGATTCTTTTCCCAGACTCTATTGAGTTCTACTTGAAGGTCCTCCCTTCTCAGAATCAGAGTGCTTGGCTACTATCGATGCATTATTAGAAAATTTGACATGCAAACAATGAGGGGAAATTTTCTTAGTAGCATGCCTACAAAAGTAATGATATCAAAACAATTTGTGATGGAAATAGAGCAACAAAGCCTTGTTCAAATTTTGACAATAACAGCCATCCATTGGTAAGCGTTGCAGGGAGACAACTCTCAAACCAAATTGAGAACCAAGGGCATTTAAGAATGCAAATTCTAGAGATCCAAAATGTGTAATGTCCAAACTACCATCAACAAACCCAAAAATTACACACTTATACAATTTTACTTTTGAGAGATTGAAACAAAGTGTATTCCAATGAAATAGTCTAAAAAGAGTCCCAAAGTCAAGAAAGAAGTTCATAAAGTCCAAACCATGCACCCCTCAACAATCCTTTTGCAAAGAGATAACCCACCCCCAAAATGGATAACCAAGAGCTACTAAACAATTTGGGAGTGTCATAATTCCAGGGAGAGACAAGTGTGAAAGTGAAACTCAAAAAGAACAAAAGCCAAATTCCAAGAATATGATTGAAAAGAAACCAAAAGAGCATAAATTGAAAGCCAACATGAAAACAAAGCACTGAAGGCATACTTGTGAGAGGCCTAAAAAACCCTCCAAGTCATCCATTGCTCACCAAAAAAGGCCAAGGCAAGGAGGGGTGGTGCGTTGTATAAGCCCTCATGAATGCCAACTGCCCCATAGTTATCGCATCCAAGACAAATCGAATCTTGGTGAGAATTTTTGCAATAAAAGCCAAAGCTAATTTGTCCCACAATCCGAAACAATCTAATGATGACGAAAGGTTAAGTAGCATGAGAGTGGCCTTTGATGTCAATTTCAATCAATAATTTGAGCTTTCCATCCATGAGGGGGGAGGGTACCAACTTCAAATCTTGCCATTGGGAGTTTAAGGCCAACTACGAGAATGGTGAGGTGCTCAACTACTTGATTTTTGTCCCTTTGAATGTGAGAAGCAGTGATTGAAGAAAACCATGTACTCAAGTCATGCAATCCTCATTCACCAAAGAACAATCCTCATTCACCAAAGAAAGCTACCAATACCTACAAGTATTGTTCTTTATGGCTACCAATATGATTTGGGAATCCCCTTCGATGTCCAAACTAGACGAGCTCTAATCACAAGCAATGTTCAAACCTTTCCACAACACTTTCACCTCAACGAAGTTGTTAGCAAATTTGACAAAAACCTTGTAGTAGCCTAGAACTGAGACATCTTTGTCATTTCTAAAAATGCCTCCAATGCATCTAACCAACGTTTCCTTTAGCTGCTCCATCAAAGTTCAGTTTAATATACATAACCTTGGGCAGAATCCAAATTGCCTTCTTAGAGACAATAGTTTTTCCCAACCCTATTATCAAGTAACCTTTATCCTTTTTTAAATCAAATAGATGTAATTATTTTTAAAAATAAAAAAAATAAGTATATTGTATATTAACATGTCATTTGGAAAATCAATTTTTAGTTTCTCAAAAATCATTAAGGACATTGTAATCAAAGCTTTTCATCTTTGTTATTGTTACATCCTATTTTCAACCATTATAATCGATTATAATTACTTCACATCACTGGTTTTTAAAAACCTTAAGCACTAAGTATTGATATGCCTCTAAATTTTATAATAGATATGAAGTGTATTAGAAGCAATTTTGAGATTACATCTTTCTTATGATAACTATTATCGTTTTTTATATTATAGATGATAATTTGATGGGTATCCATTATTGTTTTTTATATTATAGTTGATGAGTAAGGTGAATAGATCGATTGACATTCACTAAGTGCCCGCCAGCTTAAGGCTGGCAGTCCGAAAACCTACACCCCTAGGGCTCTCCCTCACTCCACTCCTTTTAACTACAACTACATAACCTGATCAAATAAAAAATGAATTCGTTCTTTGGGTTTTCTAGCCTGTCTTAAAAATAACCATAAAACATAATTTGTTGTTATTTTGCATCTCGACAATTTAATTCATATTGATGTGCAAGTCAAATCATTATTTGTTTTTAGACAAATTCTTCCACGATTGGATTTCATTGCATGACATCTGCATATAATTTATCTATGCCTTGTCTATTTGGATTCACCCTCTTTTCTAATTTTGAAATAATTCATCCTTACTCTGATTGGCCAAGTATTTCTGGGAAGACACGAAAGATTTGGCATCGTTGATTCTGTGGGATCTAGATGGCCGCTATTTGTGTTTACAACCCACAAAACATTATAGAAAATTATAGCAATTTGACATTGTTTGTCATGGCTGCTGATTGAAGACACGGAAAATATTAGTTCCAGTCCACTTATGCAATTTGTAGCAAATTTGCATTTCAAATGCTTTTCAAACAAGCACGAACATTGCATTTTGAGGCATAAGAAACAAATCTCAAACAAGTCGGAACAAACTCCACATTTCATTTCCCACCTTATACAAAATAAATACGTCATTTTGGACACCATAACTTCATCAAATTCTTAGCTTTCTAAATTTCCCTCAACTTTGGAGAAAATGCCCAGAAAATTGCATACTCCATATACACTAATTTCAAACATTGAAGTTTAAGAACTAATGGCAATTTTAGGCAAAAGATTGATCAAAGTAAACATGAACCAACCTAAAATAAAAAGATGGATTCTCAGGCTATGCAAGACGTACTAGATGCTCACTAAACATCCTAACAAAATTACAATCAGACATGACAAGGTGCCTTGAACAATCTCTGCACTAAAAATGTAAAATACAGCATTCCTTCGCACCATCGAAAGTTTTGAACCAATCATGGAGTTTGCATTGTCATCCTCCAACAAAACCTGATCCCCCACAACCACCCAGTATAAACCATTACTTTAATCTAAAATAGAAAAAATAGGCGAACAGATATTTTAGCTTTACCTAACCCACACCCAGAATAAAATATATTTCTTCACAATAACCACAATCGTAGAACAATCCAACTATCTCTCTGCACCAGAAATCATCATTGAATATTGAATACACATGACGATTATTGAACTTGTAGTGCACTTCATTAGTAGCTCCATGTCCAAATTGAACACTAATAAGCAGAGATTACATATTAACAGTCTTATAACCGGCTGGAATAGATGGATTGTTTCCTTTACAAAGCCATCTCTGCCTGCAGCGCAGCCAATTCATCTTCCTCAGCTGTATTCTGTGGACGCATTTTCTGGGGTGCCGGTTGAGTGGGTTGTTTGCCAGCCGGAGTATATTGTGCAGGCATTGCTGGGGCAGTAGTGGCAGGCTGCAGTAGTTGCTCCTCCAATTCCGCACCCTCTAATTCTTCAAGCTCGGCTTCTAACTCATCCTGCATAAGATGACCCAAATTGAATTACTATATAGTGCAAAATTCTATAGAAATAAGTGGGACTTTTACTGAAATCATGTTTCAACTTACTTCATCAAAATCTGCAGCAGCACCAATGGGTGTTGACAATGCCTCTTGAATCTGTTTCATATTCTCCGTTTGTTCATTGATCTCATCCATTGTCTTGTCCACATCATCAATGTTACTGTTAAACACAGTCATATTCCATTATATTATTATTTCAACAACATTCTAATGGTCAAAAAAACTGATTTGTATCTTCAATATGTCAAACATCCAAGAAAACATGTGAAAGCAACTTTATAGGCTTCAATATCGAGATTGACAATTAATTTTATGTCCAAAACAATTTGGTTGACACTGTATATCTCTTAGAACTTATGTTGCAACATACCAAAGTGAACCCATATAAGACAACAAAGCTAACAGAAACAAACCAAAAGATAAATAAATATCTTAAAGAATGTAATAACATTAAAATGAAAAAATATGCAATTATATGAAAAGAATGAATTATAAGGAAATATTTGTCGATGGGCATGTGTGCAAGTACATATAAGCACACCTAAGAGGGTATATAGGTAAATAAAGCAGAAGGCACACTACACTTTAGTTGAGAAGAGTCCCCACTAGATTCTTAGAACAGATATTCACTAACATCAACAAATCAACTCATCCACAACCAATTAACCATTATGTTAATAGGGGTGTCACCCGATTGGCATCAAGATCATAGTATATCAGATCTCTATGTTGCCACATACCAGGCCTTCCAACCAATGTGATATTAAGAAAGCACATAGGTAAAGCGAACAGAAGGCCAACTTCACTTTAGTTGAGAAGGGTCCCCAGTAGATTCTTACAATATATATTTGTTATCATCAACAAAAAAGATACATCACAAAACAAAGTAGGCGAGTACAGTCCTTGTCAGCAAGGAAAACAAATAATTTTTCATATTTGTTAAGGAGAGAAGGAAAAAATGTTACACGGAACCCGGATACCAGCCACCATCTAACATAATTTCCCCAATTCCACAAGAGAAAGTTTCAGACATCTAGCAGTCAGAATCTTGTGTCTGGCATGGAATCTGAATCTAGCCAAGAACACTTGGACTGGTAACTCAACTAAGAGAATTCGTACATTGAAGTATGAATCTGAATACACTGCTAGTTATTACACCTTAAAAAAAATATGGAGCCAGCAGATTATTTCTTAAAAGTGTACTGCTTGATCTAAATGAACAAAGGCACTTATCTCGAGTCTTCGTACATGTCATGCATTTAGTGATTAAAATTTAATGTTTTTGAAAACATGTATTTCTATAACCAGCTCCCCTAAAATAAAAATAATTATAAGAATTTAAGAGATGAATACACATACTCATTCAAAATTACTCGAGAATTCAGAGTTCCTTTAAATTTTGGACTGGGGGCCCAAACAACCAAACACATGTAACTAGAAGCAGTATAATAACAGCACTATTTGGGAGCCCAACGGTATCATGCTCTCGGGCTCTGCCCATCCTTAGGCAGACGCCATCCCTAGAGTCCAGGATTAAAAAACCAGAGTGGTGTGGGGGTAGGAAAATGGGAAGGCCACAGAGGAAAACTCGTGAGATAAAGAGGGCCCTGTCTGATATCTACAATTGCCCGATAAAGTAGAGAGCTACAAGCTGGAGGAGGATAAAGTGGACATGATAATGCGTATATTTTAAGGCCATAAGAAGCAGGAAAACGCAGCAGGAGAGGATGTGAAGCCACAGCCATCATCGACCAGTGGAGGAAATACAGAACCTGCTCCAAGCCAGTGTGGATATCCTGGCCGCAAGCATCCTGGACACATTCGAGACTGCTGGGGCTGGGGGTTCAACCCAGCCACTGGGCAACTAGAAATTAGGCCTGCAGTTCTTTTATTTCAAAATCTGTAGGATCCTGTAGTTTAATAGCTACTTTAAAAGATGCGTGAGAACTAAACCTTGGATATGGGATGCCTGTGTGCTTCACAGAGTTAATGTAAGATTGTTATTTCGTAATTGAAAGAAAAAAATTGATATCTATTTTTGTTTTCTGTGATCTGGCCCAGTGTAGTTTGGCCACTTCGCCTTTTTTAAGGTGGATGAGAAATCCCTGTAAAACCCTCCTTTATCCAGAGAAAAAAGTAAAAAAACAGGCACTATTTGGGATGAAATCACTTACGTTGCCTTCTGCATTGCTTTCATGGCTGCTGCTCCAGTCCGCAATGCATCAACGGTTTCTGTTGTGGCTTTTGCACCTTCCAACATGATCATCTGAATAGGTTCAACAGTTATACAATTGAAATAAAATCCATGACAGCTCACCTGCATCGTCTACATATTTAACAATTTATTTAGTCACAAAAGATCACCTGGTCATGAATTCTTAGCTGGAAATTGCCAAGCTGCTCGACTTGCACTTCATAAAGCCGTTTTCTCTTCAAGCATTGTATTGCCGCTGTACACAACAATTATCAATCTTAATAGGCTTCGGGGTCTTTCTTACAGGATATCAAAAGAGAGTCTATGGCAACAAAAGAAGAAATTGTCAAACTCCTAATTTTCCAAGCCAATTCGAAAAATGCAAATTTATAATTTCAACACTGTTAACATAATTTTATGATTAACATGATTTTATCATAAGATGCGTTGTTTCATTAATAAAAAGAGGTCAGATGTGTCAGTACTCATTCATTAGAAAAAAATTGGGGTAAACAAGTAGTGAAAATTTTCCACAACTAACTTTTTAATTGCCTCAAGTGGAATTTTTAAATATGATAGCATCGATTACATTTCAAAACCAACTAGATTCTTCTCCCTGATGATAGGTCCAGTAGTGGATTAGAAACATCAGAACTGAAAAACTATTACGCAATCACATCCAGAAACTTTTTATAAGATTTAAACCGTAGGCCATGAATATTACAATGCTGAAAGGCTTGTTTAAATAAGCCAATGGATTAAGCTGTAATCCTATAAACAAGGGAACAACCCGTAAACCAATAAGTTATCATTAGCACAATCCAATTTACGTCTAAACAAAGCTTAACAACACCGAACTATATTAAACATTATAACTAAATGCTAATTTATCTAATACCCCTTAATGACTAACATAGATACAATCCAAATGATTTAGTTATTATATCAATGATATGAACTTGTGTAGAATACAGGGCTCAAACAGTTTGATTAAGTATCAATCTGTAACTCTGCTGCCAATGCAACAAATATTACCAAGTGTCCCTATGGTTGCCTTTCCATCTCACCGGAGTACATGGGCAACTAGCCGCTGCAGCCGCCAAGTAAATTAGGAAGTGGTGCTGAATACTGCATTCATTTATTTGTGATTTCCAAGTTCAATAAATGTTGACATATCTTGAATGTTTCATTCTTCACATGTTTGTTACTACAGTGATCTGTTCTAACACAGACACTATCATCAGATTTAGGTAGCTAATCTCAATATAATTAAATGATTATACTTTCAAGAGTAAACAACAATATAGTGCCCTAATATACCCTTCCAGGGTATTCTTGTGTTCAGCTTTTAAATGTCAGATGTATGACGCTCCCTAACCTATGAAGTATTATGGGACATCTATTATACAACATAACAAGGTGCCCTACTTGCATCCCCAGACTGCACACCATAACAATGGTGGCCGATTCCAACCTTGAATTCTTTGAAGTATCTTGGGACATCTACTGCACACCAAAACTATGGTGGCATATAATCATGCCCCTTCCAAGTACTCCAACCTAGAGATACACCTTTAATGATTGGCTTGCAGTGGATGGAACTATTTGTCCCCAATAGTTGTACCATTCCCTTTTGGCAGCATGATCATTCCATTAGCCTCCAAAACGTACCAGTGATAAAATTCCCATCACTAATAACCTGACAAGGATAATTTAAGTGCTTATTACATGTGTCTTTTCCAGTAATGGAATTCCTATCACTAATGACCTGACAAGTACCTATGTCAATTTCCAGAGATTTTCAAAGACACTCTTTAGGTCCACGTCCACTATCGAACATCACTAGCTTCCCACTCGTTATAGATTTTACTAGCTTCCTACTATTAGAGTTTACTGGGTTCCACATCAGACCACCTCGTCACAAGAACACTTCATTTGATGTACCATTTTCACCTCCAAACACTCGTCACTTGGACACTATGTCTAATGCACCTTATTCTTGAAAAATCCTCTTTGGCTCCCTAATCTTGAACTGATTCTATCAATCTCAATGGAAGAGATAATTTTCCTCACTCTGCTACTTGCAAGGAACTTGTAACCTTCCAATTGTGACAAACTTGTCATCCTTCGCTCTTTCCTTACACAAGTCATGTTTTGCAATTTCCCATTCAAACTTTCCTCTAGCCTCTTCAAATGTGCTAGATTCACATACCTGCAAAACAAAAGAAGTAAGAGCAAAATATACTTGCTCACCATCTAGTACCTTAATATTCCTCAATCCTGAAATCGGATTTCCATTGCCTATGGCAATTCAACCTCCTGAACATCCTTCACCATGGCATAATGCCGCTTTGGTCTCCATTGTTGGCTCCGCTGATTTTCCCTCAAGAACTTGACCCCTCTGATGTTCTCGGCTTTATGTCTTGTTCTAAGCCTTTTCACACCAAAACTTGTTCCAGTCTCATCAGCAACAGTTACCCTCACAATGCTATTTGAAGACTTACCAAAGAAATTATTTTCTTGTTTACAGCCACATCTCTATCAACCACAATTTTGTTCAACCACAAATGTGCTCATAGAGACATATCTAGTAACTGTATGCTATTGACTGCTCATTATCACCAACAAACATATACAATTTGCTGTTTGCGTCTGATTTACTTCTCTGCTACTCAGGGAATAATACAAAAGCAACAAACCAAAAAATATGAAAGATCGCTTACAAATGGTCTTGGTCTCCTGCTTGACCATGCTTCCTCAAGGATAGACATCCTGCAACTGAAACCTTGTAACTATTCGCGTATCTGTTGCAATTGTAATCAACTCCAATTCCACTCCACCAACTCATCGCACTTCTAACAGCTCCGTATCTTCCATCTTTCAACCAGCTTTTTCTTCATTTTGCTTGAATGAACCTGTAATATTCATGCCCTCGCATCCTTTGTTGGGTGAGAAAACTCTCTTCTGATCCAGATGTCCTGAATAAATTAAAGTTGGATCTAAAACATATGACCATGCAGCATATAGCCATCAGGATGAATGCCATGCTCCAAGGAGTAGATCTCCCAACATGCATTTCCCACCTCAATTTTGGCCTATCCAATAGGGATCAAAATGCACCATCTCATCCTATCTTACCATCTCAAACTACCCAAACAATGCACCTCCAACAAATATGTCCGTCAACACTACCACAAGTCTTCTCTTGCAGCAAACACAACTTTGCATCTAATTTACTTTTCTTCTTGAAGAAAAGTATTTGGCTTGGCAAAAGGACAAAAAACGTTTGAAAGATACTATGGCTCCATAAAATCACAACATGACATGCCAATCGGTACATACTAAGAGTTGTTCCACCCTAAATAGCTGGCCAATGACAGAATACGCATCCAACAACTTTGCAGGTGGTCATTACACCATTGGCAAATAGAGTGTGGAGCTATGCCACAACCACATGAGGAAGCTGGCTGACAACTGCACAGACACCAAGGTATTTTGGTCTTTAACACTGTCCAGAATGGAACCAAATTTGGACTCAATTACCTCATCCTCTGGCACATTTCCATGGACAACAACAAGAATACCAAGCTGGACTTCATGATATACTCTTTGCCACAAGTATCCACAACAGCTGAAATTCAACGTAACAATACGGAAAGTTTCAACACAAGGACTTGAGTGACAACACTCTAGAGATTTTAGCACAGAACATTAATGTGTCTTCTCGCATGTTGAACCGTAGGTTGGCACTACAGCATTAGAAAGAAGATTCTCCTCCACCAATACTTCCTCAATGCTTAACAGTGACACAAAAGTTTCTCCAAGTGAATATCCTTGGCAGTGAAAGAGATCCTACACATTCTGCTTACTACATACACCACTTAGTCAAATGCCTCCCACTCCACAATGCAATGTTCACACCACCGTCAAACATTTCTGCTTATGCCAAGCTCTCCTTTCTGCTGTTACACGCTCAACCACAGCAGGATTTGATCCAAACATGCATCTTAAACCTGCAAAGCGATTGTCCCTCACTCCTTTCTAAGCCTCTCTCCAGGCATTTCTGCTGGCAGCAAGCTCTCCTTTCTACTATTGCAGGTTCCACCACAGCAGGATTCGATCTGGGACAGTGTACAAAATACTTCACAAATACTGAAACGAAAAACTTCTAGTGCTACAACATTTAAGTTGAACTTATCAAGTTTCTTAGCAATAGCTGCCCAATCATGCCACAAATCTGGTTGCTAACCTCCAGCCTATGCATTATGATTGGATGACAATGCCTCTCAATCTTCAATAATAACTCTGCTGAAAACATTTACTGGAAGGATATGTTGAGCTTAGAAAAGCTTGAAATACATGAACGAGAGAGCTCAAAGAACCAGAACAATTTCCTCTCACCATAGCAGAGAAGCCTTGAAATGCATCCTCTTTCTCAAAGCCGTCACAAATCATGTGAAGAGAAAAACACCAGATTAAAAATATAATTCAAGCCTGCATCCTTAATTATCTAATCCACTTCTTCTTAGACTCTTTGCCATCTTTGTAGATCAGTCTATGCCCAACCAGAGCATCTGCATACCACATCGGTTGTGCACTTCAAGGTTGTATGCAACGCGTTCCAGCTCTTGGACTCAACTTATAATCAGTCTTGCTCTCCAGCGTGCAAGGCATTCTTTTGTTTGATGGCACCCACCTGCACCAGCTCCTCCGCTGCTCCTGATCAAACCATTCTCTACTGCAACTCTCATTGTGTCAGCTTCCATGCCTTTACATCAAGCTTGCATCCAAGTTGTGCCACTTCCTGCCATGTTGAACACGCCATTCCTCTGATTTGCTCTCATAGACACCTCTCATGAAAGAGTTGGCCTGCAGAGTCTTTGATAAACAAATCTTAAACAGCATCAAGCTATATTAGACATTACAACTAAATGCTAATTTAGTTAAAGTTATTCTACATGTTGATTCTTCTACCACTGAATGGTTCACTAGCTTGATGTAAAGCAGCTAATAGATTCACATCAACTATCAAAGTCATAATACTCGCATACATATCTTAGATAAATTTATGTAAAACACGCCGAGAGATATCATTCTTAAGGTGCACCTATTCGACTTATATCACAAACCCAACATAACATAGGCACCTCAAGAACGATATCTCTCGGCATCTTATACATAGATTTATCTATGATATGCATGCTGGTATAAAAAAAAAATTAATATTATCATAAAATAAAAATAATTTATATATTTTATTTCTAAAAAACATTCCACACATGAAAATATGAAACACTATCACATTTAATTATAAATTAAAAAAATAATAATAATTATAACTCAAATGTAAATAAACTAAACTATTGTAATTATAAACCTTTTTTTCTCACTAAGATGCATTTAACAATTCTCTCCTTCCATATATACATACTCTGTTGTGCATGCATATTATTATTATAAAATTGTAATTACCCAAAATAGAGGTTTGATAAAAAATCAAATTTAGTTCTTTATATACTTGTTCATGGTCTATATGGGAAATGCATACATAAGAGGACTTTTTTATACTTATAAGTTTTCATACACAAAGAATCTTATAAGGTTTAAATAAAAATATTAGCCTCCGCTTATTTACTCAACATGAAGCCAATTGCAAAATTTGAAAGCTCTCAGACCAGAAAATGGGTGTCTAGTGATGCTGGTTCAAACCATTGGAAGATTGCTAAAATTAGAGATTATATTTATTCTCCTAGTAATTCTCTGGATATATGTTCTCCTAGTAATTCTGCCATTTATCTTTCTCATTCTCCCAAATCTCTCATACATTCTCCCAATTATGACAAAGGATATAAACTGAAAATAAAATGTCCTGATCATACACAAACCGTCCAGAGGAGCTATCTAAAGATCGAAATTACCTTACCTTGACAGCACAGGGCCTCCACCTTATTTATTTGGTATATTTATTTGGTATAACTATTGCTTCCTTGTCGTCTTTGTCTTGAAGTGAGCTGGGAGTTTGTTGCACTTGAAGCTCCATTGTCACTTCTAGCATCTGTACAACTCGAGCCATATTTTGCCTTAGATTTTCATTGCCCTTAATGCATAACTCGCTTACCACAACAGCTCTTCTCACCTCACCCATATCTGTGCTATTTGCAAGCCTTCCATCTACAATGGCCACTGCGTTTCCCGTGTGAAGCTGAGTTGAAACCCATGCAAGAAAAAATAACCTACTGCATTCCTCCATTGGTTTAATTAAATCTAATTATTACTATTATTATTTTAATGTCAACCGTTTAAAAGTGAACACACTCACGGACATTACAGCCTTCCACCACCCCAGGGATGCCACTGTAGGAATGCCTCTCTGTATAAAAAGGCTTCTTGAAGACTGCCATTGGGCTGAAAAGCTTCATCAGTCTTAAACAAAATTGGCATCTACTATTCTACAATCAGATACATGAAAAGATGATAACTGCAAATACAATTATTGGAATGCACAAAAACTGCAATGGGTTAACTAAAATGTGTTATGAACAATAAAAGCATTGTTGAAGGAATGGACAAATTCAAACACTAAAATCTTCACCTCAACCATAAAATATGTCAGGCTGTAAGAGTTTAAACCATTCCTATTTTGTTCCGCATGTGTAATCATATTCAAGGGAACAATCTATTAAATTTTAAAAGAAAAAATGACAAATTACTTGAGTCCTCAAAAAGAGACAATTAACTTGAAAAGGCAAAATCAGATTATCAGAAATATAAACCGCTGATGCTTTCCATAGAAAACGAGTAGGCAGTAAAAAGTGCACCTTCTGACAGAGAGAACATATATGTTTATAGAACTCGAATTGAAGATTGCTCATTTATTAGAAGTTTAACAAGGGTGTTCATAAATACCTCTCTTATTCTTTGCTCGAGTGAATTCCTTAGCCTTCTCAACCTCTCCTTGAATCTTCTTTTGCAAGACTTTTTCCTTTTTCTCAAGCATCTCGAGAGTCTATAAATTTCAAAAGTGCAATACATCAAATGATCTTAAGTGTCTCCAATCTTCTATATCCATTTACAAACTAAAAAATGAATAGCTTTAAACTTTGACTCTTTAGAACGAACCAATCCACTGTGTATCCATCCACCATATAAATTTTAAAAAGACAATAAAGGACGGGCTTTTCTTTTCGTAGTCTATCAACACAAGACTAGACTAAAGATGGAGCAAGTCAATCAAAGGGTTAAGAAGTTCACAACAAATGTTTTCAGTGTCACTTAGTGACAAGTGTATTATCATCTTTCAGTGCAAAATCAGAAGAAAAATAAAAAGACGGAATTCCAAGCATTAGAATTGACAATGTTACTTAGAGAGGCAAAACATAAAGGAAGCTGAGATCAGTAAGGAACTCGAACACTTTTCTCTTTAATTAAGGTCATATGCATCTCAGTGTGTATGTTTTAAGTGTTTGATCTGGATATGTTATGGCTTTGAAATTTAAAATTATTTAACTTAAAACCAAAGAGTTTCCAATGCTAAATTGGCCCTAGCATAGCAAGGGATTATTTAATCCACTCACATATTCAACCAAGTCTTTCCAGTAAACCTCTCTACGTAACCACAAAAAAGTTAGAAAGAATGAAGAATGCACATGCAAGCCATCATCAAATTGTTCATTTAAACCAACTTCTGTATTGATACATATTGTGTTCGTGTTAGATGATAAGCATCCCCTGAGTTGTCAGTCTGCCGCATCCTTGAGAACACCAAATTAGGATTTATAAATTGGACAACCTTGTGTTGGCTTGTAATTTTTCTTTCCTGTGGCAGTTATTTAGATTGGCATCAAACCATCATCTTTTCCTATGGTTGGGCAGTATTGCTCAGTTCTTTATTCAATGCAAAATTAAATTCTACATAATGGATACTACAACCACAGAGATAAGATGTAATATTGATCATTTCATCAAACCCATCAAAATCAGCCTAACTGTTAACAAAACATATATGTGTCAATTTACATAAATGAATTTCAGACAGATCCAATTGTATATACTGCTTTTCTAACCTCTGTAACATCACTCTGGAATTATCCATACACTGTCTTTGGCCTAAGGAAAAAAACACAACCAGTCAACCATATCCACAATGGCACTGAATTAGGAACACCTCCAACAGACTCTTTAATGCCTAGATTGTTTATAACTATTTTAACGGGGACCTCCCTCTATAAAACGAAATGAAGTTAAATAATTTTACACATTTGTATGATAGTAAATACAAGGACATGGGTGCTATAACATCGCTGATATTTTACTTGCTTTATTCTCATAATCCACGTGGTACAAGAGAACTTATGCTTGATTTTTATTCTCATATTATCTGAAAGGATACTTATGTAATGCCTATCTGTACAATTATAAAAATAACAGAACCAGTTATGGGATTGAACCTCCAACAACAATGCTCTGATGGAAACAACTACTTCAACTCTTGATTGGCTAAACTAAGATAGATTGCTAATTAAGATTCAACAAAAAGGCCTTTACATTCTGTCTTTTCTGGATGTATGGTATTCCAACCATCTGTTCTTAACAACTCCAACCGGAAACATTCGCTTTGAAAATTACAATAATGAAGACGAGGTCAAAAACAGGCCAAAACCCTGAAAAGTGAGGATAATTTTTTATAATCCGCCAAACTTGAGATTGACCACAAAGCATAAATCCAAACTAGCAGGAAAAAGAAATGCTTCGTAAATTGCAACACTCACCCTCCATATTTGGGGAGTGAACCATATAGCTTAGACGACTATTGGACAAAGAAGACCACACTAAGACAATTGATTTAACAAGGGGAGCACGCAAAGCAGCACTTGAACGCAGGTCATCTTCATAGAAATCTCTCGGCCATGCTTCTGATAGTGGAATATGGCTAAAGGGATCTCAATAAGAAAGCCATTTTGCTGCATGGTTCATATTCTAATTTTTCCCCATGCCCATCTGCTCATGACTTGACAGTTGAAGGCAAGTATTAATGTGGAACAGAATCCCGTCATAGGAATATGCCATTGGAGTAAACAGATTGTAAACTACGTCACATAGATAACAATCACATGCTAGAGGGCACCACAAAAATCGGCAATGTTAATCCCAGAGAAAGGGAGGATGCTAGCATATCATCCACGGACTTCCCCCCAAACCAAGCTTCTGGAATGGGAAACTTTTGGTGTGGGTAATACCTTATAATCAACCTGAACAAGCAACATATAAGATATCTTTATTTACTTTAAAGCAGTTGACCAATAAATTGAGTTGACTTCCAAAATTTGTCAACAAGCTTCAATTTGGTTTCAAACAGCACTCCATGAAGTAACACTAACTTGGACTAAAACGCTTTAAACCAGAATTCCAGTTTCTACAGTACCTGACAGAATAGTTTAAAAACTCACAGAACTTAATTGACTTTGCAAGCAATAATCTTCAACCCTATGACAATCAGATGAACTCAAGAGGTAAGTCAAAGGTGACATATTCATGTGTGAAATTAATGTAATATACCGCACCCAATTCTGGGTCAAAACGTGGGCAGATGCAAGTCTTGGGTGAATGTAAAAGAATAAATACGAGCCATAGCATCGAAGGCAATGATTTCCCAAATTGTGCAATTTACCAATCAAAAAACTAATCATCAGCCCAAGCAGTTGGATTTGACCCACAGGACAAAAACACCCCCGTAATCAAAATTAGGATCCATGGAGGATAGAGGGAACATCTCAGATTTCACTCTCCCCAGACTAAAAGTGCCCTTAATTTATCATGCAATTTTGACTGGCTATGCTACCATATAAATTTATGCGTATCAGGCATAAGACATTTAGATAAATATAAAAAAAGGGTTTGAAATTTCAATACCTCCTTGATTAAGAAAAAATATATGGGTTAAATTACCTCATTGAGTTTGTCGAGTGTTGTAAGAGCACTGGTGTCTTGCTTGGGACGCCCAAAAATCCTGCTAAACATTTTGATAATTCCTTATATATGTATATATATATCAACCCTTCTTCAATAAATAATGAACCCTCTGCTTCTGTTGCAGAAAAAAATAAAATTAAAAACCCTCGTCTGAATCAAATCAATAATTAAACAGCCTTGAATAAGAAAATTAAAATAACCTCACACATTGAATCGGCGATGTAAATCATTCATAAAATTAAATTGATATTCGTCAAAAAGAGATATAAAGTGTGAATTATGTATTTAGTTATTGGATCGGATCCATGATACATATAATTGTGAATCAGAAGCAACAGAACTTGCCTTGGAAACAGATTGGATCCGAGAAATAACAGAGGCAATTGCGAAGAAGCAGAGACGATCTCCGCGTTAGCGCAGAACGCAATCCACCTAAAAACTCAGGAAGAAAAATCTAGACAATAATTGCCAGCCACTTTCCTCGCTTTTTCGTATCGTGTATATATTGTTTTTAATAATTAGACTAAATATTTTATTTAAGATATAACTAAATATATAAAAATAAATGCAGCCGACCAATAGTTTTTAAGGGAATGAAATATATATATAATTTTTGGTATACAGATTATAGTCAATGATTATGGGAAATACCCAAAAATCCGTTTCTACCATTAGCTTTGAGATTAAGTTATACATAAAAACTAATTCTCAGGGTGGATGTGTCCTTGTCCTTTCTTCAATAAGAAGCAATTAAAGTGTATATTGTTGAAAGCAATTTTGGTTAGAGTGTGTTGTTTACAGTGAAATTTTGATTTGTTTTGTCACTGTCACAACATTTGACATGTTTTATGTTATTGGGTTTGCCTTTGTGCAACTGGGGTTTATTAAATGGTACCTATTCACAAGTAAAATTAGGTTTGTTATTGATAATTAAAAAAGAAGTCGTTAATGTCTATTTATGATACACTGTGATTTTTGAGTTTTTTGTAATTTGGAAGGGATCTCAGTGTCGCACTAATTTCTAGAAGTTTACAAAATGAGTCTATTTCGAGAATCATGAGTTAGATTTGGAAATCAAACTTGGGCCTTGCTTATATACAATTTGTTTTCTAGGTTTTTCAAAACAACTTTCTAAAATAAATTTTAAAAACCATTAACAAATGCAATTGGTGTGATAAGACAAGCTTCAGGGATAGAAATGCTTGATAGGAAGATTTTAAAATAACTAAGGGTGAGTTATCAAGGAGAATCATAATGATGAAGGACAAAGTCAATTTTAATAAGGCTAAATTTGCAACTAGTATGGCAGAATTTACTAAAGATGATCAAGAGGTCGTAGCCCTAACAAGTCCATGTCAAAGCATGGGATAGAAAGAAGATAATGATTTATAATGTGGGCATTGTAAAGGCCATAATGGATTGCACCCATCATTGATCGAATAAATATCTCACTACCAAAAAATTGCCAATAGTCAAATCTCGCAAGGAAGAGTTCTTGTGACACCATTGTGCATATAAACCCAATGTGTAATGGGATTTTTCATTTTTTTAGTATTCATATGTGTTGAATTTGCTAAGTTACACAACTAAAACATGACAATGGAATTGGTAGATATACAATCATGCCAACGGATATGTTGTCAATAATATCTACTGAAAATTGGTTGGGCTATGATATTGTAGGAGATGGAATAGAATTTTCACTCTACATGTTTGTAATGTATGTGATATATGCTTAGACTAATGGGCTAGATCAACAAGCACATGCACTAGCCAATGAATTAGACTTTGTATGATAAGACTTGAAGAGGGTCATAATCCATGATCATGCATTACATGCCTTTGTGAAAACACAAAAAGAGTCCTTAAAAGAGTTGACTTTTTACAAGTCAAACAACGGGTACAATCAATTCTAAATATCATAGTCTTTATTCAACTAATAATCCCTTATAAATAATCAACGTCACAAATTATTTATAATTGTTGAACCATGTTTGCATAAATGAGTTATATTCCTGTCTAGGGTTACATTATCCATGAAGATCAAATATACAGAGATGAATCCAATCATACTTCATACTTAGCTTGATTTGCATGAATAAGGTATCCAAATTCAATTGTCATTCCCTTGACTAGTTAGAATGGATTGAGAGAGAGCTTGTAAAGTAAAGTATCTAATGCTGATTATTGGAATTCATAAAACACTCGTGTGATTCTACTATGCCTCTAACCTATCACATGTATCGAGATAGGAATAGCTGATTTGTGGCTTACTTATCCCTCTTTGATGTTATATCACATTTCTCTATGCTTTCATTGGGTTAGTAGGTTGGCCTATGGAGTGACCATGGCCTAGGTAGACTATATATAGGAGGTAGTGGGTAGTTATTTATGATCATATTGTGAATTCTGCTCTTATTGAAGCTTGTGGAGGTTGCCCCCTGAATGTGGCTTGTCTTTTATTTATATGTTCTACTATATTTCAATCATATTGTGATCTATTGTTGTTATTCTCATTTGTTGTTGAAGTAATTTCATTACAGATTCTAATGAAGGAGTCCAATATCTAGGTGTATAAATAAGAGATGTTGAGCTTAAAACACCCATGTGCTTCTAATGAAGGAATCTGATATCAAGGTGTGTAAATTAGAGGTATTAAAGTTAAAACACCCATGTACTCTTAATGAAGGAATCACATATATGTGATCCCCACCAAAAAATATATATCTTTGATGGTTTGAATTCCCCTTTTAGAAATATCTGGAGGTGTTTATCCATGGCATTACAACCAAAGGTAACTCATGGTGAGTCAAAATTGGTGATCAACAAAGGAAGTGATTGTTAAAGATCAAACTCCACCTAAAGTAATATTGGCCCACATGACATGGGATGTGATAGATTTCCAAGATTTTTATATTCTTTGAGACACAGAAGTTTATTTGAGTTCAATTAAAATAAGATTGAGGTGCAATATTTGAATCCCCAAGACATGCCAACAATACTTTTCAAAGGGTGCACCAATGTCAATGATCTATTTTGCACATACAGTTTTCCATTTTCTTTGATATTGATAATGCCCATGTCAACTTAATATTTTGGGAATAATTAAAGCCCTTAGTGAATGTGATGGAAACCATAGCCCCATTAGAATTTTCCCATAAGAAGTCTTTGAGTAACTTTGTCAAGGTTTTTTAGGTAGCCTTAGAGGGAGCAAACCAAATGATTGATATATGTGTACATGGAAGTAATTACTTCGGTGTATATTTAAAATTTAGTCATTAATGACATGATTTTAGTAACTTAATACTTTTATATTTATTTCAATAAATCAAATATTGTATATGCAAAGTTCTGAAGAAGTAACTCAGAAGGAAATATAGATGCCTAAAAATTTAAATATTATCTTATTCTATATCCAATTCCACCCATGGTTAATGAAATGAGAAAGGGTCATGTTGTTTTAAGTGAATTGCAGCTTAGGTGATAAATACCACATACACAACTCACTAAAATTATAACATAAGTTATATCTAAGACAATAAACTAAACTCTTCTAAATCAGATCTAAACCATGCTTAAATATAGATTAAAAGTCCTAGGGAAATGATTGAACAAGCAAATAAATAACAAAAGACAAAGAATGATATAAACAAACACACGTAGACATTGTCCTAGAATATGAGACTAGAAACAAGATATGGGGCTGATTGTAATACAACCTTATGAATCTAATTATGTTCTATTGTTAGGCCATAATTGGTGAAGTGGTGATTTTATCATGGTCAGAATCGATAGGTTTCTAATTGTGCCCCTTTGTTATTGCCGATTATGTACCTAGGCACCATTTGTGTCCTCTGCTAATTTATGGCTTCAAAAAAAATTTGGGTTGGTGTGCAAGATGGTGATGAATAGGGTTATGGCTTTTCTTCTTAAAATTGACAAACATAATGTGTTGAAATGTTTCTCATTTACTACTTGACCTGATCCTCAAATGTATGCATAAAAGAGTGTATACAAGTTAGTTGACTTTGTTAACCTCTTGAGGAGTTGCAGCTCCATATCTTGTATGTTTGGAATTAGAGTCAATATAGTTCTAGTGCATGTAAGTGAAATCCCAGTGCAAGTGAGAGACAAGGCTTCACTTTTACTGGCATAGATAATGATGGCACAAGACTTGGATTTGATGTAGACACAATCTAGGATCATGTTAGGCTCCTTGATAAGTTTATCAATAAATAGAATCAATTTGCAACTCAAACTTGAAGTCATGTGGGCATGTATATATCAGTTCCTACATGTTCTATGGCTTAGGATTGATTTGTATATATAGATCTCTCTAGGACACATTAAACATAGGTTGACCATGTAGAATAATGAAGAAAAAATCAAAGTGTGGGGAATCATGCCGAGGAGAAATGGACCCACAAAAGGAAGAGGGACAAAATCAGCAAGCTGTTGATTTTGACCCAAGAGAAAAAAGGATCATAATGGAGATTAGGGTGAACAAAGAATGCATGACTAGAATCCTAAAGCTGACAACAAACATATCTTAGATGAATCTTATGAAATCTATATGGATCAAGGTCAAATAAACTCTAATGTGGGAAGAAATGTGTTTAAAATTAGTCAAATGTACATAAGTAGACCAAGTGTGGAAATGCATGACAAAGATGCAATGGAAAAGGTTAAAGTACCAAAAATAGATGTCTACACATGTAAAGCTTTGGAAAAAAACATAGTTCTCTGCCACTACATATTAAAACATTAAATTTGAGAAAAATAAATAAAGGTGTTACATTACATTAGAAACAAAAACTTTGTTGTGTTATATGGTCAAAAGAGAACTAACAGAAAAGTTCATGTTAATAAGTTGGGTTTAATTATCTAGGAGGAATATTCCTTTGGCCATACTCTATAAGGCTCTACATCAAATGATATAGTTTAAGGATTTAGCTATGAGAACATAAAGATTTGGGGTTAAAGGGAATGCTTCTTAGATATATTGAAAAATATCAACTTGGTCAAACTTGCATGCATTGATGGTGATGCATGCAATAACCTTATACTTATAGAGTTTTAAATTGGAAATGAATAATTTTATAGGTCCTAGAGCCTTCCTTAAACATGGCCAAAGTGAACAACCACTCTATTATGTCATATTTTCAAAATCATTTTCACAAGTTCATGATGGATTGTTGAGATGTCTAAAATGATGTTTTCAAAAATATATTGACTTAAATGATAAATCTAATTTTCTTGGTGCGATGTTAAAAGGGAGAAGGTGGTCCATAAATAATTTTATAGGAAACATTATGTAGCATAATAGGTCTCTAATTAATGATAATCTTGCCCTAACCTTGAGCATAAATTTGATAGTCTCCCGATAGACTATAAGGAGATTATATACTAGAAAATTCCCAAGTATATTTATCAAACTCACATACAAATCCATCATTGTAGGATCTTTATTATTGTACATGTTCATGACAATGTTGTTAATCTCCTCTAGAGATAATGGATGGTTACACATGGTTGGTTGAATTGTTGAATAACCACATCTAAGTAGAGCTCAAAGACTTATTCTCATTTTACAGACTAGTCTCAAGTTTGGAACACTATCCTTTAATCATTTGTAAAAACATGAACAATCTCACAAAGGATAACCTACTATAGGCCCTATTTTAATTCCTTTATTCATGATTCAATTTGAGTGCTTGAGAAATATTTGGAGGTCAAGTTCTTAGCTTTAAGCAAATGCATTCTAGCACAAATGTGTGACACATTCATCACTTGTGCCTTAGTTTTCTTTGCTTTATGTCACAAACAACCAACAAATTATTGGAGGTGGGAATTTTTACATTTTTTATTGATATCATTTTAACACATAAATTTACAAAAATCCTTATTAGCCCATTCTTGCACTATGGAAGTTTATCTCTCGTGATAGCATAGGTATCGTTCCACCATTCAATCCACACCTTAACAACATATGGTTGAAGAACAAGGTTTAAAATACATGCAATAAGTTTCATAGGCATAAAAAATCCCTATATGAGTTTAAATTGAGTAGGTTAATGTCTAAAAGCACAACCTCCAACACCACACAAATTGGTCACTCCATATAAGTTTCAAAAGAAACAAGAGTTTTTTAGTGGCCATAGACATGTGCAACATTTTAAGAGCCATTTATAGGAATCCACAAAGGTTGGACTACATAAACTAATATGATGTTGAGTCTACTGGGCTTAATGGCTGGGGTCATTGATGCCCCACTTATTTCTCATGTAAGAGTAGTTTTCTTGTTCAACACACTGGTGCATGGGGAAGACTCCTAATGATTCCACCATATCAATATCAATACTAAAAAATTATTTAGTTTTTCATAAACCAACCAATATGAAAAGTCTACAATCAATGACCTACTAGCAAGCAGGGGGAATAATCAATGTAATGATAATTCAAGCTAAAGATTAGTTATGGATTAAAGATAAGAGGAAAGCACATTGAGTATTTCAAATGGAAAATATATATATATATATATATATATATATATATATATATATATATATATAATAGTTTATAAAAATTTCTTAAAATATTTAATGGTTATGGTAGCCTTGTGGGAGTACTTTATTAACTTTTTGGTTTTACAACTTAAATCAAAGTTGGTAGATATCATGTGATCTCAAGACGACCTTAGTCTAGTGCCCTTTTCCGTTGTGTCTTTGTCATGCATTTCCACACTTGGTTCACTTGTTTATGTTTGGCTATTTTTGGACACCTTTTCACCCACATTAGAGTCTCTTCAACCTTGATCCATCTATATATCCTCATATTCATATCAAATTTGTCCATCATTAGCTTCAAGATGTTAAGCACGAGATATACTGAGAGGGGGGGTGCATTAGTATATCATATATATATAAAACTTTCCTTTAAACAAATTTCACTTAATCAAACATTCAAGATATGCAATAAAACTCAAACAATAAACACCACACAAGATAGATAAAGACACCATATATAACATGGAAACCCAATGTGGGAAAAACCACAGAGAACAATCTCAAGTATATGAATGAGCACAAACCCAAACAATATTCGCAAGCCAAACTTGCAAGAGCACCATACCCCTTTGCCGAGCACCAACTCAGCTACTATTCATGAGCACCAACCCACAGGAGCACCACACCCCTTTGCCGAGCACCAACCCAGCTACTATTCGTGAGCACCAACCCACAGGAGCACCAACCCCTTTGTGTATACCACACACCTATCTCTCCATGTTGCTATCTCAACAAATGATAGATTAATACAATATCTCTTTCCTCTCTCTCACCTTTGCTCTTCTAAGCTAGTTATAACAAATACAAATCATATTCATCTTTCACAATTGCTCCTCTAAGCTAGATATTACAATATCAAATCAACCTCTATCTCTCATATTTACAAATGGCTTCTCAAGCCTTTATTTATAGCTTTCCAAATGACCTTTGGCTTTCCCCCTTTGTGACCCTTCAATCCTCATGGAAAATGGCGCCAAACTTTTATGACCCTTCATATTCAAGCCTTTGAAAAGTCATGTGGTGACCCTTCATGACCAAAAATGTCCTTCCCACTTTTATCCTTATCTTTGGTGACTTTTCATATTCCTCAAAGTGTCCCTTCATGAGAAATTGCGCCCTTACTCATTTGTCTTCACTTGGTGACTCTTGGTATTCCCCAAGATGACTCTTCATGGGAAAATGCATCCCATCCTTCTTTTGTCTTTACCCCATGGCTCTTCGACTTCTCCATGCGCCTTCTTTTGTCTCATATGCAACTAAAAATATATTCGTTAATATTAAATAAATATTAACTCATATTAGCCAAGATATATTTATTACAAACAACATTAAATGCAATGGGGCCTTTATCACCAATAATGCTAAACCTTTGACATCAATGACAATATTTCCAACACAAGATCCTAATCATCAATTCTCTCAGCAATCTTATCTCCATTATGATCTTTTTTTCCTACTAGTACAATATCGATTGTCTACCAATTCCATTATGGTTGTGATCACCAACTTACCATTTGTTCCTTCATGGTTTTATGGATTTATCTTGCCTTAGCTTGATCCCACATCCTTTGAATTTTGATTATCACATTATCCTATGGTCAGCCTATGTGCATCGTGTCCTAGAGAGTGTTATATATATGGATCAATCTTTAGTCTTTTACCAAGTGATCATCAAGTATCGACCTCCTTATGTTTAGCTGAAAAAATACTATATGTATCACTAGACTTGTTAAGGAGATTGCATATTAATCCTTCATTACTTCTACATCAATTCCAAGTATTGTGACATCATCACCTTGTGCCAAAAGAATATTATATTGGGGTGCATATAGTTGTATTTGATTATTTAAGAGAGGGGGTGAAGCCACTTCTTTCACTTAGGTTGGGATTTCATTCACATGCACAAGAGAAGTACATTGACTTTGATTCTAAGCATGCAGGACGTATACCTAAAACTTCTTAAGAGGTTGATTCAGTTATATAGCTAGCTAATAATATTTTGTTACTACATTTGAGGGTTATTTCAAGGAGTGAAAGAGAAATAATTCAAAACATGTTGTCTAGCAAAATTTAAAAGTGAACACACATCCCTAGCCGCCATCAACTTACACACCTACCTATAAAATTACAAAAATATAAAAGGTGTAAAATACAAAATCAACACCCAAGTACATAGTTAGCAACAACAAAGATGCACAATTGGCAGCCTGCCAATTATATCCTATACATAATTGGCAACCTCCCAATTCTATCCTAAAACAAATTCAGTTCCTGATTTGTAGGGCATAGTCTAGTCAACTTCCATAACCTATTTTGAGTTAAATAATTCCATAGCTCTACCAAGGTGTGTTAATTTCACCTCCCTTTCTATTTTCATCATTTTTATTTCCTTTTCAATTGTTTATCATGCTTTCAATTTCTATTTTATGTTTGAGTTAGATTTAACTATTGTAGTTTATTGTTATGTCATAGATATAGATTTTTACATAGTTTTAATTATTTTTGCATGCAGTATTTACTCCTTTGTTTTACCTTATTTTGAATTAATGATCTAAACAAGTAGAAAACAACGAATTTTCAAATTGTATAAAGTATTTCCAAATTTTGTAGTTCTAAATGTAATAGTAGATGCCTTTATATAAATGACTAAGAATAACTATAGTATTTAGCTTGCTACTATTATGTTCTTATTGGAATCTATGTACAATCATCGAAAAGGGCTAAAAATGGATCTAAAGTCACTTGGATCTATAAAATGCTTGTTTGCACTTGTTGGGATGCTGATGGTAGGGCACACATACCTACGGTATCCATATCCATTTACTATGTATTATAAATGTCATATATATTGTAACCAGTTTATTTCATTGTAAGTTGTTGTGCATACCTATTAAGATTTCTCTTATGTGCTATTTGATCTTTTGTAAATGCATAATCTCGTTTCCTTCACCTTGAAACCCCAATTCCAATTTCAAAACTAGGTTTAATATAAAATTAGGTTAGATAAGATAGGTTGAGTTGGCCCCAACTATCCCCCACTAAGTGGTTTAGCATTACCTATGTTATAATATTTTGAAGAGGGATCAAAATGCACGTAGTTCTCCCACTAGGTGTATGTGTGAAATAGTGATGCACTGGTATGGATGCAACATATAACCTATATTTTGACACTTGACATTATAAACTTTACTTGGATTTAGGTGCTTCATAATTGGCTATGGTTTTCTCCTTTGAGGGGATTTTGATATGGAGTTTTTCATCTCAATGTGCAAGTGATAAATGTCCTCTTTATAGGTATCAGATAGATAGGTGTCAGATCCTTGCTAGATTGGATTAAGATTAGGCCTAATGTGTTTAAACAGGTGACTCTTTGGATAACTTACACCACCACTAACATCCAAATTGTATGATCTAACATGTATGAAAGATTTAAATTTAGGAAAATGATTGTTACAAGTCACACAGATAGATCCGATATAGGTGGATGAATTTGGTATCCAAATTCATCTGATAATAACTAAAGTCATTCAAGGTACAATAAATAATGATCTAATAATCAATAAATAGTATAATTAAGGATAATAAGGAAATTGGGTATAGACTAGGAAATTCCTATAGGTTACTGATAACCAATCAGAATAAATGAGATTGTATCTAGGAAAAAGTGAAGATAAGAGTCATATGTGTATGCATAAGTCATGTATGGTAAATATAGGTCAATACTAATATTCTAAATTGTTTAATACCATATTTATGTGTTTGAAAATGACCCCTTTTTATTATAGCATTGGCAATGCTAGAGTAAAAGGATAAAGAGATTATGTGTCTTAATGTAATTACACTTTGTCTTTGGGAGAAGGCTTTAAGTCTCCAAATTTTTCTCCATGAAAACCTACAACTAAACATGAATTAACCAATGTCCACATATGATATGAAGTCTATATTAAATTAGATCAATGAAACATTTTACATTTGAAAAGAAATGAAGGAATACACTTGTAAGTAATCGAACTACGTTGCCCTCTAAAGTATTGGAGACTGGGGTGATTATGCCCCAAAGTGAGTGTCACCGCATAAATCCATGGGTTAGGAAGATAAATTCCCTAACCCTAAACTGATATTGAACATATAATATGTTCAAGATGAAAAATATGGAGTTATGTATTAGGTTCATATGTAAAAGGTGGAACCATGTACTAGGTTTGTATGTAAAAGGTAAAACCCCATAGTATATTCATATGTAAATCTAAATAGACTAAATCAACTGCTAGAGATGTATTTTATATTCAAAATGTTACGTTAATTACCATCATGAAAATATAAAATTACATGCATTAATAACATCCATGCCCCATAATCAAATCTAATTGTACCAATCAAATATAGAATGCCATTAGTATGTCACTTTATCCCCAATCTGATAAATTTGATAACCTATTCCATCTTAATCTTATAATATAATAACTATACTCATCTGATATATATAAACTATCACTCATGCACCTATAAAATGTTTGCATATTTCTTGCATATGCCCCCAAATTTATCTCAATGTGTGTGTGTGTGTGTGTGTGTGTGTGTGTGTGTGTGTGTGTGTGTGTGTGTGTGTGTGTGATAATTTAGTACATTATTGCAACTTGACCCAATATGAACCATTTAAATCATGTAAATTGTTCCAAAATTTAAATTATATGTTCATGGAGGTTTGAATCTCTATGACAAGCCCACTAGTATGCCCCCTTTTGAGGTGAAGGATGTAGCCTATGAATTAATCATCTCAAAATAAAATAGTTGTACACATCATGTTATATAGAAATATTCAAGCATGTAAAACATGTGTTAACAAGAGGATAATATGTCATCACAACATGATTATATCATCAAAGTATATATGGAACATGTATACTAAGGCATACAAGTGTCATGCCAAGATAGATGGATTAATTGGGCACGTAATAGCTGTCAGCATAAATATAAACACTAGGTAATAATCCATGTATGAAGATGTATGATATACATCATGAAACTATACAAAATTAGAAAGAGGCATGATATGAATCACGACACCACAACCTTAGACTATCCTATATGTATCCACACATATGCACATAATGTCATGGGCATGACACACGTAATAAAAACACACACAATAGCACTTAATGTCATGTAGAAGAAGAGTCACACATAATACACTCAATGAATACACCATGTCACACATTGATCAAGAAACATCACATAAAGAGTGAGCAATGCCACATAATGAATAATCAACGTTACTTAAGATAAGAGTCGCATATAATGTAATACACACTCAAGGATCACACTTTGAAAAATTCAAAAGTAATCATGCATATAATGCAACACCTAATGGTCACATAATATGCATACAACATGACATGCAATATCAACAACATGCATATAACAACTAAAGTTAGTCTACACTATCAATGCCTATAATCATCGCACATGATAAATTATTATAGGATCCATATAACACTCTAAGTAATATGAGCAAAGGTAAGACATGTATAATAAATATAAGTAGCAAAATGTGATCAATGGGGTGGTCATATAAAAATGTAAGCTAATTATATGTACTAAAGAGATGCACCCAATATAGGAAGGGTAGCCCCGAGGTGTAGGAATGTCCCACATCTCAATGCCCATGTCATATGAAACCTAAATGTCTTAGAACTCACTCATGTATGCCACGAAATGCATGTGCATGTGAAAAGGATATGTAATTTACCATAATGTGATAAAAAAACATAAATAAAATATGCACACTAGCTAGAAGATGTCATGTATAGACCATGATTTTTATTATTTATTTAATATTTTGATTTTTTTTCAATTTTGTGTTTTTTTTTGTGATTTTAGGATTTTTTTATTATTTTCCTACTAACTTTTGATCCCATAAATGGGATGCTCACTTGTAGGTCATGTATCAGTCATGGAAAAGCTCGCCCATTTTGAGCAAGTAGTCATATATGTATATGTATCTAAATATGAGAGGTGATATCATGATGTGGTATATCCATCATTATCATCATGGATTAGATGATTTTGTGTATAATGTGTAGCCATAATATCATATGAAATTTGTTTTATAGTAGAAAAATTTGTTTGTGTTCATTTTAAAACATTTGAAGTTGTCTATAACACTAGATTAGGACATGAAGGAGTGGATGATGGCTGGTGTACAATTTGAATACACCTCTAATGTAATGGGCATTAAAGTACCAATCATCTAGGAAATTCAATTACCTTCCTCTGAACTGCAAGTGTAGAATGAAATTAAATAATTTGTATAATTGGTTATGAATTAACTTTCTTAGGGAAAGTCTCTAGTTGAATAGGATACTCATAGAGTTAACTTGGAACTATAACCATTGTGTTATTATGTATATACTTCACACATTTGTGTACTAAAGATGATTCTACATGGATCTTATGTATCCCAGGACATCTTAACAACATGTTGAATGCCCTTTTACTCAGTAAAACTAAAAATAAAATAGCAACTACTACAAGGCCTACCTTATGTGGTATCATGATGCCCACAATAGGGTTATGTATCTTTCCATTAAATCTTTCAACTATGTTGTTGTATTCATTAGATCCCCATCTGTATATTTGAGACTAGTAAGGAGTGTTTTAGTGCAAACATTTTCACTTGAACTATTATTTACCATGTGTACACCCTCAAAATTAATCATTAAGTACTTGACAATGTTTAGTCTTGACATATTTACCTTAATTGACCTATTCTTCATTATGTTAACTCAAAATATCTATGAGAGCCTTCACTATATTACTCATTATCTTACAATTATTGAAAACATCATTTAGACATCTCTATACTGCTTACATATTCATGTTAGCCAAATTCCAAGCATTCTTCTATCCCTTGGATTTATTTTCACCTTGGGTACTTTACCTCTTGATTTTGAAAATTGATTCAAACAATTTAAATATAATTAGCTTACAATGCTTCAATGCACATTCTTTATGGTAGTTCACTAGCTTACTACGACATATCTATCATATTAGGGCTTCTTTTGCACTTACATGATTGCATATATCTACTCCTACATTTTCCATGATCACACATAGTTTCTTGCCCATTGGGGGGGTGTGTGTACACACACACGTGCATGCACGTGCACACACGCACGCATGCACGCGCGCGTGCACACACACACACACACACACAAACAATCAGTCAATCATTTGTGTTATGTCGTTATGACTCCCTTACACATACATTGGGGGCATATTGCTTGACTCTTTCTTGTTGTAGTATGATTTAACACCTTGTTGTGGATTGTTTGAAACCTTTCCATTTATTTTATTTTTGAAGCCTTGCTTCTTAGTACTTTTCAAATATTTTTAAATTACAATCTTGTAAAAGTGAAAATAGTTTCAAAATTTTCAAAAAATTCAAATATGGCAAACATTTAAAACAAAAAAAGCCATATGAATTCAGAAATCTATATATATATATATATATATATATATATATATATATATATATATATTCAAAATCAGGACCTTAAAAGCATTTTCTTATGTTGTTAACTTACTTCTTTACATCTATTATCTATTTCATGTTAGGTAGATCACATATTTCATTTATCTTTCAATACAAATTACTTTTAACAAGGTATGTGAGTGTGATACATGACATACTATTATATGTTTTTTCCATGTTGAGTTTCCCTTTTCACCTAACACCCTTACTAAGTTGGGGGCATCTCTTCATTCTCCATGAACACTTCAACAAGTTTTATATATCCACAACCTCTCTACCATGTTGAGCTATATATAATACAAATGGTTTTTTAAATCACTCCTAATTTACATTATGTTACATTGATATGTTGTTTGCTAATAATGACATGGATATGTTGTTTGCTCATTGATGCATATGGTTGATGTAGATTAATGTCATTCACTCTATGTTTATTTTCAAATTATTACTTTACTACATGATGAGTTTAGGACTTTTTTTCTTATTATGTGTGACCCTTGGCCTTTTTTAGGCAACACATACATGTGTTTACTCATATGGCATCATCATGCCATAAGAGTGTGGCCCTTGGCCTTGTTTGTTTGTGTCATATTCACATGTCCCTTGTATGTGGCATTTGGACCTTATGTGTGACATTCTATGCAAATTTCATGACATTGTATAATATTACTTGTATGTTCATTGTTTGTTTATATGGTGTCATTATTCTTATCATTCATTATTTATATTTTCTAATTTTACTCTTTTGTCATGACACATATCATGCATATGTTGCTTAGGTGATTTAATGCTATGTCGTTTTATATGCAATTCAATGCTATATTCAATACTATGATGCAATACATTTTCAAATGTTCATATGCTACTACATGATTACATCTTTCACATATTCTATAAAATTTCTTTTAAGATTAGTGACTTGTAGACAACGTCCACCATCTCGAAATGGGTGAATCACAATGGGCTTACCTTGAGAATTCAAGCCCTCGAGAGCAACAAATTTCAGATTTATGACATTATGTAGTTTTTTTAAAATTATAACATGGTTCAAAAAAATTAGATTATGGGGGCACATCGCATGCATGTGCACTCATTCCTACAGTTACGAGTGCATATTCACATACACTTGATGTCAATGCATAAGCATGTGCAAAATAATTTCAGTTGTAAGTTATAAGTTTTGAACAATTACAAGTTCAATTGGCAATCTATATCAATTCAATATAGGTACAAGAGGCATGATATTCATTCATGTTCATTTTTCTACATGGCAAATTTCAAATTTCACTTTTTGAAAGTTTATAAGTGTTAAAGGTACCAAAGTTTCAAATAGAATCTAGATCCATCTGTAGTAGTGTGATTCATCTCATTTTGCAAGTGGGCCATGTTAGATTTTAGTGGCACTCAACATCTATTGTCGCATTTTAAAGAGTCACATTTGGTGGTTCCATCCCTTCTACCACATTTGAGGCTAGTGACACTCAAAATCTATGGTGGCATTGTAGTAAGCCATATTTAATGGTCTCACCCCTTCCATTATTTTATATAGTACTCTACACATTCAGATGAGAGTTGGAGCATACAATCTTCCAATACAAGAGCTTTCACTAGTTTTCAATTGAGACTTGATCACTCTGAATTCACCATAGGTTCAACATTTCTCTAACTATCTCAATAAGGTGGCACACACTTCTCCACTTTTAAGTTATAGGGAAATTACATTGCATACTCTTTCTGGTGTATTCATTCTTTGCTCTCTTTTCAAATTTCAAATTTAAGATTTTTTATTTTTTATTTTCAAATATGAATAGTAGCTAATTTTAATGGCATTATTGTGGGTGTTATAATGGAGTACCTTGCACGATCAAGCTTCATATCAAAATATAAAATATGTATACATACTTAGGTTCACATATTCTTTACTCTAGTAATTACATTGCATTACATCACTATAATAAAGTTGGGAGATTATAAACACTCAATTTTAATCATTAAGTGCTTGACAATGTTTAATCTTGACATATTTACCTTAACCAACCTATTCTCCATTCCATTAACTTTCAATCTCTATGAGAGTTTTCACTATTCTACTCATTGTCTTGTAATTAAAACATCATTCATAAATCTCTATTATGCTTACACATTCATGTCAGTCAAATTTCAACATAATCTAGTTTTCTAGGACAAATTTGCACTAGGTGGGACAAGGCCACAACCCAACCTTGTCCATTAGTGTGGCCTTGTCTCCCGTGCTCTAATGGTTACTTTTAAAATTTGAGACACTTCATGTCGACCCTCCCTCACTTTTAGAAAATCCCATTAATGGAAATATTTCAAATCTACCACTATATAAACACATTAATGCCACTAAAAGCATCATTTAAAAAATTTATTGCACATTGATCAAAAGGGCACTAATATTTCCAATTCAAGTTCTAAGTTATTCTAACATTCATAGGTCAAGTCTGAAGCTATTTTATTATAGGTCAAGGGTATTCACTGCCAAGCATTCAAGACAATTTATTGGTTTCATCCATGTAGATAAAATATTAAGATTCATACACTCACTCTATGAGGGAGAAATACATTAGCTTGAGGCCCTTTTGGGCTAATTAGGTAGCTCTCAGATTATGAGGAGGTTCTGATAATTGTGAAAATTGTCTCCTTTATGGGGCTAAGAGGACAAGCCAATTAGTAAGTTGTGACACTGCATTAAGTGTTGCTTTTACATCATTATTAGTATCATTCATTTTGGCATTGTAATTTGGTTTGCTTTGAAACTTTGCACTTGAAGTAGTTGGAAGATTAACCACATACTTTAACTTATTCATAAATTTGAGGTTGACTTCTTGATCCTTAATTGTATGGCATAAATAATCAAATGATTAGAATCTCTTGAATCAAATGGACTCATGTAAAGGGGTAAGAAAAATTTGCTCAAATATATCTTGAAAATCATTATCATCCATACAAATTATGATCTTAGAGAGCATGGTATTGTACAAAAGCACATATTCACTAATTGGCTCATTGGGTCCTTACTTAAGATTTGTGATTTGAGTGTAAGAAAATTTATCACTTATAATGATTGAAAAGTGTGCTAAGAAATTCTCAGCCAAATGATTAAATACATTAATTTATTGGAATGGAAGGTCATAAAACCATCACAAATCATGGTCCTTAAAATTTTACAAAAATGACTTAGTTAATAACTTGTCATTAAAAGCATAGTCCAAACATGATGTTTAAAATTCTCTTAGATGTTGTTATGGATTGCCTTTAACATCATATAATGTAAGCTTAGGATCCACAAAAACTATAGGTAAATATAAGTTCAAATCTTTGAGGCCAATGGATCATGAAGCAATGATTGAGAATTGGTTAAATAATCACTTTAGAAGAACCTTTCTCTAGTTGTAATGCCTTGACATGTAGATCTAGAATAGTTTGCATGAGGGGTTATGCAATAGGCACAGATGATGATGCCATAAAAGTGGTGATCAGAGGGACACAATTTTTTTATGTATATATAGGAACTAAAATATAAGGAAGCATTTTGTTTCTCCCACACCATGGGTGGGCATCACATGTGAAACCATAGGTGTAGACATAGGAATAATAGCAACGGTAGTAGTGGTCTGAATGCCTAATGCAAAGTCTATAACTCTAAAAGATTGATTAATATCATTGAAGAACTTGTATTTTTCTTCAAATGTGAAAGCCTTAGCAAGCTTTTTCTATTCATCTTTTACTACATGTAGTAATGCATCAAGCATATGTGGGTTAATTTTAAAATATTTAGTAAAAGCCCTTTTATCTATGTCATCAATTCTATCATGAAAATGACATATGTTTTTTATTTATTAGCATCCACATCAAATATATTTTCCATTATGATTATGTAAAATAAGGGTAATAAAAAATCAGATATGAAACCCTATGATAAAAATATGAAACCTTAGGAAAGAAAGATGAAACCCTAAGGGCAAAATGACCCACAATTTGATGCAATAAGGATAAGGATCGAGTTCACCAATATGTTTTACCTTGTCTTAGATTAATGATCTAAACAATCATAAAACTATAAATATTCAAATTGTATAAAGTATATCTAAATTATTCATATCTGAATGTAAAATTAGATGTTCAACTGCACTCTACTATTTATAGAAATGACCAAGAAAAAGTAGGTTACTTAGTTTGTTATTATTTTGATCTAATCAAAATATTTGTGCAATTGTTAGAAAGGGTTAAAAATGGATTTGAAGTTGATTAGGTCTGGAAACTAACATCTATTGGGATGCCTACGGTAGGGCACATATCCCTGTGGTCTCTAGATCCATCTACTATGTAACACAAATGTCTTTTGTATTGTAAATCATATGTTTTGTTATAGGTCATTATGCTTGCCTTTTTTTTTTGTTATTTTGAGTTGGATGAGTCAAACTAATAGATCTAAACTATTGACATTGATATATAATAAATATACAAATCTAGAAGTTAAATACATAATTTATAAAATTAGAAATTAACTAAAAATGGTAAATGGGTCTATAGATATGTAAACCTCCCTAAAATAAACCTTATGTTGACTGTGCAGGCTGACTATGACTAGAAAATGGTAGAAAAGACCTGCAAATCATGTCACATCAAAAAATATGGATTTAAATTACACTAGGATAAGTCTATAGGAGGGCATGGCTGCACTGGGGCATTTTTTGTTAACTACAAACTCATCTTGGTTAAATATGTACCTAATTTTTTGATATGAGTTTGTACGAATGTCTGTGAAGGTTTATTGATTAATTTTATGTGTCAATATGCCACATGGAAGTCTTATAAAACATAAACCCTTGTTCCTACATAAAAAACATAATAGAGATAAAATGTCAAAGGCGGGATAGGGTTAGGGGAATATCCGAACCACCCTTAGAATAATGTAATGTGAGTGTTACTTACATTGTCTAAATGGGCCTCAAATGTAGTTCTCCCTCTTAGGGTGATTGTGTGATCCATGATTATGAAAATTTATGAATATATCTAGAATATTGATTGAAATGATTGACAATGGATTCCCTTGACTTGAAATAAAATATATTCATACTTGTCCTATGATTTATAAAATGTAACAAAATTTAAAGTGGAATAAATAGTGTTCTTTGCTTAGTGTGTAGTAGAATTGTCAAGTGGTTGCTAGATACATTTGGAGAAGCCTTGATGTTTTTATATTGAGGAATATTTTGAATAAATTTGCTAACTAACCTTGATAAAAGCATGGAAGGGGGAAGGTAGACCGTTTGAAATTTAAAAAGTTACCATTAGAGCATGGGGGACAAGGCCACACTAGTGGACAAAGTCGTAGTATGCCCTATTCGACCTAACATGGTCCTATTATAGAAGGACATATACCATTAGAAAAGGTATTCCAAATTCTTGTAAGTAGTTTAGAGATGTTTGAAAAATGTTCTAACTATTTTCAAGATAATTTTTAGAGTAATGTATGCTCTTATAGATATTATAAGTTAGCGAAATAGTGAATAACCCAAGCAAGATGAGGATGTCAAGATTAAACATTATCAAACACTCAATAATTAATATTATACATCTACATTTGCCTCCATTTTATTATAGTGATACAATAAAGTGAAATAACTAAAGCATATGGGAACCTGAGTGTGTATACATATTTTGTCTTTTGATGCGAAACTTTATTGTGCAAGAATCCTTAATGTAAAACTTGCAATAATACCATTTAAAATGGTTATTATCCATAATTGAAAGTTAAAAATTTGGAATTTAAAATTTTAATTTTGAAAAGAGAGCAAGGAAAGTATACACCTAAAAGAGTACACAAACTAATTACCCTATAACTTGAAAGTGGAGAAGTGATTTCCCCCTTGTTGAAGCATTTGGATAAATTTGAACATATGATGAATTGAGAGTGATCAATTCTCAATTTGAAAACCTATAAATGCTCTTGATTTGAAAATGTTGTATGTTCCAATTTTCATTTAACTATGTAGAGTACTCTATGAAATAATTGAAGGGTGGAACCACTAAATGTGGCTCACTACATTGAAAAAGTGGAACCATAAACATTGTGTGTATCTAGACTTTAACGTGGCCCACTTGTAACATGAAAATGAATCACACCATTATAGAGGTATCTAGATTCTATTTGAAACTTTTGAACTTGAGAAATTTGAAATTTTCATGTAATAACTTGAACATTAATGAGTGTCATGCATCATGTATTGTATTGAATTGATATTGAGTGCCATTTGAGCTTTTTAACTATTGAATCTTGTAATTGTTTGAAGCTTTCCACTTGTAGCTATAGGAATGAGTGCACATGCATATCACATGCCCCCATAATCTAAAAATTCAGAATCATGCTATAATTTTTGAAATTGTATAGTGTCATAAATTTAATTTTTATTCATGAAGACTTGAATTCTCAAGACAAGCCCATTGTAATGCCCCCTTTTGAGATGTGAAACGTAGCCTAGAAGTCACTTATTTCAAAATAGAATTATAAAATATATGAAAGATATAATCATGTAGTATAACTTTAAAAAAATGAATTGGATTACATCATAGTATTGGATATAACATTGAGTTGTATTTAAAACATGTGTTAGAGAGATATAACATTTAAATACATAATCAACATGTGCATGATATGTATCATATCACCAAAGTAAGGGTAAAGAGTATAAATAATGCATGATATGAATCATGGCACAATAGTAACAAATAATGAATATACAAGAAATGGTATACAATGTCACACAATTTTCATATAATGTTACACATAAGGCTCAAAGGCCACATACAAGGGGCATGTGAATTTCACATGAATGAACAAAGCCAAGGGCCACACACAAATGGCATAGTGATGTCATAAAATCAAGAATTTTGACATACAAAGCCAAGGGCCATACATAATAATCAAGCAAGTTGTAATTTATCATGCATTAAAGTAATAAATAAGCAAAGAACAAATGATACTAGCCTACATCCACCATTTGGATCCATGTCATTATTAGCAAATAACATTTTATTGTAACACAATGTAAAGTATAAGTGATTAAAAAAACATGTGTATGATATGTAGCTCAAAATAGTAGAAAGGTTTTGGATAAATTCAACTCATTGAATTGTTCATGGAGAATGAAAAGATGCCCCCCACTTAGCATGGTTGCTAGGTAATAAGGAAAATACGACATCGAAACCATGTAAAAGTATGACCTATAACACATTAAAATACCTCATGAAAATCAATATGTGTTGAAAAATTGAAATGTGTTATCTAACATAGAATAAAATAACATGTGGAAAGTGTTGTTTCCAAAACTAGCTTAGCTAGTTTTTGGGAACAACCCCCTACGAAACTTGTTTGTTTCGTCCTTTGTCTCTCTAAGTTTGTTTTTGAGACGAATTTTTCTCGTTCTCGTATTGGCTTGATTGATACCATTTGAAATTCGTAATATCTTTTTGTCACATTTTCCCAAAACATGGAAATCATTGCAGTTTCAATGCATTCAGAGGACCGATTTTTGCATTTTTCAGAGTTAGTGTTTTTCTTTCATTTTTGTGCACATGCGACAATTTTTGCCGCTAGTGCATTCTGCCTTTGAGATGCACGGGCAGCAATTTTTGCCGCCCCTACATCTTGACCTGCACGGGCGACAATTTTTTCCGCCCCTGCATCTTGCTTGCACGGGCGACAATTTTTGCTGCCCCTGCATCTTGCCTGCACAGGCAGCAATTTTTGCCGCCCTTGCATCTTGCCTGCACGGGCAGCAATTTTTGCCACCCCTGCATATCCCTTCTTGTTTTCAGTGCAAGGGCGGCAATTTTTGCCGCCCCTGCACTATCTCAGTTTTCATGCACAACATTTAATGCTATGCATGCAGGGTTATTGGGGTCAATTTTTGTCCCATTTAATCCATTTTTGACCTCCTTTTTCTTCATTCCTCCTCTCCTCCTCTTACCCTCCACCTCTGGACGATCAAGTGAATGGGTAAAAGTGCATTTTGGCAGATTTGAGCTTGCTACGTGTGTGGCTTTCCAAGTAGGTCATATTTTTTGCATTTATTTTCATTTCCTCTTTTTAGTTTGCTTTCATTTTTGTCTTTCTTTTTTCCCCCTTCCCCATCGGCCTTCCTGACTTCCTTGCATACGTCGGCGATGATCTTAGCTGCGCTCCCTTGCCCATGGTTTTCTTTCATTTAAACCTGCATGGGCGGCGAAATCTGTTGCCCATGTATTTTTGTTAGCTAACCCTGCACGAGCGGTGAATTTTGCTGCCCGCGCTCCCTTGCTTATAAACTTGCATCAGCAGTGAAATTCACCGCCGATACCAGCTTTTTCCTAAACTTGCATCAGCGATGAAATTCACCGTCAATGCAGGGTGAAGGTGCTTGGGCAGTAAATTTTGCCGCCCATGCAGATTGATCTTACAGGGGTGGCGAATTCACCACCCCTATACTTCTCTTATCGCCCTTTAGGCACAGGCGACAAATTTTACCACCCGTGCCCTTTTTCTTCTTCATTCTTCATGCAAGGGTGGTGAATTTTGCCACCCATGCATTTCTCCTCCAAAATTTTCCTCCTTTTTCCATTTTTTACCTTTCTTCCTCTTTTTCCCTCATTTTTTGACCCGACCCTAATAATTGCCCTTCCTTAATCATGATCACCCAATGTGCGAATTCCCCAATTTGCTCACTATTCTCTAATTACACGATCATGATTGCAGTACCCTCTGAACATTCTTGTTCATCAACACCCACTCAATCGAGGCCAGTTCTGATGTCTGAAACTTCTCCAAAAAAGTCAAAGGCCATGAAGTACAAGTACCAGGGCATCTTTTCGATCACTTCGGTCACCTCTAATGTTGACGACATTAGAGATACAAAAATTGGCCATGTAGATATGGCTGAGTTCATGACCAGAACCAAGGCAATGAACCCAAGTTCTGAAATGAAGAGAATCGTCAAAAGCAATATTCATCTGGTTGCCGCTTTCCCAGTAGCAGCACATCATATGGAGTTCGTCCTCCAGTGCACCCAGTTCTACAACAAAGAGATGAGAGCAGTCTCAGATGCCAGTGGCAACATAATAATTTGGCTAGACCTCGAATTCATTGACAAAGTCTTCATATGCCCTCCTGCTACTGAAGTACTGAGAATTGACTTCATAAAAGCACATAAGGAGTATGATAAGGATCCTGAGAGGGCAAAGAAAGTAATGAATAACAGGTGGCTAAAGACCCCCAGAACCAATCTATCCATATGGCCGCAGAACTTTCCAAGGAGTGATTTCATTGAAGAAGTTGGTGACTTAATCACCCTTCTCAACAGAGTGCGAGGTCTCCCATCTTCCTCACAGTTCCATGAGTGGATGTACCCGTTCATCAAGATCATCCTTCAGAGTAAACAGGACATCTTCTGGGGTGAATAGATTAGCAATGCCCTTCACAAGCAACTAACCAAGGTATAAACTACTTCAAAGTTCTATGACTTCGTACCTTGTGTACATAGCTGCCTCAATGTGAACCTTTCCAGGTTTGACAACTGAAGGGGACAGAAAGACCACCCCAGTCTACTCATATTACCTCCAATTAACATTGCAAGGATCAATATATCATTTTAAAAGGGTAAATGATGTTTTCTTTGTCATATTTTTATGCCTTTTCAACCCTCAGCTCGAGCAGAATAGAGTATCTGATGAGGCTTGGATGGTCATCAATGACTATGGTTGTATGTTCCTTCAATTTCCCACCTTCTGTTATCTTCAGGTTGGCTTTTTCCAAGGCTATCTCTATATGCTCCCCAAGTTTTCTTTTGATAAGTTAGTTCTGATGAAGCTATGTAGACAAATGGCTGTCGTACATACTAGGTAGATGGAGCTGAAAAAGCCAGGTTTCAAGTTTCCAATTGAAATTGGCAGATACTCTATCTTGATAGTAGCCAAAGCCAAAGTCATGGAAACAAAGATGCAGCTGGTCACTATGAAATAATTCAAGAGAAGGGACAAATTTGACTATAGGGGTGTCAAGGACATGATCAGACGAAAGACTCAATTTCGTGAGCCTATGATCGAAGACATCTGGGTAGACCTAAGGACAGCTAAAGAAATCAAGATGATGGACTATAACATGCTGACCCTGGAACAAATTGAGTATTTGGGGCTTGCAGATATTCCCTCTAACTTGGTTGATGATAGGAGCATTATCAATAACAGGTACCTAGATGAGAAGACTGTTGACTCCCCTCTTCCTCTAATTCAGTGGTCTCAGAAAGAGCTAACTTCTCTGAGGAAGAGATTTGAGATTGGCTAACACCAATGATTGGTTAGCAGCCAAAGGGATCATACTGAAAGAGTTTATTACAGGATCAGAGGCTGAGTTCCAAGCAGAAATGAGGAAGAAGGCAGAAAATAGGACCAAGAACAAAGGTGATGTTCATTCTCCATCTAGGCCTCACAAGCCTAGAATCATCTTTGTTTCTAAGAAATCAAAAGTTACTAAAGAGCCAAAATCAACGGCTAAGGGAGTTGCAGAACAAAGCTCCCAGGAACAGGCAACTCAACAAATGGAGACAGATGACAGACCCTCAGAACAACAAAGGGCTGAACCTCTACCTTCCCAAAAAGAGGCACAGCCGCTGACAGATGTCTCTCCTTCTCCACCTTAGTCTCTTGAGGCATCTCCTTCACCTCTATCTCCTATCAGTATTCCTTTTTTTGGAGTCGCCTCTCCTTCTAGAGTTATGTTTGGTGATCCTCAGGGCACTTCTGGAGATTCTCTCCACTCCTCTAGATCTATTCCTAGTTTGGCATCTCCTTCCTTCAATTCGGGAGAAAGTTCTGCCCTTGCTCAATCAACGACCGGCACGGTTTCGCCTATTACTCCTACTACAACCACTATTACCACTAACAGTGCAAACGTTACCATGGTGACACTAGTTGTAGGAACCATTTCGACAGTAAGTACTTCTTCTCTCCCTCCTTGGATGTTAGCTTTCACGCCTAAAAGAAAAAAGCTAGCCATCTCCGCAGATGACTTCGATTTTGGTAAGATAGTGCTGGTGAAAGCTAAATCCCCTAAGAGACCAAGGATCCTCTCAAAATTGGTTGAAGAAAAGGGGCATAAATTTTTGGAAGTAGCTAAGCCTCTACAGGACGCAACCCTTGAGGGTTTTGACATGAGCAGCTATTCCATCTCTCGTGTTGAACTTGGAAAAGTTACTCACGAAGGTGCAAAAAGCGATCTACAGTCTACAATGGACATCATGATCCAGAAATTTGACAAAGAAAATGAGATGAAGGACTACTATAAGGCCAAGATAAAGCAGTTGACTATAGTAATTAGGAAATTCACCCTTCCCCCTAAGGTGGCAACCCCAAAGGCCTTTTCCATAGACGACCCTGTCATTCAAAAGGCAGAGAAAACCTATATGAAAGGGAAAGTCCTTGAGGATTACATTGAAAAAATGCATATACAGGGAATTTATTTGCTTATAGAAGTTGCAGAGAAGATAGACAAGATGAAGAAGCTAAGAACAGATTTGGAAGACCTCATCTCTTTTATTTCTCAAGACATTGACAGTACAGAGAAATATCTTAGCAAGTGGAGGGAGATGAAAGATCTGAAGAAAAGCACCTTGATATCCATCGGTGTCATTTCCAGCAAAGATTTCTATGTTGAGATCAAGGAGTCACTGATATACAGGATATCGGTACTCAAAGAACTGGTTGAAGATCTCAAATCATCTAAAGATGCCAGTGAAAAAAGCGACACAGGTCTGCTGAATAGGCTGGAAGAACTACCTTGCAACCTCACCACCAGGGACAATCAATTTCTCTCAGCCGAAGAGATGATCCAAGAATTCAGGGGTATGATTCAGAGAGATTTTGAAGAGAAAGCCTTCTCAATGACTTCTGTGGACAATATTTTAGATTCTCAGTTAACTCTGGATAATTTGAGATCCAAGTTAACTAGTCATGCTAAGGCAATCACAACATTGAAGGATACTATAATCAAAGCTAGGGTCATCTTCAAGAACACCATTGCACCAGACAGCATAAAAATTTAGGCATCTATTACTATGTACGATGCTCATCTGAAGAAGTCTGGTGGTAAGAGCTGAAACTTTTTCCCCTCTCTCTTCTTCTTTTCATGCACTTTTGTCATGTAAAAGTGCATGCAATTTTGTAAAGTGTAATTACATGTAAAAAATTCATAAAAATATCTCAAAAATTCAAAGATGACTCATCTTTGACTTAGCTATTTTTATATTATAATCTTTTTATTTTGGAGGTTTCTCCCTATATATAGTGGAGACCTCTTTTGTAAATATATCTCTGATAATTGAGAGCAAAAACTCTGCTGAAATTGAGACACTTCTTGAGACTTTGTGCTCAACTTGTAAATCATATTTTGTTAAATGAATGAGAATCAGGTTTATTTTAGACTTTGTGTTGAAGTTATCTATGTTATTTAGGAAACAGTTCTTATGTCCTCTTTTCTGATAATCTCTTATTTGTTTGATTTAATAAGCAAAGTGGGTGTGTTGATATTTTTTTGAGGGCGTTTCTAAAAGATAGAAGAGAGACTTTGAGCTACTTTTATCTTTGTGATCCTTTTATCTTTTGTAGTTTCAGGTGAAGACTTTGTGCTTTGTTTCACTCTATGATTACGCTTGTTTCGAATCAGTGAAGGAGACAACGCAAGACTTTGTGCTTACGTGAGTTTTCTTGTGACCTTTGTTACTTACTTCAGGTGATTTTCTGCTCTACATTGAATACCATTCCTGAAAGAAGAGGAATGTTGTTGGCCAACGATCAGGATTTCTCTCTCTTGTTCCTTGTACATCACCTCTGAAAAAAGAGAGGTGGATGTTGTTATACCACCCCAAGTATTATTTTCTGCTTAGTTATATATACATATAGCGTATAAATATTCATAGGGAACCTCCCCTTGATGAGAGGAGAGATTTACCTTGTCTAGATCTGGAAAACCCACACTTTTCGTGGCGTCAATCTCCCTATGCTGTGGTTGATATACCCATTTTGCATCAGTTAGTTGACGACAAAATATTCACCCAACAGAAAGAAGTAAGCAAACAACAATTGAAAATGTTTTTTAGGTCCTGATTTTGATTTTATTTTATTTTTAGTTTTTTGCTATTATTTTTGAGCTTATAAAATATTGGAATTGAAAATTGCTTAAGAAGTAAGGCTAAAAATAAAGGAAATGGAAGGGATTCAAATATTCCTCAACAAGGTGCTAAAGCATAGTGTGATAAGAAGGAAGGCAAGCCATGTGCCTGTAATGTATGTGTAAATGAATCATCGAATTGTAGTTCAAATGACTAAGATAGATATGAATGCACATGCTCCTCAATGGGGAAGAGGCTATATATTATCATGTAAGGTAAATGAAGCCATAATATGGTAGGTATGCAAGGATGATCATTGAAAGCATCTGTAAGGTAGTTACTTTGGATTGTTCGAATTGGTTTGAAAATCAAGAGGGCAAATGCCCAAAGTGAAAACTAAACCCAAAGGCTAGAAGAATGTTTGGATAAGGGATAGAAAAATTAATGAGAAATAAAAGTAAATAGCTAAGTAAAAATAAAGTATGTAGATGATTAATCAAGATATTCATCCCAAGTGGTATATTGGGAAAAAGTAGAAGGATTTGTCTAACCAAGGATTTCATCAAGAGGATGCACATATGTATACCCAATTGTATTTTATGAAGGAGTGACTTCTTGTGAAGAAGAAGTGCCAATTGCAGATATCTTTGAATCTAAATTATGATCATATGATGTAGTATAACCTTCTGAATCACTACTCATATGTCCATGTAAACATGTATTCCATGTACAAGATGTAACAACCTATCCCTATGGTGAGTTTTCTAATAACATGTGGTGACTTAGGAGATGAAGACCTGTTTTTATGTACCACTTTATGCTTAGGAGAATATGTCATGCTCTTTAGAACTAGCTAAATATGCTCATGTGTAAATGTATCATGCTCATAAGTAAATGGAGAAACTGAATTTTTAATATGCTTATGCTCATAAATAAATGGAGAAACTGAATCTATAATATGCTCATGCTCATGAATAGATAGAGAATCTGATTTTGTAGTGTGTTTATGTTCATGAATAGATGGATTATATAATCTTGTAATAAGATTTGGAATATGTATATCATGTTTTTAAATAATTTTGTAGATTATTTTATTGCCATGTTGCTCAATGATTATGTTAGGACATTGTTCTATAGGAGAATTAAATATAATTGGTTTAAAAGGATATTCATATTGGATGTCTATAATTTTGACCATGTGATTGTCATGAATATATTTGAGACATTTATGTATTGTAGAAGGCACTTCTCTAATTTTTGTATCCAAGGGTGTCCTAATAGCATATTAAATACCCATGTGCTTGGTGGAACTAAGAATGTATTATGCACTTTAATAGGCCCTACTTGTAAAGGTAACATTATATGCTCAAGAGTGTCTTGTGTATGGCCATCAATGATTTTACAACTCTAGAAGTATCCTATAAGTCTTTATTTGTATAAATAAGAGAGTAAAGGAGTGTTATGCTACACACATCTTCACTTGATTGATTATATATCATAACAATGTATATGGATTGCTTGTCAACATATGTTTGAATAAATAGTGCATGTCCATATAAATCATCATCAACAATTTCATTGTCATCAAATGTAATCATATGACATGATACTTGTTTGGTTATAACTATACCAATGGTGCTATCAAGTGGATGTTCGTAAGAAGAGGAAAAAAATTATATGCATAATTTACTTTAAAATTATCCTTATTATTTGTTGGTTCATGATTAAAAAATGATATTTTTACATTTTGAGTTTTACATTGTCATTGGTTTGTGGTTTAGCCTCTTTAGTAGGTGTGCCAATATCAATAATGTTCTCATCAATAAGATCTTGAATCTTGTGCTTGAAATTGAAACATATATCTATAAATGCCTAATACATCAATAGTAATCACAATATGCATTTCCATAAAAAAAATAGATTATGGTCTAGACACGTCCACATTCATTCGTGGAGGAAGGTTGATGAGGTTGCATTCAAGTAATGTATACAAAAATACATGAGGAGGTGAAGGTAACCTTGAAAATTATCTCCTTAGCAAAGCTTGTAGTTGAGTCTTTTGTGTTAGATGTGAGATAACATTAATTATGATCTTAGTTTCATTCTTGCTTTTGGTTTGATTTTATATTTTGGCTTGTTTTGAAATTTGACATGTGAAGTACAAGGAACACTCATATGAATACTTAAGATTGTCCAAAGTAATCAATTTGACCTCATGCTCTTTGACTATATGGCATAGTTCATTCAAATATTTGAACTTATTATTCATAATTGAATCTTGAAGTGGAGATAGAAAAAATTGAGTAAAAATATATTAGAGCTCATTATTATCCATTTGATTTGTCATTTTTGCTAGCATGGTCTTGTATCTTAGCACGTATTCATTAGTATTTTCATTAGACCCTTGTTTGATAATTGAAATTTGAGCATATGATATTTTTCACCAATGTTGATATAAAAATGTGTTAAAATTTGATTTGAAAAGGGTTTTAAGTCTTTACTGATTGAAGAGGAAGATCATATAACCATTTAAGAACCTATTATTTTCTACTTCTTAGAAAGAGCTTTGTCAAAAATTTATCATTATCTATATAATCTATACATTCTGCATGAAATGAATGTAAATGTTATTCAAGATCACCTTTGCCTTCATATAAAAGAAGCTTACAAGCCACAAATTCAATTGGTAATGGATAAGATGCAATTTTAGGTGCCAAAGGGTTATACAATAAATAACATGACTTCATAGAGTGACTAACATGAGATATAGTTTGTTCAATGTTAGTTGGTTTAGCTTGTAAGGCAATAAATGCATGCATAAGAGTAGAATTAGTGGATGTATTAGGAGGAGTGTAGGTATCATGAGTAAGCATAGGCATAGATATAGTTTATAAACCAAGTGGTGTTCCCAAAATAAAATATGGTGTTATATAAGTAGCTAAAGGTGTACGAATAAGAATGGATACAATATTAGAAGTAGTAACATTGGAAAGACTATATTAGGACCCTTTATTTTGTTCATCTCTAACAAAATATAAGAATGATTCAACATTTTTTGGATGTTCATAAAGATATTGCATAATTTTTTCCTCATGAATTTGACTAGATTGTTCCTGAGTATTGAATGAGATCCATGATGCACCTTTCAAGAGGGTGTATAATAAGTGAAGGAATATCTTTTGAAGTTTTAGAATTGATACAATGTATATCATATGTTTTCACTTATTCCCAAGTCATTTTAGATTTGACAAAAGATATTGGAGAGTAATAATGACATGATGTAGCAGTGCCAACATTTATAATAAGAAGATCTTGAGATTGAACAATAATTATTATAGCTTGTTTATTAATTTTACATTGAATCCATGTGAAAACATAATGAATAACATGTTGAAATGTAATACAAGATGTGACAATTAATTGTATAATACTATGTAGCATATGAAAGAAAGAGTCACTCATTAATTCCATTATAAAAACTATACAATATGAATCAAGCAATGCTGATGACTATGAATAAAATACAAGTAAAAATCAATGTATAAAGGTGATCTAGGCTAAGGTTTGAATGATTGTGTGGGATCTCAAATGTACTTGTTTGTTCATTGATTAGTGTTGGCCCAATGTTTGAAATCACTAATTACAGAGGTAAAACTATGCATGTAACCCACTAACACTATTTTTGAGGGTACTATGAGAGTAACTTCATTGGGGGATATGCTCCTCTCAGGTAACCCACAAATCAAAAAAATAAAATATGTTTCATATGGTATGAATAAAGGATCTTAGGAATTTTCAATATACCATGAGGTACATGGAAACTAAAGCTTATGTTTAGTGTTTTAAAATGGCCAAGTATTAAGGTAAACCACTCACACCACGATGTCTATAAAATAGATCACTACATATACCTTCACAAGAGTCACAAAGTAATTGCAACAAATTTCAACCTAAGGTCAAAATAAAGAGTTTTCATGTTAGATTTTATTTGAGATGACAAGACAACTTTAGTGTCATATTAAATCCAAGGTGGAAGAATATTGAATCGTTATGTGATGTAAGAGCATCCACAAACTCATTTTTAGGATACGGTGAGAATAACTTCCTTGGGTGATAAACTCCTCTTAGGTGCGCCACAAATCTAAGACTGCAAAAGGAGGACATACTATGGTGGGTCAAACCCAATGGGTCTTTTTGATGTGAGCTTTTTAACCTCTTAGGTTGATGTTATAAAAGTATTCCTTTGCTGCGAGAAAAGTGTTGAGAAATTTTATTTGCTTCTGTTAGTCTACGTGACTATTAAGTCACATAAATTGGTCAAATACAATATATCAGATGTAATAGATCTATGATAATAATTTCATGATGAAATATGGTGATGTCATAACACCTAACACTTATAAATCTACACCAAATTATAGATTATTTGGAATCACTATGAAGGTGTACCACTTGATTTTGTCAAAACATTTGGAAGGGTTTTTCTCCTCATGTGATAATAATTGGTTGATGAAATTTTTTAGAGGTATACCTAACATGAGAAACCTATGTACCAAATTTTAGGAAATTTTGAGTTACATTGGTAACCTACCATCTATTTATGTCAAACTGTGTCATCTACCTAGTATATATATGGTTTTTTATATTTCAAAAAATATACATTAAGAATTGGGTTACCAAATTTGGAAAAGTGATAGAAAATGTAGCCTACGAGTAGTGTTTAAAATTTTATATCCATTAGATAAATAAAGGAAAATTTATGATAGTTTTTATAACTTTTATTCCACTTGAAAATATCATTTGCCTAGTTTACAAATGGTTCTTTGCCTTGTAGAAAAGTTGCAGTAATGATTAGGATACCAAATTTGGAATGGAAATAGAAAATGTAGTATAAAAATTGTGTTTTAAAATTCATATAAATTGGATAAATGGTAAATTTTTGATAATTTTGGTAACTATTTTTGGCCAAAAAATGTCACCTAAATACTTGAGAGATGTTATTGACAGTTTGGTGTTTAATCATGAAAACTGAAAGATGCAAAACTATTATACATTATGAGGAATTTCAAGGAAGTTGAAGATACACTCCAAGGAGTTGGGGATGTTAAGAGGAATATGTGATTGAAAGAGAAAGGATTTTTTGATAAATGGATGACTTGTGAATGAGTATAACTCTCTAAGAGCAGAATAAAGAGTTGTATCAGTTCAAGAGGAACTATATAAGAATGTAGAACTCTTTCATGTAATATAATAATCCTATAGATGAATGTGTGTGTGAGAGAGAGAGAGTGTGTGTGTGTGTGTTTGAAAGTATGGATGTATTCCTTTGTGATAGTTTTAAGATTAATAAAATGAAAATATGTTAAACGCATCAAGTCTAAGTAAGTGTTGAAAGTGTGACCATGAGTGAATGTCTGGCCCTAAAGACATAGAGATAAATGTAGACCTTAATTGGTCCCCCTCTTTGTGTTTTCACCTAGTGGTATTAGAGGCAGGTTTTTTTCATTATGGTTTATGTTTGAAACTCTTATATGATTTTTTTTTAGGATGTGAAAGAGAAGTCTGTTGAGTGTATTGCAAGTTGTAAAAGAGAAGCTTGCATAAGTTTGTTGTTTAATCATGAAAACTTGGGAGATGTTCACCTAAATACTTGAGAGATGTTACTGACAGTTTGGTGTTTAATCATGAAAATTGAAAGATGCAAAACTATTATACATTATGAGGAATTTCAAGGAAGTTGAAGATACACTCCAAGGAGTTGGGGATGTCAAGAGGAATATGTGATTGAAAGAGAAAGGATTTTTTGATAAATGGATGACTTGTGAATGAGTATAACTCCCTAAGAGTAGAATAGAGAGTTGTATCAGTTCAAGAGGAACTATATAAGAATGTAGAACTCTTTCATGTAATATAATAATCCTATAGATGAATGTGTGAGAGCATGTGTGTGTGTGTTTGAAAGTATGGATGTATTCCTTTGTGATAGTTTTAAGATTAATAAAATGAAAATATGTTAAACGCATCAAGTCTGAGTAAGTGTTGAAAGTGTGACCACGAGTGAATGTCTGGCCCTAAAGACATAGAGATAAATGTAGACCTTAATTGGTCCCCCTCTTTGTGTTTTCACCAAGTGGTATTAGAGGCAGGTTTTTTTCATTATGGTTTATGTTTGAAACTCTTATATGATTTTTTTTTAGGATGTGAAAGAGAAGTCTGTTGAGTGTATTGCAAGTTGTAAAAGAGAAGCTTGCATAAGTTTGTTGTTTAATCATGAAAACTTGGGAGATGTTCACTTAAATACTTGAGAGATGTTACTGACAGTTTGGTGTTTAATCATGAAAATTGAAAGATGCAAAACTATTATACATTATGAGGAATTTCAAGGAAGTTGAAGATACACTCCAAGGAGTTGGGGATGTCAAGAGGAATATGTGATTGAAAGAGAAAGGATTTTTTGATAAATGGATGACTTGTGAATGAGTATAACTCTCTAAGAGTAGAATAAAGAGTTGTATCAGTTCAAGAGGAACTATATAAGAATGTAGAACTCTTTCATGTATAATAATAATCCTATAGATGAATGTGTGAGAGCATGTGTGTGTGTGTTTGAAAGTATGGATGTATTCCTTTGTGATAGTTTTAAGATTAATAAAATGAAAATATGTTAAACGCATCAAGTATGAGTAAGTGTTGAAAGTGTGATCATGAGTGAATGTCTTCCCCTAAAGACATAGAGATAAATGTAGACCTTAATTGGTCCCCCTCTTTGTGTTTTCACCAAGTGGTATTAGAGGCAGGTTTTTTTCACTATGGTTTATGTTTGAAACTCTTATATGATTTTTTTTAGGATGTGAAAGAGAAGTCTGTTGAGTGTATTGCAAGTTGTAAAAGAGAAGCTTGCATAAGTTTGTTGCAAGTGTGAGAGAAGTCCTGAAAGTTGAGAGGAAGTTTGAGAGGCTCTATTTTGAGTCTATTACAGGTTGTGAAAGATAATTTTCATTATTTTAGTAAGATATGGCACACAATATAATAGAATGAGAGATGGATGACTTGACATAGATGTTGAAGGAATTCCAAGGAAGACTAGATATGATGGAGATGATTATACAAAGTGGAGATGTTGTAGCTAAGAATGAATAATAGATAATGGTGGGGCTAATGTCCCTACAAGTGAGATTGGATGCTTTTTAAAGAGGCTAAGAAAGTGGAGGAAAATATTCCATCAAAAGAAAAAAACTAGCAGAGGTCATGGTGAAGGAAAGAGGTGGTCTACTTGGGATGTTTTATCATATGGTAAAGAGAGCCTTGATGAGATATTAAAATGGATAGTGGAGTTAGAAGTGTATTTTTCATATGAGAATATTAAAAAACCCATGAGGGTAAAGAATGCATGTAACAAATTATATAGAAGTGCAGTTGTGTGTTGGAAATATCTCCAAGTGAAGAGACAAGGAAAAGGTAATAAGAAGGTGAGTGGATGGGAACATATGGTTTCCAAGTTGTTGGGTCATTTTAAACACCTAAAATTATAGAAATAGTGGTTGTATAAGCTTCATGAGTTGATTCTTGAGTGAGAATAAAAGAATAAGAAGATTATCATGAAAGGAAATAAGAATGGGAAGTTTCCATGTGATCAGTCAAAGACTCCTTTGTAAAGTATAAAGGATAAGTATGTGTATGCAGATAAAAAAGTTGTAGTGGAAGATAAAAAGGTGAGGTTTCCATGTGAGAATTCCAACTCTATTTTAGAAAATAACAAGGTGAAAGAGAGTTGAGAGCATCCTATAAAGGAAGAAATACTCACACAAGAGGATATATAAGTGATATGTGTTGAATCAGAATAAGGAGACCCATTTTTTTATGATGGGAAGGATTTTGTGGTTAAGTGGGAAATAGTAGAATCATCCTTGGTGAATGAAGGCAATGTGTTTATATTTTATTTTTTGGAGGGTATAAGGGTTGAGAACAACCAAGGAAAGCTACATGTTTTTTTAAATGAAACAACAAAGGTGAATGAAGAGAGTAGCCATGAGGAGTTGTAGGTTTTCATTAAGTAAAAAATAGAGGTGGAAGAAATGAAATTCAATGCACATGAGGAGAGTATATTTGAAGATCATCCATTTGAAGGATAAGAAAACATAAATAAGAATGAGGTGAGAACAACCATAAAGGTTATTAAAAATGGGCCTTTGTGATTCCATGATGAGGGAAAAATATGTGATAGGATTGCGAGCAATAGATAAGACTTTGACAACATGTCCTTGCAGTGTGAAGAAGTGACTATGGGAACTCTTGATTCTTATAATATGTTTATTCAATGTGTATATACAATAATGGAGATAGATATGGTGGACAAGTTTATACTGAGAGTAATGAAGGGTGGAATTAGTGTTGCATGTGTGGGTGCAACCCATATAAATTTTGAAAAGACTCTTATGAGTCAAGGTTTACATTGTTCTGAAATGGATAAGGATAGTGCAAGTTTCTTTACACATGGAGTGGTTGTGGAGATGAAATAAGGTCAAAGAAATCAACCCAAAGTTGATATAAAGAGTTTGAGAAGTGAAGAGGAGTTGTCATAAGAACGAAGACATAATGGAAGAGGCTTTGAAAACCTCATGCTTAGTGAGAATCAAGATAATGGTTTAATTATAGAGGAAACACTAATGAGGACTATTAAGTCTCATGTTTATAAATTGGTTTATGACTATAACCAGTGTGCAGTTACATAGGTGAAGAGAATGGATGCATTCAAAGAGGGCTTCCAAGGTGAAGAGAGTGAGTTTATTGAGATAACCAAACATGAAGAGGAGATTTTGATTTGTATGAAAACCATAGCATGGATATGTTGTAGTAGAGATGGAGAGGTTTTTTAGCATAATAATACAAATAATGAGAGATAAGAAAGTAAAGACTATCCTTAAGGTGGCACTAGATGCTATGGGTTATCATATATATGCCCATATGTATTTTGAGTCTATTATAATTATGTTTGTGATGAGAGATGATATAGAATCCATGAGAGAAGAGTTGTAAACATTGAAGAGTGATTGAAAAATAGGTTGGAAATGGAGTAGCCAAAAATAAGAAGGCTTTAGGAGGAGGTGGTTGCTATGTGGTGGGTTTAAGCCCACAAGGGATATTAAGATGCAATAAAGAACATCTTGGTGGAGGTGGTTGGATGAAGGTTGGTTTAAGCCCAAAAGAATATTCATAGTGAGGCAGAAGAGGGAAAAATATGGTGGGTCAAACCTCACTAAAGGAGGAGTGAGGAGATATAAGAAAAATAGGAAAAGAAAGTGTAGATAAGAGAATAATAAGATGACATAATTGAAACCAACAAGGACCTGAAAATGGAAGAACAAGTGCAACAATCAATTAAAGCACTTGGTATGTTGAAATGGAATGCCATGGCCACTATAATTCATGGTCAAAAGAGTGGTTTTGCCACTTATTCTATCTATGTGAGTAGGAACTCACATTTTATAAACCTTTGGTGTCTACTATAGGATCATCCAAGGGTTCATGCAATCTTGCATCAACCAAAAACATAGTATGATGTGTTTGTATTATTGTGAGCTTGTTAACATGTTAGGTTGATGTTGTAAAAGTATTCCTTTGTCATGGGAAAAGTGTGGAGAAATTTTTTCTACTTCTGTCAGTCTATGTGTGCTATTAAGTCACAAATATTGGTTAGATTAAAAATATTAGTTGTTGTAGAGTATCACGATGAAATTTCGTGAGGTCATAACACCGAACACTTCAACCTTTGCACTAAATTTTAGATAATTTGGAGTCACCATGAAGGTGTACATCCTGATTTTGTCAAAACACTTGGAAGGGTTTTTCTCCTTGTGTGGTAATAATTGGTTGATGAAATGTATTGATAATAATTGTTAATAATAGGTTAATGAAATTTAAAACATCATGACTTCTCCCATTGACTCCCTCCCACCCAATAAAATTTTGAAATCCAATGGCTCACCATTAGAGCATTCGTCGACCCTATATGGGTCTTGTAGTTCCTTTTTATGCTCACAAAAACTTGTTACTAGTCCTCTCATTTTATGACTATTCATTGAAGACCCTAGAACCGCTCAAGTCTATGATTGGCATTCCAGAGACAATGGTATATGGTGTCCCTGGTCATAACAATTAGTTGATAAGTATATCAGATCCCAAAAATCTTAACTATTTGGTTCTTCAATCCATGGGCACTCACATTCCATTATTTTTTGGCACTAACAAAGAGTTGGAGGCACTAGAGGATAGGGGTCCAAAGTCAGTGAAGCGAGCAGGGGAAGGAAAACACAATTATTATGTAAAAACATCTAGACTTCAAGTTCCTTCATCTCAATAGTCAAGGGGAATGTTGAATCCTCTTGACCTAGCTACATCTAACCCTTTTATTTCCTTAGACAAGTAAAATATAAAATAAATTTTGGCTAACAAAGATTATCACTTAGGCATAGGAGTCAAATGTCAATTTGACAAACTCATGCCACATTTATCAAATCTAAATTCTTGGTTCTCTAAGCAATAGAAGCCTCTCTTAAAGGTAAGATTGAGTTGTATCGTTGCTCAAAAGGTTTCTTCATTGTTGTTTTTCATCTCACTTTAGACAAAAATTTGATCTTGAAAAATAATGTAACTAAGGTAGGCATAAGCTACTCATGAAACCCTGGTTTCCAAGTTTCAACCCTCTTATTGGTTCTTTCTCGACCAAACCCATTTGGGTATGCCTACCTCATCTTCCCCTTAATTTTGGGTTGAACCCTATTTCAAGGCTATTAGCAACTCTTTGGGTAAATTCCTATGGATTGACTCCTCCATTACCCTATTCTCCCATACTACATTTTCTAGAATGTTGATTTTGCTTGATAATTTTGTTGATATTTTAGCATCTATTACTTGATTATGGAGGACATGTTATGGACTCAACCAATAGACTATGAAAGTTTGCATTTTAAGTGTTGTAGATGTTTTAATATCGAGCATCTAACTTCATAGTGTAGTTTCTATAACAAAATAAAGATTAAATCAATTGGTGGAAGAATTACTCTTTTAATCTCATGATAGTGTTTGGACTTGATTTTCATGATTCCTCTAACTCTAAAGAGGAAGCTAACGAGGAAGAGGAACCTTATATCCCTCTAATCGAATCCATGTCTAATTTAAAGGGGATACATGCAATGGATAGGGCACTAGAATAAGTTAAGGACATTTTTTTGAACAAAACAATTATTGAACAACCTAGCTCTTATGAAGTGGCACTAGAAGTTGAAAAACCCAACTCAAGGGTAGAACCTATGGAGCTTTCAAAAGATAAATTTGATCCCTTTGACACACTTAAAATCAATCAACCTTTTTATCAAGAGCATACAAAAAAAATTAGGGTGTGGATTGAAGTGTAGAAAAAGAAAAAGGTAAAAGATTGATGATCCATAAGACTACCAGTATGACCCTTTGCTCAGGAATGCCTTAGTGTTGTGGATGATTTATAGTTGATTCACATTTGCAGGTGGTTCAACTATGTTTCATATATTTTTTGTTGTATTGGTGTACTCATTTATTGGGGTTAGTCATGTAACAAGTATGTTTTGTGATGTTGTTTATTTATTCCAGTGCAACTATTTTATTTGTATATTTTGGCTTTTTTAGCCTTGTCTGTTTCTTCTTTTTCTAGGGTATGGGTCCCTAGGTAAAAAAACCCACTTTTTACCAATAGTAATAAAAAATTATTTTTCTCCTAGTGTGTTTAAATAGGTGACTCTTTGGATAAATTGTTTTATAACTAACATGTGAAATGTATGGGGTGACCCAAAGGGAAGATTTTAATTTAGTAAAATGATAGTTACAATGTACATGGACAAATGTGATACACATGGATGAATCAAGTAGCCATATTTATCTAACTATAACTAGAAGAATTCAAAGCAAAAAATAATGATCTAATGATCAATAGACTGTCTAATTAGGATAATAATTAGATTAGACACAAATTATGTAGTTCATGTAGGTGACTGATATAATATTAGGAAGGTTGGGCCCATAGATAGGTGAATGGGTATGAAAGAGTGTGGACAAGAGTCATATTTTTATACACAAGTCTATGTATGGGAAAGATATGACAATAATGACATTGTCAGTTGTCTAATACCAATTTTATGTGTCTACATCTCTAAACCATAGTAATTTAAAACATTTTAGTGAACCCACATACTCTTTGAACACCTCAACTCTTAGGGTTTCATTGTTATTCAACCCTCTAGAGTATATATTTTGATTTGATGATTGATTTATGGTTTTTACATTTGATTTAGTGTAGTATTTCCATTCACCTTTTATTTATGCTCCTTGAACTCACATTCGCTTCTTAAAAATTGGTGAATCTATTTGTTCTTGTGAATACTATGCCTATGGTTTCACAACCATCATCCCCCTAGGGTTTGATTTTACATTTCAAATATGTGTCTTTTTTTACTTACCTCATTTAGTAATCATTATCCCTAGCTTCCTTCATGTTGTTCATGTTTATATTTATTCCAACGAGGAAGCCTAAATCTACACATCCCACTAGGTGAAATGCTAGATTGATTGGTGTTAATTGTGACTTCCTTTAACTTCCTTTGTATAGTACCTGTGCTTATTTAAATTCCAAAATGATTTATTCTAATTATGTTCCCTATATTATTTTTTATTGTATGGTTGTTGATACAAATCCTATAAATGATCTAATTGTTAGTGGTAATGTTGAGAATGACAAGTTTGATGGTGATTGTGAAGGTCATGTTGATCATGATGCAAATTATTTCAATGATGTCGATCCTAATCAAGTTACTATAATTACATAAAATTTTAGTATATAATTCAAAATAACCATGTATTCTTAGATCCTATGTTACTTAAGTGAAAGGAATTACAAAAGAGAATTAGTAAAAGAAACATATAACAAAGAATGCTACCCATGTTCCCTTCAATGTTTCTAATTTGCCTATTAGAGGCTCTACTTATACATTGGGTTTCAAGGATAGTGATCTTAGTGCACCTAATGATACTTTTATGCCTATGCCTAGTGTCATTCCTATTCAATTTACTCCTATAATTCCTACGCAATCTAGTGCTTCATTGATGCCTCCTTGTGTTTCTCATGTTTTATCTCTTGGTCTTGCTCATAGTCAAACTCCAAATACAACCTTTATTCCTACCAATATTAGTTATGTTATGGTTCTTATGGATGATAAAACATACCAAAATACATTTATCCAACAACTTTAAGCTATGAAATTACAAATCACACAACTATCTCAAGGATATAACAAGTCTAGTCATGTGGTTACCTCTCACAACATATTGCATAACATGTTGGCTCATGAGGTTTTTATTCTTCCTCTGTCTACTAATTTTATAATGCCTAAATTCAATCAATTTAATGACAAGGGTGATCCTTTGCATCACATTAGATCTTAATTTGCCTGATGCTTTGGTTTTGTTCACGATGAATTAATGGTAACCAAGCTCTTTCCTAAAAGTCAAAATGACTATGCCTCAATTGTAGGCTTCATGTATATATTTAATTATTTAGATCATATTCCTAGCTCACTTTATATTAAACATTACCCAAAAGGTCATGATTTTTCAAATTGCACAATTCAAACAAGGACCTAGTGAGATAATTATTGAATATGTACTTAGATTCAAGACTATGCTTACTAATGACCATTTTTACCACAAGCCAAAATGGGTCAACCCCCTATAGTCATAATATTATATAGGGTATTTTTATAATGTCATAGGGTATGTTTCAATTCATTTAATGTCATTTCATATGCCATTCTAGCTTTGGTCATAGTCTAGCTTAGTCCTTGTGTCATTTGATGTCTAAGGGGTAATTTTAGAGTCATATATGAAAATGGCATGTTTTCATGATGTCCAAATAGTTGGGATCATGGAAAGAGTTTTCAAAGGCCTCAATAAGTTCATTTGATATTTCAAATATCAAGCAATAGTTCAAGCACAAGCCTAAGTGAACCAGACTGTCACCAAGACATCATCCAGAAATAAACGGATAAGCTCACTTGTGTATTTTATAAATGCATCTCAAAAAGCCTTGAAAGATAAAAATTTATAGTTCCATGGATATATTCATTCTAGGAACATTCTCTCTAAATTTCATGCCCACGTGAGTTCGCTAGCTCATGTTATAGAGCTTCAAAGTTGGACCTATAGAGTAGAACGTTCATTCAAGCATCAAGTTCAAGCTCTATAAAGTAGCCATTTATATTTAAAAAGTCCCTAAAGGGTTTAAATTTTATCAATATCTAATGGTCTTCACGATCTCGATGCTTGGGTTAAATAGGTCGAAAGGTCCCTAGGTTAAAAGCCATTAAAAAGCTACAGGTTAGACAAGATCCGATGGTGTGGGTTCACTAAGCATAGATCCAATGACAAGAGCTTGATTGATAAGAAGGTGGGTCCAGTCTAGATAAATGATCAATGTTCAATTGTACCAATTATCTAATAGCATATAGGAACTGACATGAAATGGGCCCAATGAGATCTACGACTAGTGTTCACTCGTACATCTTGATCCAACGATGCAAATAAAAGTCAACATGTCAAAGGATCTTCATGGTAGAAAATTGAAGGCTAACATTACTTCATACATCTTAATACTACAACATGTAAGAGGTCAATAAGTCAGGATCTGAAAGTAGGGATCTATGAGACCAATAAGAACAATGACAAGTTGGAGCAATGTGATTGGTCTAAGTCAATTTTTGACAGACAAAGTCAAACCAAAGAGCCATTTTTGACTGGAACAAGCAGGTATCATAGACATAATTTAGAATAAAATGAGAAATGTGGTAGGGAAATTCCACATGGACAATTATTTAGGATCAAGGATTCTATAGTAGAGCAAGCTCTTTGGACTCATGTATCGCCATGAAATCCTAGTCGAGGACTCAAGAGGAATAGTGACTGCTAGATGTGAAAAACAAAGTCTAAGAAAGTAATGAATCACTGTAGATGATGAATATAGGTGTATAAATGATAGATAATAGATGAAAAAATTGTTTGTGACCACTATAACATATGTGTCGACTCTCCTAATTTAGTTTTAAATTCTCGAGATATGATTTATGATGAAGGCAGTTTTACAAAAGCTAGTAGAAGAATCTCTACACTATTTTGCGAAGTTTGTCATGGTTTATTGGACATTTGTCTTGAGAGGCATTCATGGTCTATTTCATACTCCAGTCCCCTAAAATGTAACTAGTTATCAATTAGACATGTATTTGAGTGACCTTTGAACTTCATTCTTTCATGCTCTTTTTGAAATTCTATAAGTAACTGTCATTTTTGCCTTTGAAAAGAAAGACCACACATGGTATGGCAAAGCCCTGCTAGTTTGATGTCACATTTTACCTTAGAATAATTCAATAAATCTGGTTTTGAGTTCAAGAATATATTTTTCAAGTGTGCAAAGTGATGAATGGTTAAGTTCATTGATTTTATCCTTTGCTTTTCCTTGTCCTTTCATGTCTTTTACAAGAAACTCTCATTCTAACAGGTCATATAGAGTGTATTCAAGTGTGTTAGGTTCCTTTCAAGTTTATGATTGTCCTTGGAGTGTGCAATTTTCCCTCTAGTTCATTTGCCTTATGTTGCTTCATACATCTCACCTTTATATTGAAATACTCATGGTAGAATCCTTTATGACTTGGAGACTAGTATGTATGCATTAATTCTTAGTGAATGAAATGTGATGTTCATGTGGAAAACATCTTGGTGCATCACCCCATTATAATAGGTTCAATTCATTCAAATTCTAACTCTTTCCCCCATAAACAAGCATTAACATAGGTGAAATCACTTCAAAATACATTCAAGGAGCTAGCCCTTAAATCTAGAGGCTCATTTCCAATATAGGTACACCCACATACCTAAAAATGTTCCCATGTTGCCTAAATATGGAAGAAGATTGAAAAAATTATTCTAAGGTGCAAGATTTGGTGGCAATAGTTCTAGCATGCCCGATGGGACACATTGTCTTCAAGACAACTTGTCAAGGTGAATGTTGGTCTTGACAACATCAACTACAAATTGGTGTGCTACTCAGCATTTAACCACTCCTTCAAGTTAAATATAATTCAAGGTTATCCTATGATAGGGCATTCAATCCCATTAATCCACCTGTTTAGCTTGAACTTCCTCTTGAAGTTTAGTATCCACAACCTAATATTTCCTTTGAAGAATAAGTAATTTTTTCTAGAAAGGAAGAGAGTGAAGTGACTGGAGAAATTGAATATCTTGAAGAAAAAGACATGGCTAGACATCATGCTTTCCCTACCTTCAATAAAAAATCCAATTCAACTTCAAGTATATGATGCCATTCCTCCTAATGCCACGAAAGGTGTGCCCACATTCAATGGTGAGAGTCATGTCACACCTAGTGAGCACATTAGAGATGTTTTTAACTTTTACAACCTCTAAAATATTTTTTGAGAGAACATTACCATTAGACTCCTTATCGTGTCCCTTAAAGGGAAGGCTCTTGATTGGTATAAGACTCTAGAAGGTGGATGCATCATAACATGGGATGAGTTTAGAGTGTTGTGGACTTCCAGATTTGGAAATGAAAGTGACCATGCCTCTCTCATATAATTAGCTCAATGTGATAAAAAGGGGATCCAAATAAACAGTGAATGACTTCAATGAAAGGTTTTAATAAACTTGGCATGGATTTGCCTCCTCCCATGAGACCACCTCCTAGATTTGTGTTTCATACTTACTTGAGAGCCATTGAGACTGAAATTATTGTCATGCTTCAATCTATGGGAGGTTTCACTCTTCTTAAGGTGTATGATCTTGCTATCAAAGCTGAGAATAGTCTCATCCAAGCTAGAAGGTTGCCTCCTAAGGGGTGTATGCCTCCTTTCTCTCATACTTCTGCTAATACTCTAGATGTGGCTCAAATTTCTAATGCTAATACCAAGCCTAACGCTAATCCTAAGAAGGCAGAGAATGATGTAGATTGGTAGTTAAGGTCTAAATTCTTTGAATCAAGATGCCAAGCTCTAAAAGCTCAAAATAGGCAAGGAAATATTCAACAGGGTGTCTATCAAAATTCATATCCTTATCAACATCAATATGGTCAATAATATGGAGGAGGAAGAGGTCAATGATAACCTACCCCAAACCAGCCTACCAATGTATACAATCCTAACTCTACCACCAATGCAAGGGATATGGTACTAGTTCATATAAATTTGGTGTAGGGAGAATATTAGAAGAAAGACCAATTTATGGATGCCAATGAGAATGAAGAGCAAGCTCTGGTGACTCAAAGAGGAGTTACTCCCCTCTTATCAAATGAAGATGAAGTGATGATGTAGGTTAATGAGGATTGGTAGCCTCAAGGAGAGATCTTCACCAATTTTTTGGTTGAAGACACTTTTATGTTAAATCAAGGAACCTCTATCATATAAAATACAATGGCCAAGAGGAAGGATCTAGGATGTGGAAGTAGCATGCCCATAGGCTCATCCAATCCTCCTATAATGCAGCAAGGCATAACTATAAGTGTGATAGTTCTAAAAGCTCCTACACCTCCATCAAGTCAAAATATGGCAAGGTTTGCTCCTATTCCTTAAGTTCTAAGTAGTTCTTTAACCTAAAGAACCCAACAGAAAGGAGGTATGGATTCTTTAAATATTTTGTATTCTTTGAAGAATATTAAAAGTTCTCTTTGGGATGTTCTTCATATGCTTGGTCGAAAATAAATCCTATAAAAGCAATTATCTATTATCCCTGCTAGTGTCTCACCCTCAAATCAAAGTCATGGCCATGTTACTCTTAAAAATTCTCCTAATACCATTATTGAACCATCTAATAGGGCTTATAAACCTCCACCATTTTATCTCACCCTCATTTCAAGTGACAAGTTGGTACATAATTGCATAGTCAATAGTGGAGCTTCTACTTTTATCGTACCTAAAGTTGTAGCTGATAAGCTAGGCCTAAAATATGAGCCACATAGCAAAGGGGTCCTTTAATTGGATGGTAAACTTGATAAAATAGTGGGACTAATAAAAAACTTGAAGGTTTTCTTGCACGATTGTCCTAGTTTTCCTATCTTGCAATACATAGTTGCGGTTGATCTCCCAGCCCACTTTGCAATCTACCTATCAAGGGACTTCACAACAAAGATAAGTCACGATATTTTAGGTAACTAGTCCTTCTTAGCCTTTAGAACAAGGTATGGGGAAAAGATGATAAATAGGACACAACCTCTTGCAGGGTTTCATATTGAGCCTTACATTGAGACAAGTTCCAATTTAAATTGTGTGGCCCATGAAGAAAATGACTCTAATATAGATGATGGCACTTCTTCCAATATTAAGGGAATTTCATATTTTTTTCTTAATAAATATAAAACTAATAATTATGAGCATTATCCTTATGATTTTATGGAGGAAACTAATTTAGGAATGTATTATATACATGATGGAGTACCAACACCTCTTCTTGCCAAGGAAGAGGGTGAAGATGATGAGATGTGGAAGATGTGTTTTGATGGTTCAAAAAGTAAATTTGGTGTAGGATCTAGTGTTATGTTAGTCTCCCCATATAAATAATAGTATTATGCTTCATATAGATTTCATTTCAGTTGTACTTATAATGTGGTTGAGCATGAAGGTTTAATTTATGGCCTTCAATAGGCAAGGAGTAAAGGAATCAAGTATATGGAGACAATGAATTGGTTGTGCATTAGGTTAGGAATGTGGTTATTGCCAATAATCCTTTGCTTAAGTCATATAAGCATAGGGTATGGTATTTTCTTGAAGACATCAATACATTAATATACAAGCGGTCATAAGGGAGCATAATACTCATGCTGATAGATTAGTTACCATAAGAGCTTAATTTGATACTCCAACTACCATAAAAGAGGAGGGAAAATAGTTTCATATTAAGATCATTATCAGACCTTCTGTACCTGATAATGAAGTTTCTTGGTAAGGGTTTGATAGTGACATACACATTGCATGCTTCCAAAAAAATGAGGTTGAGTTTTCTTCAAGGAATCAAAAGAGGTTCCAAGAACAATTGGGTGATCAAATTGTGTAACTAAGAACCAATAAGATACCTAAGGGTTTGGTGACCTTAGAAAGTATCTTCAATGAGAATTATCAAAAGAAAAAGGAGAAAGTGAGTATGTCAAAAAAAGAGGATAATTATGAAAGGGTCTTGATCTTCAAGGACAAACTCTTCAAAATAGGCAAGGTATGTTCTACTTTAGAGAAATAAGCATTCATCAAGTTGTGTAGAGAGTTTCATGATATATTTGCTTAGAAATATAAGGACCTCAAATGATTTGATCCTATCCTAACACACTATACTATTGATTTGGATCCTGGATTTAAACTAGTTAGATAGAAGTAAAGACCTATTAACCCCAAGGTTGAACAACTCATGAGGTTAGAGGTTACCAAATTCCTTGAATATGAAATAATATTTTCTATATAGCATTCAACATGGGTAGGTAACCTTGTGCCTATTAGAAAGAATAATGGGGAGGTAAGACTTTGTGTGAACTTTAGATATCTTAATAGAGTGTTGCTCAAAGATCACTATCCTCTACCATCAATGAAGCAGATTTTACAAATGGTTTTAGGTTCTCAACATTTTTCTCTTCTAGATGGGTATTCAGGTTACAATCAAATTTTAGTCCATGAGGATGTTCAGTTTAAGACAACCTTCACTACTAAATGGGGGACTTTTTCTTATAAGTATATGCCTTTTGGTCTATCTAATGTCAATGCCACATTTCAAAGAGCAATGGACATGGCCTTCAAAGGTTTGATCAATGAGATGTTATTAGTTTATCTAGATGATATAACAATATTTTATAAAGATGCTAATGAACACATGCAACACTTGATAGAAGTGCTTGAAATATGTAGGCAATGTGGATTATCTCTTAATCCAAATAAGTGCATATTTACTATTCATGAAGATAAGCTCTTAGGACATATCATTTCCAAGGATGGTTTGATAATTGATCTTGAAAGAATAGGGGATATTCTAGGCTTGTCATCACCCTGAAATAAGAAAGATATTCAAAGTTTCTTAGGTAATATAAATTTTTTAAGGAGGTTCATACTTGGTTTTGCATCTCTAGTGAAACCTATCACAGCCATGCTCAGGAAGAACCAAGTCTTTTTTTGGACCATAGAGGGTAAGAGAAGTTTTGAATCCATAAAAAAAGTAATTATAGAAGATCCTACTCTTGTGAATCCTGATTTTGCTAAAGACTTCATGTTGTATTCATTTGCTAAACTTGATACTATCTCATCCATGCTATACAAAAGAATGATGAGGGTGTGGAGCAACCAATTGCATTCTTTAGTCAAGGTTTAGAAGATTATGAAATCAAATACACCTTTGTAGAGAAACAAGTCCTTACTATTGTAAGAGGACTAAATAAGTTCAGACATATGGTTTCAAATAATAAGATTCATGTTATGGTCTCTCATCCTATTACCAAAGAGTTTTTCTTGAGCAAAGATTTTAGTGAAAAGAGGGCAAGGTGGATCACTAAAGTAATGGAATATGATTTTGATATCAAGGTGACAAAGTTGATAAGGGTTAAAGGCCTTTGTGAACATTTAGATTCAGATTTTCATGAGTCAAAGGAAGACGCTCTAGTCAATCATGATTGTTCCCAATCAACTAGTTCATTACCTCCACAAAGTTGGACACATGATGTGATCAAACTTCTTCAAAATGGTGAGTATATTAATAGTATGAGTAGATCACAAAGGAGACATTTTAGATTGCATTATATTCCCTTTTGTCTTGTGAATGGTGTGCTATTTAGGAGAGACATTAATGGTGTGTTATTGAGATGAATTGATAATGATCAGTTTGGAGTGTTGCTTGACAAGTTCCATGATGGGACAGTAGGAGGTCATTTGTATCCAAGAACCACAACTACCAAGATCATGAGGGAAAGTTATTATTGGCCTATCCTCTTCAAGGATTGCCATGATTTGGTGAGAAGGTGTGGACAATGTGTTTTCTTTGTAGGAAAATAGAAGCTTACATCTCTTCCTTTGAAGCCTATCCAAGTAAACCAACCTTTCATGCAATGGGGTCTTGATTTTATTGGTATGATAAACCCCCCATCAAGTGGTGGTCATAACTGGATACTCACAACAACTAATTACTTTACAAGGTGGGTTGAAGTAGTAGCATTGAAGGAAGCCAATGAGAATGCTATCTTGGAGTTCTGTAGAGCATCATCACAAGGTTTGACACTCCTATTGTTTTAGATAATGCTCTTGATCTTATGGGTGCTGAGATAGCCGATTGGGCAAATAGTAATGGCATATTCTTGAGCACTTCATATAACTATTACCCTCAAGGTAATGGGTTCGTTGAATCTACTAACAAGAATCTGATTAGAATCATCAAGAGAACCTTGGAGCATAACCAAAAAGCTTGGCACACCAAATTTAAGATAGCCTTATGGGATGATAGGATAACTCCCAAGAGGTCAACATGGAATTCTCCTTTTGTGCTTGTCTATGGAAGGGAAGCTAGGTTGTCTATCTCTCAAGAGTTGATTGCCTTAGTGCTAGTACATCAACTAGAGTTGCTTAAGAATACTCTAATGGAGGTGAGATTGACACAATTAATGGATTTGCAAGAGACTAGAGATAGATCTCATCAAACTATGGAGCATCACCAAGTACTAATAAAGAGGTCTTTTGACAAGCAGTCAACTCCAAGATCATTTCAAGAAGGTGACATAGTATTGAAATGGGATGAAAAAAAACTAAACTAAGGAGACATACCAAATTTGATACCCTATAGATCATACCATATGTCATCATCAAGTGCAAGCAAAGCAACTCTTTTCAGTTAGCAAAGATGAATGGAGAAGAGTTGCCTATCCATGTGAATGAGATACATTTAAAACCCTGCTATTGAATGTTGAAGGTCATTTTTGTAAATATTAGATTAGGTGTGTGTTTCCTTTCTTGTTGCATTGTGTTCCATAAGTGCTCATGAACCACATGTGTGTTTCTTGATTTTTGTCTTATTCTTGTTATTTTCTATTGTTTGGTGTGTTATCAAGGCAATTTATGTGTCAAACTTGTATACAAGTGACTCTATATCCCAATGGACAGGATTAGGCAACTGGTTATGGCATAGTAAGCATACAAGCCTTAGGAAATCATTAAGAATGTTGACTATTTTTACCACAAGACAAATTGGGTTAACCTTCTATAGTCAAAATCTTGTATAAGGGATTTTTATAATGTCATAGGGTATGTTGTAGTTCATTTGATGTCATTTCATATGCCATTCTAGTTTTAGTCATAGTCTAGCTTAGTCATTATGTTATTTGATGTCTTAAGGGTCATTTTAGAGTCATATATGAAAGTGGCAGGTTTTCATGATGTCCAAATAGTCAGGATCATGGAAAGAGTTCACACAAGCCTCAAGAAGTTCATTTGAGCTTTCAAAGATCAAGCAATAGTTCAAGCACAAGCCTAAGTGAACCAGACCATCACTAGGACATCATCCATAAATAAATAGACCAGCTCACTTGTGTATTTTATAAATGCATCTCAGAAAGCCTTGTGAGCCAAAAGGTTACATTGCCATAGAGACATTAGCACTAGTAACACACTATGAAAATTTCATGCATGTGCAAGTTCTCTAGCTCAAGTTATGGAGCTTCAAAGTTGGAGCTACAGAGTAGAACATTCATGCAAGCGTCAAGTTTGAGCTCCATATAGTAGTCATTTATATTCAAAAGGTCCTTAAAGGGTTTAAATTTGATCAAAATCTAATGGTACGCATGATCATGCATATTGATAATTAGATATAATTGTTCACACTAGGGTCAAATAGGTTAAAAGGTCCTTACATTAAAAGCCCTTAAAAAGCTACACGTTGGACAAGATCTAATGGTGTGGGTTCACTGAGCAGAGATCCAATGGTGCAATCTCGACTAATAAGAAGGTGGGTCCAATATAGATCAATGATTAACATTCAATCATACTAATGATCTAATAGTGTGTAAGAACTGACAAGAAAGTCGGCCCAATGAGATCTATGACTAGCATTTGGTCATACATCTTGATCCAACGGTGTGAGCGAAAGTCAACATGTCAAAGGATCTTCATGTTAGAAAATCAAAGGTTAGCATTTCTTCATACATCTTGATCCTATGGCATACAAAAGGTTAAAAATTTAATATCTGATGGTAGGGATCTGTAAGACCAATAAGAAAAGTGATAGGTTGGAGCAATGTGATTGGTCTGAGTCAATTTTCGATGGACAATGTCGAACCAAAGAGCCTTTTTTAATCAAAACAAGCAGGTATTGCAGACATAGTTTAGAATGGAATGAGCAATGTGGTATGAAAATTCCACATGGATAACTATGTAGGATCAAGGATTATATAGCAGAGTAAGATCTTTAGACTCATGTACCACCATGAAAGCCCAGTCAAAGACTTGACAAGAACAATGACTACTAGATGTGAAAAACAAAGTCCAAAAAAGCAATGAATGACTACAGATGATGAATAAATGTGTATAAAAGATAACCAAAAGCTAAAAAATATGTCTATGACTATCATAGCATATGTGTTTACTCTCCTAATTCAGTTTCAAATGCTCAAGAGATGATCTATGATGAAGGGGCTTTCACAAAAGCTAGTGGAAGAATCTTTGCACCATTTTGGAGAGTTTGTCATGGTTTATATGGACATTTGTCTTGGGAGGCATTCATGGTATATTTCATACTCTATTCCCATGTAATGTAATTGGCTATTGATTGGACATGTGTTTGAATGACCTTTGAACTTCATTCTTTCATGCTCTTTCTGAAATTCTATAAGTAGCTACCATTTTGGCCTTTGAAAAAAATACCACACCTGGTATGGCAAAACCCTGCTAGTTTGATGTCACATTTTACCTTAGAATAATTCAAGCAATCTAGTCTCAAGTTCAAAGATATCTTGTTTGAGTGTGTAAAGTGATGAATGGTTAAGTTCAGTGATTCTATCCTTTGTATTTCCTTGTCCTTTCATGTCTTCTACAATAAATTTTCATTCTAATAGGTCATATAGAATGTATTCAAGTATGTTAGGTTCCTTTCAAGTGTATTATTATCCTTGAAGTGTAGAATATTCCATCTGGTTCATTTTCATTGTGTTGCTTCATACATCTCACCTCTATATTGAAACACTCATGTTAGAATCCTTCAGGTCTTTGAGACTAGTCTGTATGCTTTATTTCTTAGTGAATGAAATGTGATGGTCATGTGAAAAACATCTTGGTGTATCACCCCATTAGAATAGGTTTAATTCATGCAAATTCTAACTCTTTCCCCACAAGCAAGCATTAACATAGGTGAAAGCACTTCAAGATACATTTAGGGAGATATCCCTTAAATATAGAGGCTCATTTCCAATATAGGTACACCCATATACTTGGAAATGTTCCCATGTTGCCAAAGTTTGGAAGAATCTTGAATAACTTCTTATAAGGTGCAAGATTTGGTTACAACACTTACAAAGATCTCTCATCAAATCCATGATAATTAACTAAAAAGTATTTTCTCCAATAATTTTATTCAACCACTCAAAAAAAAAGTTAAGTTAAATACTTACCAATCTTTTGAATAAATTTTCTTTATCATTCAATAACTATGACATCAAAATTTTAGAGGCCAATATGCTTAAGTATATATCTAATGCTTATACCTCTACTACATCTAGATATCAATGAACTCAACATTCAAAGCTAAGATTAATGACAATCCAACTTTTCAAGCTAAAAATGAGGCCACATCCATAAACATAATTTCCCAACCACCTAACAGGCTTGTCCTTCCACCTTATAGGAATCGTCAATAATTCATAAGGCTAGTTGAACCTCCTCAAAAAGTGCTCAAGTTCTTACTTGAGTGTAACTTTACTTTTATACCTCTACCATATAAATTGGATACTTCTCCACCGTTTCCCAAAGGATATGATGTCAATCAATATTTTAATTACCAAAGAGCTTCTGTACATTCTATCAATCAATGTCATATACTAAGACATAAAATACAAGATCTAATCGATAGTAACACCACTAAAGTTAAAGGCCATAGTATTATGTTAAATGAATATGTCGCAACTCCTAATAAATGTTTTAAAATATTCAAAAACCCTTTTTTAAATCACAATACTAAGAAATAATATATCATTCACATGATTAAATCTATACATCAACCAACAATTTCCAATGAGCATGTCATCGATAACATTACAGGTATGCTTATCGGTTCTCAATAGCAAACACAATTTATCACATTCTATGACCACAAGATCCTAAAAAATAATTCAAATAATTATCCACTCTACATACATGGTTTTTTAATTCATATTCTTTTATTACACATGGCATTATGAATCCTAGCAAAAATTTTAGAGGCTGTTTATAGCCAAAAGGCTGTAAGCATGTTTTTTTAATTTTAAAAATGGCTAATTTTTCAAAAATATACATAGGTAATATAGCCTAAATTTTATATAATTTCTTATACAGGGATTTTGAATTGCCTTAGAGATTATAGTTGATCCTATTTCAAGACACAGATTCACCAGAGTTACTATGCTTGTATGGGTCTGATTCATTAGGAAATTATATGAGACATGTATAGGATAGTCTATAATCACCCGGTGTGTGTGTGTGTGTGTGTGTGTGTGTGTTTGTGCGCGCATGTGTGCGCGTGCGAGCGAGAGAGAGAGAGAGAGAGAGAGAGAGAGAGAGAGAGAGAGAGAGAGAGAGAGAGAGAGAGAGAGAGAGAGAGAGAGAGAGAGAGAGAGAGAGAGAGAGAGAGAGAAGGACACAATAAAATTAAGGTAATAATTATATTTTGGTTGGCATGGTTTGTTAATTGAAATAAAAAATATTTGAAAGGCCAATTATGGATATGGTTAAGACATTTTGGTAGACCTTATTATATAGTTTATAATTTTAAATATATGAAAATTTTTTGAATTTTTTTTAGTGCCATTTATAAAACCTAGTCAAATAAACATGTTCTTCCTTCTATATGGTTTTAATAACTTAAAAACTTCATAAGGAAGGGGTACATGTTAGACCCATTATTAACACTATGGTTCTCCTACGTAACCCCTTGCCAAATTTCTTTCGGAGAAACTAAAAATCCTTTCTAGCAAGACTGATTCTTTTATAAAGGATTCTACACATTTTGTTGATGATATGAAGAATTTTAAGGTTGAGAAAGGTGATATTTTAGTCAGATTCGATGTGGTCTCTCTTTTTAGAAAAGTCCCTGTTGATGATGGCATTAAAATTATTAGGATTTGTTTTGATGATGAGACGACCAATTTGGTTAAAATTTGTTTTAAATCCACATTCTTTAGCTTTAGAGGTATTATTTATGAACAATCTAAAGGTATCACCATGGGACCTCCCCTCTCGCCTGTCGTGGCTAACATATACATGAAGTATTTTAAAAACTTAGCTCTTGGATATGCTATTCTAAAATCGAGATGATGGAAATGATTTGTGGATGACACAAATGCAAATCGACCCCATGGTAAGGAGAATTTGGATACATTTCTTGACCTTTTAAATAGGAGATCTAACCACATAAATTTCACTATATAGGTGGAAGAAAAAAATCATATTTCTTTTTTAGATGTTCTCATCATGAAAAATAATGATGGATCTTTATCCCACATTGTCTATAGAAATAAAACTCACATGAATAATTACATGCAGAGTCCCATCATCATCTTGCACAAAAATATGGCATTAGAAACACATTAGTGACTCGTGCTAAGAGAATTGCTGATGAAGATCACCTTGGTCAAGAAATTGAACATCTCTCTATGGTTTTCAAGAAGAATGGTTATGATGAGGGACAAATTAGTGAGATCATACATAAAACACAAATGGATCATGGCATTAAACATATCAAGGATGAGATTATGGTTGAGAAGGAGAATATTAGCATGGTCACTCTTCCTTATATTGAAGGGATTACAAATAAGTTAGACTTAGGAGAAGAAACATTAAGGTTTTTTTCTCTCCTCCTAATTCAATCATAAAAATGTTGGATAAATCTAAATATCAAACCAACCCTATTTATCATAAAGGGATCTATTATATTCTATGCAGTTGTGGTAAGGTCTACATCGGTGAAACTGGTTGTTCCTTTCAAGTTAGGATTAAAGAGCATTGTGTTGATCTTTATTATAATCGAATCAAAAAATCTACCTTAGCAGAACATTTTTATACCTCGGGTCATCACATTTGCATAGATAAAGTTGGAATTATCATGAAAGATGATCATTTTTTTAGTAGAAAAGTCCATAAAGTGATTGAAATTGAGAAGAACCCAAAAGATTTGAATAGAGATGGAGGTTGGGCTCTTAGTGATAGCTAGAAAACTTTTATTTGAATGGTAAAAATAGAAATTAAAAATTAAAAATAATAATTATTTTTCTGTTGAGCCAACCCATCCTAAATATTGGTGAATGATGGATATTTATGGTGTTTCCGCTAGTATTTGCTTGCATGGATCTCACCAATCTCTTCCTCCTGACGATGGGTCTTACTTAAGACTTGAAACGTTGAGAGTATTTTCCATTTTAACACAGTCTCTTGGATATTCTTTAAACTTTTTGCTGCGTATACCATGAATAATTTAACTTAAAAACTTAATAATAAATAATTTTCAAACTTACTATTTATTTTATTTATAACATTAAATGTGATGTAGGTGGAATTAAAGCTATGGGATTGAGATTTAGATCTTGCCCCATTTTATAGTGAATTGACACTACCATATTGAGGGGCCCAAGGTAAAATTTAATGTTGGTCCAACACTTCACCCATGGTATTAATGTAAGTTTCTTGAATACATATGTGATGGTTATCAATTTTTCTTATCATCTATGCAAACTATTGGTGAAAGTGAAGCTTTGGTAGTTAGAAGATTGGGATGAGAGGTTAAAAATGAAAGTGCAGACCAATTTAAAGTTGGTTTGCTTATGATTGCAACTGCAAGATATGAATTTGTGTTTCTTTTGTTCTGAAGACTGAGAGCAGTTGTTTACATGCACAATCATCTATCTTGAAATAAATAAATATAATGATAACTTCCTTGAAAAACATTTCTTTAAAGATATTTCTTGACAGTTTCTCAAAATTTCTAGCCATTGATGCAATCTATTGGTGGAAGTGAAGCTTTGGTAGTCAAAAGATTAGGACAAGGTGCAGATAATTTCTAATTTGCTTTCTTTGTGATTGCAATTGCAAGGAATGGATTTGTGTTTCTTTTGTTCTGAACACTTAGAACAATTATTTTCATGCATAGTCATTTATATTGAAATGAATAAATCTAATGATAAGTTCCTTGAAAAGCATTTCTTTAAAGATGTTTGCTCAAAACACTATGCATGTTGATTTTCTTGGAAATTTCATGTATATCTGCAAATATTTTCCTTAAACATCAGTTTCTTGTATGTTTAAAAGGAGTATTTCTCAAAAGAAATTAATTTCTTGTTTGTTTAAAATAAGTATGTGGTAAAGGCCAACCAAAAAATATAATAAACTGAGTATAGCAAAAATTGTGATAAAAACCAGAGTATAGATTATAAATAATAAATTGACTATGGGGCCATAAGGTAAGACAACTATGAAAAGAGAGGATGACATAACTAAAAAAAGTTGAGTACATACAGGACATATTATTATTTCCAATTTTAATTTGAAAATAATGAACCGACTATGGAGCATTGTAAATTTGTATACATTTGGGTATGCTATATATTTTTTTAAAAATAAACAAGTTGAGTTTACAATAAAGGAAATGTACTGGTGTATGACATTATTAGTTGCCTTCTATTTATTTTAATTGATGTCCTAAGATCATGTAAACTAATGCATCAATTATAGGACTAATAAATAATATTGTGGGATTTTTCATTAGCACATTAAAAAATGGACTTGCTCTATTAAATAGTTGATTAATTATTCTGATTGATCTCTTCACACTATAAACTGGTCAATTTTTTTAGAGGGCATTTCGCATATTAATCTCCCCATGGTAGGTGCCACTTATCCATTATAAATATACTAAAGTATACATGACAACCCTTCTAAATTTCTAATTTTATTTTGGCATTGGTCCAAGTTGAGCAACCAAGAATATAATGTGTTATATTAAAAAAATGTTTCAGTTAATTTAACTAGCGTATATGATAAGATATTTAGTAGTACTTGTTAAGATTTAACGATAAGTTATTGTTTTTGTATATTCTCTTCTAGTTTTGTAGTAAGACCTTGAAGTTATTTTTTTATAAGTTGATTGCAATATATAAATTATGGAAATATATGCAATCAATGAAATTTGAGAATTACTTAGATTATATTCTATTTTGATAATTTAAATTGTGTTTTTGATTGTTGATAATGAAAGAAATTGTTAGATATAAAATCTAATTTCTTACCTTGCCAAGCTGTATTTAATCTTTGGGGCACATTATGACATATGGCTACCTGTATCTAATTGGATTTTTTTCCATGTTATTATATTATTCCTTGTATTCTTTTACTATAGAAATAGAGAGACATGATCATATTTTATGGGTGAATTATTTATATGGTTTAATATGAGCTTCCCTAATGCATAACCACTTTTTCCACAACTCATGTTAACCTATTTTGATGGATGTGTAGAATTTTTTTTTTAGACCTACATTGGTAATCAAGAGGTTGATTTTACTCTCTTTTAAATTAGAATTAATTAATTCCCCATTATACTCAAGCATATCCTTGGTGGCTGCAACTAATGTTAGGATCTAGGAGCACAAAGCTCTGATACCACTTGTTAGGATCCTACTCCTTAAGAGCACAATTGATTACCTTTGTATAAGCAACTAAACACAGAATTAAACCAGAAGTAACATGTAACTAGAATTCAGAAACAACACAGAATATGAGAGACAATACAATCTTGTATTAACACTCTTCCAGAAGGAAATACAATGAAGAAATCACACTCTTCCTCACACCTCTCAGATGTACAGATCTCTTTCCCTCAAGAGTTCTTTCTCTCTCAATCAATTACAAACACAACTCAAACACAGAGTTGTTCTTTCCACCAGTTATTGTGACAACCAACTCAACTGGTTGTTTTGCCTACAATACCAGTACCTGTACACTGGTGACAATCAACTCAATGGTTGTTTTGCCTACCTTACACACACAAGCAGATCTCCTTGATCTTTCACACCCTACAAATCTAACTGACCTTACTTGCTCCTTGTTGTGTTGCAGATCTCCTTGATCTTGCTACCCCACAAATCTAACTGACCTTGCACACACACACCCGCAGATTTCCTTGATCTTGCTACACCGCAAATCAACTGACCTTGCTTACCATGTATATCTCCTTGATCTTGCTACCTGCAGATCAACTGATCTTACACTTGGAAGGATCTTGTCCTTGCCTTTACAAGTCCTTCTATCATCCTATGAAGGATCTAATCCTTAGTCCTTAATTACAATACAACGCCATGGGTCTATTAAATAGATCCCAAAATAAACAATAATTAGAAATGCAGACTCAAGACTAAAATTATTCTTTACATGCAAACTAACTGTCTGTCTAAAATTAGACCAGTTCTGGAAATGCATGCAAACGCACACACACACAGGTGCCGACATCGGTTCCTGTCTGATCGATGCCGACCGACCCCTAACCGATGTCGGTTACTATGTACGTTGAATATGACCGATGTCAGTTGGCCTAACTGACATCAGTTACTCTAACACTCAACAACCTCCACCATTTGCATAATAGTGAAGCTTTTAGCTGCACAACCTAACAATCTCCCACTTGGAGATAAACAGCTACACCTGTACCTGTGCCTGTACATCATCTAATTTTGTTTCCTAGCTTGTATCCATCTTCAAATTCAATCTTGAAGACCAATAAAAGTTGAATGAATATTCAACTTCTCCTTTGATCCCAGCTTTGTTAACATTTCTGCAGGGTTCTTATCCTTGCTAGCCTCTGTGACTACAACAACCTTTTGCATCTCTGAAATCTAGCTAACCGTCGTACCACCAATAGTGAACACATATCCTGTGGTACTTCTCCTATCATCCAAGTCACCTACCATATCCGAATCTACATACCCATGTAGAGAAATGCTTGACCCTGCATAGGATAAATACCTGCTGCTGGTCCCTCTCAGATACCTGAGAATCCATTGAACTGCTTTCCAATGCTCCTTTCCTAGATTGGCCATAAACTTGCTGACAACTCCCACTGCTTGGGCAATATCAGGTCTAGTACTCATGTACTCAACCTCATCATGTGATTTAAGACACTATTTTATGAACTGTCCAACCATAGGTGTGCTAATCGGTTCTACATCTTGCATATTAAACCTCTCCACTACCTTATTCACATAATCCTCTAGAGACAAAATCAACCTGTGACTTTCCCTGTCTCTAGAAATACTCATGCCAAGGATTTTCTTTGCTCCTCCTAAATCCTTTCTGGCACATGTCTGAGCTACTTTTACCTTTAGCTCAGTAAATCCCTGCATGTGTGACCCTGCAACAAGCATATACACTACATACAGTAACAGGGTAATGTAGCGACCATTATCCAACCTGGTAAAATAATCACAATGGTCACATTGACATTGACAAAAGCCATGCTTTGTCATAAACTTGTCAAACCTATACCATTGTTCTGGAGCTAGCTCAAGACCATATAACCTGGCCTTCTATTTCACCTGTCCATTCTCTCCTTTTTTTAACCTAGGAATCCATTCGTCTTTAAGTGCTTTCATCCCGGCTGGCAACTCTACCAAATCTCCCATTTGGTTCTCTTCCGAGGAATCAATTTCCTCATTCATGCCATGCTCCCACTGTTTTCTGGATTCTACCTGCATTGCCTCTTCAAAACTTCCTGGTTCTTGACCATCAGTGAGCAACAAGTAGTATAAAGAAGGGGAATAACAAATTTGAGGCTTACTTACCCTTTCAGTCCTCTTTATGGGCATTTGAGACTCCTTGACAACTTGCTGTCCACCCAAAATTCATTCTAATAGTGACCGATCTCGATCACCTCTAGCCGACCTCGGTCTGTACCCGACCGATGTCGATCCCTCTTGATTGCTAACATCGATTCTCTGACCGACGTCGGTGTCTACCTGCCCGACATCACCGACTTTGGTCTACACATGACTGATGTCAGTTCCTGCCTGATCGACCTCAGTTCTCATTTGACTGATGTCGGTAACTGTGTTTTCTTATGAGTGATGATTTTTACCTGCGAGCTCATTTTGGATCATAACCTTGTCCAAATCAACACTGCCCTGCTCAAAATTATTCAGCCTCTTGAGCTGATCTTTGTCCATCATCTTCTCCTTGAAAACCAAGGCTTTCCAGTTCTTAACTTTGTCAAAAACATCAGATTTCCTCTTTATGCAATGAATCCAATCCTTTCTTGTAGCATCAGTTTCAAGAAACCTCACTTTCTTTTGTTGCCTACAAAAATCTCGATCTATGCTTTTCAAACCTGAAAGCTTACCATTTGACTTAAGAACATCCATTCCCTTCTCACTCATGTGACCAAGCCTACAGAGCCACATCTTTGCATCTACATCTGAAGTAGATAAAATAGAAGGAATCAGTAATACAAGTAGATAGATAAAGAGTACCTACTTTCTTACCTCTTGTTGATTCAAGTGCACCCTTGGAAACTTTCTAAGATACCGTTGTGAGAGTTAATGTGCAACCCTCATCACCCAACTTTCCTACAGATTTTAGACTCCTCTTCAGAACTGGGACATGCATGACATCCTTCAACACCCATGTGTTGCCCATCTGCAATTTCAGCCACACTTCCCCTTTGACAACAATTTGACAAGGCTCACCAACCCCTAAATAAATCTTTCCAAAGTCTCCATGGACATAATCATGGAAAAATACTCTATTTGGGGTTGCATGAAAAGAGGCAACATAATCTAAAACCCAAAGTTCTAGTTTATCCAAGGAACATATAAGAACATCCCATGCAACAATACCTGCATCATTTGCTTCTTTATTTCCTTCATGTTGATCTTCTACCAACCAACAATCTTTCTTTACATGCCGTTTCTTTCCACAATTCAGTAATTGATAATTCTTGCCATTGAATTTCTCCATTCTTAGCTTACTTTCTTCTACCATTGCTTTACTCCCACTCAATCAGAAACCCCTGAGAGTGACCTATAATCAACAAACACTAACACGCTCTGAACCAGGTTCTGAGAACCTTCAACCTGGCTCTGATACCACTTGTCAGGATCTAGGAGAACAAAGCTCTGATACCACTTGTTAGGATCATACTCCTTAAGAGAACAATTGATTACCTTTGTATAAGCAACTAAACACATAATTAAACCAGAAGTAACATGTAACTAGAATTCAAAAATAACACAGAATATGAGAGACAATACAATCTTGTATTAACACTCTTCCAAAAGGAAATACAATGAAGAAATCACACTCTTCCTCACACCTCTCAGATGTAAAGATCTCTTTCCCTCAAGAGTTCTCTCTCTCTCAATCAATTACAAACACAACTCAAACACAGAGTTGTTCTTTCCACCAGTTATTGTGACAACCAACTCAACTGGTTGTTTTGCCTACAATACCAGTACCTGTACACTGGTGAGAATCAACTCAATGGTTGCTTTGCCTACCTTACACACACAAGTAGATCTCCTTGATCTTTCACACCCTACAAATCTAACTGACCTTACTTGCTCCTTGTTGTGTTGCAGATCTCCTTGATCTTGCTACCCCACAAATCTAACTGACCTTGCACACACACACACCCGTAGATCTCCTTGATCCTGCTACACCGCAGATCAACTAACCTTGCTTACCATGTATATCTCCCTGATCTTGCTACCTGTAGATCAACTGATCTTACACTTGGAAGGATCTTGTCCTTGCCTTTGCAAGTCCTTCTATCATCCTATGAAGGATCTAATCCTTAGTCCTTAATTACAATACAGCCCCATGGGTTTATTAAATAGATCCCAAAACAAACAATAATTAGAAATGTAGACTCAAGACTAATTTTACATGCAAACTAACTGTCCGTCTAAAATTAGACCAGTTCTGGAAACGCATGCAAACGCACACACACACAGGTTGTCGACGTCAATTCATGTCTGACCAATGCCGACCGACCCCTAACCGATGTCAGTTACTGTGTATGTTCAATATGATCAATGTCAATTGGCCTGATCAACGTCGGTTACTCTGACACCCAACAACCTCCACTATTTGCATAACAGTGAAGCTTTTAGCTCCATAACCTAACAACTAATTCCTTATATTATTTATGCCCTAAGTACGCAATATGAGGATTTATATTGGGCCTATGTTCTAGGAATGACAAGATGTGGATTAGTGTTGGTCTCATGGACATGGTTGTGTAGCAGATCTATATATATTTTTCCTTGAGTGTGTTTCTTAAGGATATTCTTTAGCTTACATTATGATTACCCAATGATATGGAATTGACTAGTTTATTTAATATTCTATGTAAATTTTATTTTACCTTGAATTTTGGCTTTCTTTATAATGAAGAATTGATTGGTTTATTTAAATATGAGTATTTTTATGAAATATGACCCATCATTTGATTCCATGAATAAAATTAGAAACACATAACATAATTTTAACCATGGCATCCCATTGGGCGTAATTATACTAAAGAAGATGACTAACTCATTCATATCTTGTAGAATTTTCATTAGAACGAGTTGTGGTGGTTATTTCTCATGTACTCGTCGAGTATAGTTAATAAATAATCCTTGGTAAAATGATTTCACTTCTTTATTCATGGGGTTGAGAACATATCAACTATAGATCCCCTGATGAGTCCTCCTCCTTTAATTTGGAAATTTTACCTTGGAAAGTTATTCGTGTTGTATCTCATGTCTTATTTGATTAGATTTATTCATTTGGGAAAGTGTTTGAAATGGTTAGACTACCCCAAATTCATAGGGCAAAGCAAAATAGTCATTCTGAAAAACTTTAGGTATCCATTGATCATGATCATTATTCCACCTCAAGCATATTTACCCCGTGAATGTGTTTGAGGAAAGGGGTTAATGTGTTTGTGGAAAGGAGTTTAACTTTGATTTTTTGCCATTATTTATTGATTTAAATATGAAGCTTGATTGATTAGCTATTTATAAGCTTTTTGAAAGAGCTAATAAAAGTTGCCAATCAATTTATACCGGTGTGGCAATTTTGCCAAAAATTCACCATTGGAATTATACCTAAACTCTAAGTTTCACCAAGATTTTATAGTAAAATTTTAGGGTTCCATTCTTAAAATTATCCCTAATTATGATTTAAAATTATTGAAGTTAAAATTACAATGTCATGCTAGCTAGTTGAGGCTACACTCAAGGAGATTTACTTGGCATGACTATGATACTTCGGAGTTATGATGATATTATATGGACATCCCTTTTTAATATTAAATTATTGGTCATAGTAGGTCCTAATACCATATTAGTATGGTTATACATAGTGTCAGATACTGGTGCATAAGACCTATTATTTAGATGCCCATGGCTAAATCAAATGAGACAAATACCATTCAAATTACATCACTATCATAAGTTTGTGCATAACGATAAAATACATACAATTTATGACACATCTTTTGAGTTACATATCCCACCTAAAAAATAATGTGATACATTACCTAGGGTGCTTCCCATAAATAAAATCATTCAACCTCATGTGGTATTTGTTATAGTTTCATCACCTACAATCATGGTTCATATCATCCTTTGATATACAAATTTGGCATCCCAAGTCACATCTCCTAGAGTTAAGACTCCTAAAATTACACCATAGAGATGTATAATGCCTAATCATCCACATTCCAAGATTGATCTACAACCCATTCCATCAGTTCATGCTATAGGACCTACTATGAGTTCAATTATACCAAGATATATCCAAACTAATACATGTGTTTTATAAGAGGTTAAGGTGGATCCATGAGCCCATTATCACCATATCTCTAATTGGGATGATGATTCAAGTTACAATACATATTTAAATCATTTATTTTATACTTATAGTGATACATTTGACTCTCTAGGTCCCAAATATGATATTTCAGACTAGATCATTGGTTAGCTATGCTAGCCTATCTCTTGTGCTTCAATGATACATGTTATTGTACTATAGTTCATTTTTCATGTTTTATATTTTATGCCATTCATATTCATTATTCCTTTGACTTTGGTTCATGCCTCATATTTAATATATATTTGTCATCTTGTACCTTCCCTTATCTTCCATTAACATTATTCTATCCCTTGGTTTATGTTACTAGTTTGTTGTATTGGCCCTCGCCCCGTGATTGTTGATCCCCATTCCAAAAACTTGTATAGAATTCTAGATGATGACAACATATACATCAAGACCTCTTATCCTATATTGCACTAAATTCTAAGGTAATTTATAGGTTTTTAAAAATCTTCCTCTTCTCCTCTCTTCTAGTTTGCACCCTTGGCTTAATTGTATGCCTTGTAATCTTGATTTTCACCCTTTTAATCCTATTTTTGTTTGATTAAGCTTCTTGTTTATTCTTGTATGTGCCCCTTATCTTCCTATTGGTGTGATCTATTTCTTATATAAAATTACAAACAAGCAAAAAATAAAATTAGAAAACACAAAAAAAATAATCCTTTATCTTTATTGATGGATACATATCATGCTTATCTACATATGCTAAAGGTTTTACATATACATGTTTATACACATGCTTCTCATGGTATTAGTTGAGTGGGTGAGATACATGATATATAAGTTATATATGGTCATGGACTTATCAATTTTATATGAGTATATTCAGACCCACATCCTAGAGACATTGTGTCATTGGTGGTATGCCTTATATTAGGGGCATCCTTCTATAATGGGTCTTAGGTGATATCCTTCCTACCTTCCATTTATCATATAGAGATACTTATATTAAACACATATATATTTATATTACATATTATCATGGACTTATCAATTTTATACGAGTATATTCATACCCACATCCTAGAGACATTGTGTCATTGGTGGTATGCCTTATATTAGGGGCATCCTTCTATAATGGGTCTTAGGTGATATCCTTCCTACCTTCCATTTATCATATAAATATACTTATCTTAAACACATATATATTTCTATTTTATACATATTTCATGTTAAATGGATATATACATTATATTGTTACATGGGTATATTGTGTGTTCTTTTGTGTCTCTATGATTGCTCGATTTCTTCCACAAGTGTTCTTGTTTATGCTTGTGCATGTTACCTATGATTATCTTGTCCAATCCTTGTCCATAGAGGATCCCTTGGTAATAATTTTGTGGCATCATCAATTGTGACTCATATGTCCTTATGTGATCATTTCCTATTAATGTGTGGTTACATGAATGTGTAATTTTTTACCTGTAGTATGTAATATACTATGTTTGGTGCAATGATCCATATCACACATGCTAATACTTGAGTTATACTATGCTTGTTTCCTGTGTCTCCATGGTCCTTACCATGCATCTAAGGGGGAATAATATTACTTTTTTGTGTGCTTCAATGTTATATTTACCTCTCTTAGGGGACATTAATTCATTGGTTTATGTTACTTCTACCCACATATTCTTTCCATTAGGGGCATCATACCCTTGCCAATCTCCTTGAACTTATTATTATCTATATCTCACACATACAAAGCTTACATTGGGGAATAATTTTGTTCCCCATCACATTTTAATAGTCGGGCATAGTGCTTGCCCCTCACTCTCTCATCCTCATTGAGGTTTCATCTTACTATCAAGATTTACGTGATAATATTATTCCATATGTACATACATTTGTTTGCAATGACACTTACAAATGATTCTAACAACATAGATTATACTGCATGATAACATGTGATTCACATAACTCTTTATTTTAAGATGAGTGATTGTACGAATAAGTTTACAGTCCCTAACCTCAAAATGGGGGCATACATATCCAAATATTTTACATTCAAATTTTTCAAAGATTGAGTAAAAGACGAAGTAAAAATAAGTACCAAGAAGTATCAAGAAACATCAAATATTTGTTTCCCTAATCAAGAAGTGGAGTTAAATTATTAGAGCTTACTTTGAAAGCTATAGTACCTAAAAATACCTGATTATAGTTTGTTTTTAGTTATATTTACTAAGAATGGAAATATGGTTTACATACCATTAGATGTATTGGTTCTTATGCTCATTTTTTAATTTATATTTCTCTATATTTGTATTAAATTACCATGCGATTGACTACTTGCATTTATTTTTAGGTACAATACCAAGAGCTATTATTACATGTGGTTGGCATATCACCCAAACATCAATCACTTAATCCTTTATTCCCTAGGTAAGTGCAACTACATGCTTCAATTTATTCATGCATACATGCATTCACATATGCACATCAAAGTGGGGCATCGTGTAGACACCTAAATTTGGTTTGAAAAAAAATTATATTGTGTCTTTTTCATGCATTTCCACACTTCATCCACTTGCATACATTTGAATATTTTTGAATATCTTTCCACCCACACTAGAGTCTCTTCGACTGTGATCCATCTAAATATCCTCATATTCATGCCAAGTTTTTATGTTTTCAGCTTCAAGATCTCATTCATCCATTCTATAAATAATATTGTATCCATTCAAAGCCTTTTTTACTAACATTACAAAATTGGTGATATATCGATCTATCCTAGATGAAATCAATAACCTACCACTTATGTCCATCATGATTTTGGGGTTTGTCTTACCTTAGCTTGATTTCATGCACCTTGACCTTCTCTTTTCACACTATTTTATGGTTAGCCTATGCACATGATGTCCTAGAGATCCATATACATGCAAAAAAAATATTTTTCACTTACCATATAATCATCAAATATTAAACTCCTTAAATTTGATCTACACATTGATTCCATTTATCACTACACTTTTCAAGGATCCTACACATTGATCCTTCATTAATTTTACATCAATTCCAAGTATTGTGCCATCATCACCTTATCAAAAAATAATATTAAAGTGGGGTGCATATAGGTGCATTTGACTATTTAGGAGAGGATATTAAGCCCTTTCTCTCACTTGGGTTGGTATTTCACTCACATGCACAAGAGATCTGCATTGACTCTAATTTGAAGCATGTGGGACATGTAGTTGTAACTCCTCGATAGGTTTTTGGAGTCAGCAAACTTGCACACCCTATTTTGTTACTACATTTGAGGGTTAGGTCAATGATTTCAAGAAAAGCAATTCATTACATGTTTTCCATCAATTCGGTGAAGAAAACAAACAACTCTGCTCACCATCATCCTAAGTACCTTCCCAAAAAAATTCAAAATTAAATAATAAGTAGAGTACAAAATCAGTGCTTAGATACATATTCATTAGTAGTAGAGGTACACAATCAATGATCTCCCAATTATATGTTCTTAGAACATAATCAATTCTAAATTTATAGGGTAAAGTCCAATCAACTTCCACATTTATTTATATTTTTAGAATTTCTTAATTTTGTGGAAGTGTTGTTTGTTTTCATCTCCCTTTGCCTTTTCTTTATTTCTATTGTTTGTTCAATTGATTTTCATACTTTTAATTCCTATTTTAGGTTTGAATTAATTTTGATTGTTTTATTTTATTATCATATCAAAGATAGCTCGTGTCATAGATTCAATTATTTGTGCATGCAATATTTACCCCCTAAACCAAAATAAATTGAAATAATTGGCCACATGTGATACCTACATCATGTGTAGGTCTAGAAACATTACTATTTTCTATGGGGATGTGACACTTACAATTTATCCCTCTATGCACCTACTCAACCCTTGCATCTTAAAGGTTATCTTTAATAAATAAAATCTAAAGATGAAGGATGATTTAATCAATTTTAGAGTATGTTGAGAAGGAATTGATAATTAAACAAATTTAATTTATAGGTAATTGTTTAGTAGTAAAATAACTTGATGATAATCATATTATACATATGTATGAAGACATTATTGATGTTTTCCTTTTTAATGGATTGGATGAAACATCAATTGAGCACCTTCTTATAAGTATTGCACTCCCAAATTTTGATCCTTCGGTTGTATTTTCAAACAATATTTTTAACTCAAACTTGCAGATGTAGAATGTCTTTTTGTATTAAATGATAAAATTATATATCGATATAATTTTAAATTTACAAGAGCATGATTTATTCAATGTTTTATCGAAGCAACAATGTGCTTTTATATGGTCAATAAAGAACTAAAACGTAATCCACCTTTAATAATTTAGCATTGTATTTACATCAAGGTCAGTTAAACTTCTAAAATTTGATCCTTATTTTGTATCTTCCAAAAATATTTAAAATTTAAAACTGGAGATGTAGACTATATATTTTTATTCAATGATAAAATTATATATTAACATAAGTTTGAATTTACAAGAGCAAGATTCAGTCAAAAACATTTTATCTAAACAACAAGGCACTTTTACCTTGTCATATAAGGAATTAAAAGGTAATACAACTCAAATAAGTTAGTGTTGCATTTACATCAAGGGTGATTTCAAGTTAGTTAAGAAACCCTGACGTAGAATGAATCTAAAACTTCTTGACATTTAAAAAGAGGAACTTCACACAAATTGTAAGTTGAATTTATTTAACATTTTTCTAATACAATGGGTTACCCACTCATAAGTATTATAAAATAAGGATGTAATTAGAAAGTGTGTTAGTTAAATTCAAAGTTAAAAAATACTACATATAAGGTCTAATTTCCACTAACTTTCATTGATCATAAGTTAGACACGCTCGCCATCCATTTCAATGTAGATTTTGATGTTTTTGGAAAACGTCAAATTTATTGAATGTACCCAAGTGATGTCAAAACTTCTATTTAATATATATATATATCCTTGATTGTTATATGTTTTTAAGGAACATTGAAATTTTGACATATTTTTCCACATTTTTAAGGACGTCAAAACTTGAATACAATCAAGGATATATATATATATATATATATATATATATATATATATATATATATATCCTTGATTGTATTCAAGTTTTGACGTCCTTAAAAATGTGGAAAAATATGTCAAAATTTCAATGTTCCTTAAAAACATATAAAATAAATGTCAACATTTTGGCATCCATAAAATATTCAAAATTTTTAACATTGTCCCTTTTATTTGGATTTTGTTTTGTGACATTAATCAAAAAATAAGTGTGAGCACATGAAATTTTGTAGATGAAAATGAAAGAGGATAAGCATTAAAGGAAAACAAAATAGAAGGAGTCGATTTGAAAGAGGAGGAACTCATCCAACAGAGCAACCCCCTCTACTAAAAACTATCACCATAGCATCATAAGAAATGACTTGAAACCTCTTTTTTAAAATGGTTTTTTTTCACATTTATATATAATTGGATGAAGCTTTGTGTTGTATTTGGTATTTGACTTGTTTTTGGTTAAGGGTTTATACATTGTAAAAGCTTTGATAGGGCACATTTTGTTAGGGAATGTAAATTTGTTTGGATGAGAAAATTTTTAGGGAATATGTTAAAGTAATAATATATTTCATCCTCGTTATATCCATGCCTCACATATCTTATAATCATTACAATACTTTGTCTAGAAAATGTAGTCTCATAACTTCTCTTTGTTGACACATTTTGAATTTGAGATTATATTAGGGTATGGAATCATTGAATTAAAATATAATGTAATCATTAAACTAATTTGTCAAGCAATTCAAGGTTTCTACATAAGGGAGTATTCATTAAAACATTATCAAAAGTGAATATATATCATATGTTGTAGTTGTAAACACCCTATGTATGTAAAATGTAAGAGAATACACAAGACATGTGGATTTTTGATGAAATTTATTGATGAAGTGTAATGACATGAATTGTAGTGATTGTAAGTAGGATGTTAAATGTGGTCACATGTTGCACAAGGCACATGAATTGCTTGAAAAAATGTCTCAACAAAATGTCCACAACATGGCTTTTACAATGATGTTGTGAAACTATTTGAAGTAATGAAGTCCTATGGAATAGACCCCAACCAAATGTATAATAAAAAAAAAGGATTTTCAAAATGTGCTTAACATAATAAATCCAAATTTGAATATTAGAAAGCTGAACTTGTTCAGTTTACATTCATACATGTAAATCCACACCAAAATACCAAAGTTGTAACTTTAATGATACTACCAAACTTAAAGAACTAAGCTTAACAACACTTGACATTTTAAAGGGACTTTGAGCCATTGTAAAGCCATAACATCCATGATTATAACAACTAACTAGACCAATAAATTAATATATAATTACACTTAAATATAAATTATATCTAAAGCATTCAAAAACATAAAAACATTATGATCTTCTCTCCTTTGATATAACACTAATACAACCTTAATACCTAATAGTACATCCAAGATAAAAGGAAATATGTAAAGTTATTGGGAGGCCCCCATTGAGTGGGGGTCGCTCTACATATCAAGTTGAGAATTAAAATCCATGTATTTATATGCATGTGAGTGATCCATCCCAATGAGTGAGAGAGGCCTCCATACTCTCTCCCTATGATAATAAATGAGACTATGTGCTCTTTCACTAATGTAATACTTATTTTAGTTCAAGTATACAACCACAAGACTTCAATAGATAGAGAGTGGAATAAGGGAAGAGTATGATCAACATGCATGATAGAATATGATTAGGACCTTAGGGTATATTTTTATATATTGGAATATTTTAATTTAAATTGGGACACATTCAAAAGTAGGTTGATCATGAAAAAATGTGAAATCTAACAATCAAAGCATGGGGAAACATGGAAAAATGACAAAAATGAACCATAAATAACATAACTAATTTTATGTTGTACAACAAAGGTCAGGACCATGTTCAAGTTGTTTCAAAAATGGTCAAGACATAAAACCCTTGAAACAAAGACCTAAATCAATTGTAGGACACTTGGGTTTATCCTGAAGCAAACAAATGACATATTTGAAGGTGTTCATGAGAAAATGATGACGATAAAATAATATGAAGGCTCTAATGTGAAGGGAAAGTGTACCGATAATATCATAATATAAGCAAATGAAACAAATGTATGAAAACATGATTAAAACATTGTAACTACATGACTTGTATGAAAATTAGGTTTCTACAAGAGTCAGTGTAAGAGTGATATAATAAAGGGTAAGAGATGTTGTAAGCATTTTAACTAGGTTTTCCCCTCATATTATTTCGTTCTTTATCTCATAATTTTACAAGAAGAAATTTACATAACTATATGTTTGGTTCAAAGGAAATAATTATTTACAATAATAGTTTTTGTGGATCCCAATATTATTGTATGAAATTCTTATAACACCACTTCAAGCTAGAGGTATCTATTATATCATACATTAAGAATCCTTAAGAAGCAATCTTTGTATTCATGATAATATTAGTATGAATGTTAATACTAATAATAATATAAAGTGTAAAGAGAATGCCAATGATTACTATTCTTCTTCATGACAAGTGATGATAAGAAGTAAGAAAACACCATTATTTTAAACATTTACTTTGCACGTGTAAAATTTGACTACCAAGAGGCCACAAACTATTACATAATCAGAATATTAGCTATTTGTAAAAACAATACATAGTTTGATTATTTTTGTTGTATAAAACCAATTGCTGTGACTTGTGTATGGTTTCAAATTTTAAAATAAGTATATATCTATAAATATTGTTTTATAAGGAAATTTTTTAATATAAAGTATTCCATATATCTCCTTAAGAAGTAAAAAGTATAAAATTCAGATTTATGACTAACAAGGTTTAAATTTGTATGCCTAAAGATAGGTGTGTAGAGTTAAATGTTTTTTTTAAAATAATCTTTGGAGCTCAATCATAAAAATAAATGATTCTAATTATTATTGATGAGAGACTTAAGTAAATGACACCTATATTGTAGGTACACCATCAAGGGTTATGTTTGATAGTTGACCCTTTATGTGGTAGTATTTTTTTTATGATGGTTATCCCTTCAACATTACCCTTAAAAATCTAGTACAACTTATCTTTAAAGAAGGAGAACACCAAAGATTAATTTTATAATTTTTATAATGATTCAAAATTTTTGATAGTTCACCCAGACTTAACCCTACGCACCATAATTAACATGAGACTAGGTTGATAATTAATTGTCGTGGTTAAATTATTATTAGTTTGATATTTGAGTGTATTATTGATTCCAAATATGCCTAAAATAATAGTGCTCATGTTGTTTGGATA